>VUYV01000214.1:1293375-1569044 GCA_008711295.1 Anarhynchus alexandrinus | reverse complement strand
TTCGTGTGGTGGGGAATTACCCACCGCGGCAGTGAGCGGTGCCCGGCGCTTCCAGGGAGGGGCGATGAAAAGCGCCCACTGAAAGCAGTAGCAAAAAGCCTATTGGCTTCGCAAGGAGAAAACCTGCCTATTCCTTGACTAATTCTTTTTAAAAAATATGAATGTTTNTATCTACTGTGGTGACTTTAAAGCCCTCCTTCACCATAGTATATGAACAATTGAAAATTTTGCAGAAAAGATAACTGTAACAGTATCACTTTCGTGCTTCATGTTTAACACAGGCAGACTGCAGAAGAAATGCTGATTGTAGCACAGCTCTGGTTTTGTTATCATTAAAGTGGGAAAGCCCTATTTAGGCTGAAATTGGGCTGATTTTTAAGTGCCTAAAAACCCTTGAGGTTTATTTAGCTTACACTGCAATTTGCTGGCACCGTGAGCAACAGGAAATGGCGTCAAGTTGCACCAGGGGAGGTTTAGGTTAGACATTAGGAGAAACTTCTACACTGAAAGGGTTATCAAAGACTGGAACAGGCTGCCCAGGGAAGTGGTTGAATTGCCATCCTTGGATGTATTTAAAAGCCATCTAGATATGGTGCTCAGGGACGTGGTTTAGAAGTGGGCTTGACAGACTTTAGATAACGGTTGGACTTGATGATCTTAAAGGTATTTTCCAGCCATAACGATTCTATGATTCTAAGGTCAAAATAATCTGAGCAGAGTGCTCCCAAAATCCAGTCTTCACTGCAAATCAGCTTCCGTCTTGTCCTGTCTTCAAAGGGGGAGGTTTGATTTGTGTTGGGATTATTCTGAATGTTCCTGGGGTTCAAATCATGGCTTGGCTGTTCCTTACCTGACCTCGTTGATTCCAGCTGTTGGAAAAGTAATGATAAAGCTATCATGGGAGACACTTAGTCTCAGTCTAAATCAGATTGCAATGTATATAAACACAACATTGGAGTAAGATTTCCAGCCAGCCTTTTGTGTCAGATCCTGCACGGTTCAAATGTAGATACCCTGGTCCTTGGAAGGTAAACTGTAGCTGGTCCCAGAAAGCTCAATAAAAAATATAAGTGATGAACCTCATGTAGACAGCTACAACCAACTCCTGCTCAGGAAGCTGGGGTTTTGCTGAGGAGTTGTAATACATTTGGAAGAGGAAAGTAAAGTACATATGTGAAAGCTCACTGGAAGACTGTTGGGGTGGGGGAATTGTGAGGAGGCAGGGTACAGAGTGGTGTAAAAATACAGAGGCAAGTAGCCCTAGGGAGGGATTTTGGGGGTTGGAATGCAGGAGTGCAAACAGAGGTGGTGGGAGAGAAACTGGAGGAAGACGAACTGGTTGGCAAAGTCAGCAAGCGCAAGAAGTCTGCCAGTGGTGGTTTTTTTCCCCTTTTAAGTGTGCTAAGATCTAAGAGAGATGACAGGGAAAAGGACAACTGTCTGAACTCCCTGAAATGCCAAGATAAGAGACATAATGCTCCTGCATCAGGCAGAGCGCTGACTGCAATGAAAGGCAAAGGATGACTAAATCATCTTTTTCTAGATTCTATCAAAATAATTCTCTGACCTTGTTTAAAATACAGAAAATTTACTGTCAAAAACCCAAAGCAAAACAAAAACAAATGCAGATTCAAGCTTGCCTGCTGATAGCACTTGTAGTTCTGGAGCATCAGGCTCAGTAAAACCTACTGCAGTGAACTCATCTTGTGAGTATGCCAGTAATTCCCAGGGACTGTGACTTTCCAGGGGGTCATAGTTAAGGTTCTGTTGGTACATGCCAGGACTCCTGATTTTCTGTTTTTTCAGAGGTTTAAGTTTTGCTGAGCAAGGCATTTTGGAAAGGCATGAGAAACCACTGGGCAATTTTAACTCTGTGTTAACAACGATTTTTTTGGTCATTGAATTAGCTTATAGAGGATTTGCTTTAACTGTGTCGGAGTGTGTGTTGGGGAGGAGCTGCGGAGGGGAAACTATGCTTTTCCGAGGGAAACTCTCTCAGGCTGAAGCCCTCCACAGAATACTAGAGACTGAACTGTGTGATAAAGATAATGTACAGAAGAGTTCAGGGTGGGTGAGTGAAACTGCAGGTTTCTGTACCTGTCCATCCATCTATGCTTCCATTCCTTTTTCTGAAGAAGGGGAAATCCATGGGTAGAGAAGATCTCAGCACGCTCTGGACCGCAGTTTTATACATAAAAATCTTAGATATTCACTGTGAACGTGGGATAGCTGCATATTTTCTGAACAGGATATTTACAGATATTATATGCCTCAGATCCCCATAAGCTGCACATGAATGTCATCTGATTCTTTAGAAAAGCATGAAGAATCATTGGCTAATCATATCTGCAAGCTGGTTAATGATTTTGTTAAAATGGCTTAAAGTCAGTTGTCTTTTTGATTAGGGCATCGTCCTCTAATATAAAAAGTCTAAGCCAGCAATATCTTTTTAAACAGAATCTTTTATTTTTTTTATTTTATTTTTTTTTTAGTTTCAGACGGTCTTCTGAATTGCAAAAAACACAAAGAGCTGTTTTGATTATGCTGGTCTGGTTCTACTTTAGGGAGTTCCTTTAGCTGCTGAACTACATACTAACTCGACTGGAGCTCCTTCGCCCTTTGCCACGTGTTTACATTCATTGTTCTGTTGTTCACAGGCAGTTTTCAGTTAAAGAGGGTAAAGTTGGGGTACCTTGTCTTTGACAAGCTTATCCTGAACTTAAGAGAAATTTTAGTCTCATGGTATTTAAAGGGTTCTTCTTTGTCTTGTGGAGCATTTTTTTTCAAAAGAAAACAGGGTCTAGCATCTGGGTCAGATAAAAGATGTCTCACAGAGAGATGATGGCATCGTTAGCGGACAGTTATAAGGGATGACCTGGACATAGCAGAAATTTCTTTTTCCATCATGCATCATGTAGTGGTTAGGCCAATGCTCTGAGGCATGAAGAAGCATGAGGCATGCAGAGGCATGAAGCACACGTCTGATTTTGAGAAAATGCTAAATAATGTGTTCTAGCTACCTATAAAGTATCTAATCCTGCACAACATTACCACTGGATAATCTGTGTGGCACTGACTTCCACAGATGTGAGTATGTTTATTTGGGGAAATAAAGAATACCCTTAAACTGCCTTTAACTTTGCTTCTTATTTAATTTAATTGCATAAATGCTTCAATCTATAAAATCATACAATTAATTATCTAAATGGGGTATTATTTGTTTGATTTTTTTTAAGACCATTTTAATTATGCTTCGAGGCACAAGAGTCTGCTCCTCAAAAACACAAAATTCAGTCTTGCTGCTGTGCCCTAACCAAGCTAGAGATTCAAGTTACAGAAATGAAGTCTTCAGCTATAAAGGCATAGGAACTAAAAAAGTACTTCTGTAAAATCATGTCACAAAATTTCTCACAACTGGACATATGCAAATAAAAAGAAAACAACATTTACAGCAATATACACAGAATAAATCAGAAAATGAACTAGAAATGGAACTTGACTTACTACAGAAAGTATATATTCTATGTCTGTATGTATTTATAGATACACACATAGAATATATATTGCATCTCACTGGAAGAAAGTGCTGCCAGTCATCTCAACTTCAGACGGCTTATTAAAAACTCAGAAAGAGAGAAAGAAAGCACTGTTCTGACGAACTCCTGAGCATAAGATTTCTAAATGGCTTTTGCCACGCTGTCCCTCAGGTTAAGATCCTGGGATTATAGGTATTTATAGAGTGTTGGTTTACTATCATGAAAAATGTTACTCTTCTCTGGGTGAATCAGAGTATTTTTCACTTACACCGGGCACATGTACAGACAATTAGACACAAAAAAAAAAAAAAAGTTTGAGAACTTCACCTCCGCCCAGTTCTCATCAAATCATAACATATCATTTTTGTTTTTTCCTGAAGATGGTTAAGGAAAGATGAGTGTACTTTCATTGCAGTTCCAGCTCATGACCCTGTACTGCCTCAGTCCTATTTCTTTTCCTCAGTAGGAAAAACTCCTAATACTTTTCAACACTGGTACAGATCCACTGGCTGCAGAAGTAATGCAATCTGAACCCCAAGAAGGTGAAGAGTTGTGTTACACAACACTGCACACCACGCGTGCTCCCAGACTTGCACTGGGAGGGAAACATGCAGCCATATTTTTCCCAGGACTTGTTTCTGCCAGAAAATGACATCATGCTAGGACACATGAAGAAATAAGGCACCAACACTGTTTGGAGCTTGGTTAGAGACAAAGTGCTTAGGATGCATCCCATTGGATGTCAGCGATGTGAAAGCTGGGTGTCCAATTTAAATCACTCATCCAGGCTTTTTCTGCAGCTAATAGGAAGAGAGGTACCTCGAAGGGAGAGCCACCTTACCCACTTCTGGATAGGCTGAACAGCGTTTCCAAGGAAACTGTGCTGCTCAGTCAATTGTTTTAACTGAGACTTCTGAGAGTTTGCTGTGAAACCTTCAACAGCCACTTGCAGGAGCTCGGCTCGGTCAGCCATGGACAGGAGCCTCCACAGACCAGCCAGGCTTCTTAGCTCTGACCTCACCCAGGTGAGAGCCAGGCTCCAGCTCCCATTTGGGCTCACACAGATGTAAACTGCTCTATATTGGTCATTTCCCTGAAGTACATTTAGATATCTGGAAATGGTATTCAGCAATTTTAAATATCTGCCATTTTTCAGACTGATAACTTCTATCATACACATAAGATATAAGTTCTACTATCCCAAAATCTAACTTTTTTCAATTACACCACTGAAATCTAAAGAGTTAGCTCTATGCATGCAAAAAGGCTAAACAGTCATTTTGCAAATATACTTGATCTCCTTACACTCTTTGCAAACACAAAAGTTATTTTCCAGGGGCTGTCATATTCACTAATCAGTTAAATTTCAAACTACTACTTTTGGCAAAGGTCAGTAATAGTTAAAATGTTCGCACACACCAGCATAATTTTCCCCAAGCTTTAGCATATGCCTTTGGAAAGGGCATCAATTTTTCTCCTATATATAAGGGACACTGCTGAAAATTTGGGGTCAAACAGATTTGTTACTATGATCAAAGCTGAAACTGGCAATTTTGACAACTTTACTGAGCAGAATGCAGCTTGCTACTAGCAAAGGGTTTTATGAGTGAAATTAGTGTCTCACAAAATGTGCCTTTATGCAGCCCATAAAGGAAAGAGTCCAAACTAAGATACTCCTTTGATACTAAAAACAGATAAAGCCTTATGCTACTTGCTGCATGCCCTGATGACCATATAAAAGATAAAAATCAATACCTGGAAGGCATCCTGCCTTCCTGCAAGGCTCTCCATCCTACATAAGCATGGTCATGAATGGGACTAAGGTGATGTTTTAATAAAACCCCTAGAAAACATGGAACATATTGTTGGAAGGTAATTCTGCTGTTTGTAATAGTCGTTTATGCTCCTTGTAGCCCCCCTTCTTGGAGAATGAAGAATACAGTTGCAGGAGAAGTGTTCACTGAACTGTGGAGTGCCAGTCCAGAAGCGGTGGGGTCTTTCAAGAATGGGGAGCAAAGATTTAAATTTTCAGAGGAAAATTTTAGTGGGATGGCCAGGAATCAGCACAGAAGTTTCTCAGGTTGGACACTCAGTTACCCTGAGACCTGTCCTTGGAGCCCAGGGATGCAGACCAGACCATGTCTTTCCACAGCAAAACCATCCTAAAGCTTTACCACTAAAGCTATTTCAATGTTGATGCTTTGGAGACATTTCTCCCTCTCCTGTATGCCATCCGAGAGACAGAAGATCAAAAAGTATAACCATCTATCTAGTAATTTTTCAGTCACTGTTAGTACAAGTTCTCCTAAAGTGACTCAGACAGATTTTATTGGCACAGCCTACTGACTACTGGACCTGAAGACTGTATTTTTCTTATCCATCTGTATAAATCTGGTTGAAAATGAATTTAGTTCCCTTCTTTTATTGCCTTTTAATTCAGACATTTACTCTGACAGAGCAGTGAAACAACCTATATTGCCTTTTGACGTCATCACCATTGCTTGTTGGGGATCAAGATTAAAGTTCTAGAGTAGTCATGGGCAGACACCACAGCCTAACCGAACCAGGAACCTCAGCACAAAGGAACCTCCAGGAAGGAAATGAATGAAACTACCGCTCAGAGAATCAATTGATATTTTCCAAGAGACAAAAAAAAAAAAAAAGATCTCATACGCAGGAAACTAAAAAGACAAGCTCATGCTATTCTGAGGCAAAACCCATGAATGGAGGGGAAGTTCATCTTTTAGCACAAGCATCCTAGCAAAGAAATCCAATTCAGAAGAGCTATCCTTTCCTCCCAGTCTCTTTAAATGACAAAATCATGTACAAGTCAAATTCTGTAGGAGAGTACACCTGTGTTGTCAGGAACTTGTAAGTAAGTGCTTACTGCTTTGATCTTGGAAACCCCATTATTTGTCATCTAAAGAGCACATGGGAGGCTTGTTTCCCTTCACTCTAGTCTTACGTATCATTTGGTTGAGATATGGACAAAATTTTCCAGGCTTTTTACACCAGAAGTCTTTGACCAAGTTCCAGCTGATTCCCTTCATTTAAAATGTTTCCCCTCCTGTATCTGTTTGGAGTTTGCTGAGCTTTTATCCTGCCTGTTCCTGGACTTTCTGGACAGTGCCTCATTATGGGGGCCTACAGGAGAGCTGGGGAAGGACTTTTTACTAGGGCATGTAGCAATAGAAATAGGGGGAATGGCTTCAAACTGGAAGAGGGAAAGTTTAGATTGAACATTAGGAAGAAGTTTTTCACTTTAAGGGTGGTAAGGCACTGGAACAGGTTGCCCAGAGAGGTTGTTGAGGCCCCAACCCTGAAGGTGTTCAAGGCCAGGCTGGACATGGCCTTGGGCAGCCTGGTCTAGTGGGAGGTATCCCTGCCTTTGGCAGGGGTGTTGGAACTCGATGATCTTCAAGGTCCTTTCCAACCTAAACCATTCTATGATTCTATGATTCTATGGCTTGTCACCTGGCAGACACTGGTATGGAGTCATCTGCCAGAAGAGGTATCAACCATCTTTAGAGTTGCAGAGACTGTCATTTTTAAATGGGATATTTTTCCAAAATCGCTGGAGATTTTCATTGGAACATTATTTTTTTTCCATGCTGGATGATTGCAATAGAAATATAATGTTCCCACACATGCTTAAACAAAATCATCTGCCTCATACCTCCTCCTGAGCCTTCACAAAATAACACATCTTATGGGAAGAACGTGAAAGAATATTTTGGCATTTATTCTTGCCATGAATTCAGTTGTATGAACAGAGCTAAGAGTTAGCACCTTTGCTGAGCTCTCAAAAAAAAAAACCCCAACAACCCCCACCGCAAAAACTTAACTCAGAAAACATTGTCTATTGTCCAAAATGCAGCGCTGGCAGCCACGTAACCCCACCAGTCATTGTTGGTGGGTTGCATTTTTTCTGAAAGGTATGTACAAGTGCCTCTATTCTTTAGCATTTCACAAAAGTTTAACATGGTTACAAGGATACTAGAAAATCCTCTCCTCATTCTGGTCTCTGTCTCCATATCACTATTAAAGAAATCCAGCGGAACACCAAACTTTTTAACTGAAAAGCAAGACAAATAATAGTGATAAATTTAAACCAATCGCAAAACACATAAAAAAAAAAGAACAAACAAAACACCACTACCAGATCCATAGTTCTTACCCCAAAAGGGAAAAGCGGCAAAATGGGATTTAATAACCATCACTGATATTAAAGGCAACCTGCTCAAACATTATTTCAGCTGTCTGCAGTTATGGAAGAGAAAAAAAAAAGGGAATCATAAATAAGATGTTAAATAATACACATTAAATGCTGTAATCAGGTTCACACAGAGACATGCATTCTGACAAGAAGGCCCATTTAAGCAAGCCAAAATGTAGGGGAAAAAAACCACCCAAACCAAAAGATCTGCTGCATGTTTTTTTCCAGTTTATTTTTCCTTTTTTTCCTCTCTGCACTAACAGCCTTTAAGAGGCCAAAGATATTAAAAGTGAAATGTCACCATTCTTACAAGCTTAAATAAACTATTTATTAGAGGTAAACTAAGTACTCTGGAGAAATTTATTTGCCTTGGCAATATTATTTATAAATGTCCTATGAAATATTATGACATTGCACCAGTAGCACCGCAGTTTGCCCATGAGGATTTAGTTCCAATCAGCAAGTGCACTTAGAAGGGGGGAAATACTTCTGTGCAGGGCCAGCGAAGCGCGCAGATAACACTTGGGAGAAGATAAAAAGGCCGTAAGTACACTCTTTTCTTTGACACTACTAATAAATAAATCTAGAAGCTCAATGCAGTCATTTAACGGTGCCCATCAGTTGAGTCTCTGCTGCTTCTAATGGACAGGTCTAAATGCAGCACGGCTGAAACAGGGAGCCGAGTTCCTCAGCCACAAGACAGTGAAGGCTGAGAGACTACCAGGGGAGGAACACAGATACCTATTGAATATAGGGGAGGTCATGGGCTGCTCTTTATGTTTTGGATTTTTTTTGACCAATGTACCGAGGCAGGAACAACAACAGAAACCCAGCAATTAGGTATTCCGAACTGAACCGCTGTTTTAAGAACAATAAAATTCATGAATAGTTTGAGGGTTGAGGTTCGGAGGGTTTAGAAGTAAAATGCATGTGTGCAGGCAAACGGGTAAAGTTCAGATTATTTAAATGCTAATAAATACTACATTTGAACAGTTCTTCAAAATTACATAAGAGCCAAAATCTATTTTGCTCTAAACTGTAAAGCTGTCTTAAAAGATGGCTCGTGTTGGTGATGAGGCATTTGTCCTCCACCACAGGATGGATAAAAACTTAGCCAAAAAGAAAAAAAAGAGAGAAAAATAACAGAAAACAGCTTATATCTTCATCTTTATTCCCACTCAAGAAAAAGTTAAACATAGTAACTGCACAAATACAAATATCTACTCAGGATTTAAACACAGAACCCATCATTTGTAAGATCAACAGATGTCATGCAGAACATATATTTCCAAACACCAACTCACTGAAACTACAAATATAAGGTCACTCCATTTATGCTTCATTTGATTTACATATAATTTATTAGTTCACTTCCTATACTGCACTATTCTGCATTACAGTATCTCCGCATAAAATCTACATTACTTTGTAGAAACGCTATTGCACAGTACTAGCTGAGCAATTATTCTGAATGCTTATGCGTTCACTGTAGCTATTTCATGCACGTAAGCCATGCAGGTTGAGATTCTTAGTTTTCAGATGAATAGTGACTTTGAAAGATATATTCAGTTGAATTCTACTTAGAATTCTTTATGAGAGCAAGATGGTTGAATATAGTGAAAAGAAACAAAAGGAAATAATTTGAATGACTTGCATGACGTGTAAAAACTTTCTTTTTAAAATACCAAATTTGGTATGTGTACAGTCCTCAATAATATATACCTAAAAATTACATCTAAAGAAATCTGGATGAGAAAGAAAGTATCTGTAAAGTGGATGTTGAATTCTGTTCTTCCCCTCTTCTGTCGTGTTTGCTTTATTCCAACTCCGTTGTGATAATGCTGCAGAGGCATAAGACTGACACAATGATACAAAAAGCCCACAAACCCCAGCCCCTTCGGTACTTCTGTCACAGGCAGTAGACCAGTGCTTGGGGTCCAACCCCAAGTCCAAAAGTCCAAAGACCAGACTTCAAAAAATGTTTTCAAGTTTCCTGTATGCTTCATTTTTGAGCCAGATTTTTTTTTTTTTTTTTACTGACCCCTAGTTCTTTGCACACAAAATTCTAACATACAAAAACTAGAAAGCCCTGCTGAGCTGTGGTTATGAGCAGGTCCCAACAATGTGCTGATCACCGGGTGTGTCATGATTTTCATCTTGGCAAGTACATCAAGACTTAGCTCCTCTAGGGAGCGGCCCCGGGTATGAACCTCTACAAACTTGGCCCAGGTTTCCTGTTTATAACCAAATAAGGTGTCTTTTGCCTAGTTTGCGAAACAAGCACAAAACTACCTATGCTGATCTTTAACGTGCACTTCCTTCTCACACCGCACAGCTGTCTGCTCCTCTGTGGTTATTTGTCAGTGCCATGTGAGCCATGTCAGTAGGTGGGTACAGCAGAATTTTTTTTTTCTCCCCAGAAGTAATGACCGGTGAAAATGCAGAAAGCAAAGCAAAGTATGAGACCACAGCAGCTAAGGCAGCAAAACAGACATTCAGAATCATGGGACCACCTACAAAATTTCACTGGGATTCTTATTTGACTCCTTGCCTTTAAGCACTTGTGCTAAACCCCTGTGAGTGTTCAGGATTTTCTCTGTGTGATGTCTAGACGGTGACATGTAACCACAAATCAGGCTACAGGACAACCCTCTGAGCTGGGCTTACAGGGAAGCCCCAGCTGAGGAGATGCGCCAAGAACTGGTAAACTATTCTGCGCTGTGTACCTGCAGCCCCGGAGCAGAAGGCTTTGCAACAAAACCATCATCTGCCCACACCCAGCGCTCATGGACACTGGCTGTGGGAAGACACCAGCCAGCGTGCTTTTGAACACCAGCATCACCCATATTTCAGAGCTGCTGCTGGTGAGTTCTGGCTACCTGCAGGTGCCTTCTGGCAGGTGAGACCTGCATGCCAAGCTGTGTGCTGGGGACAAAATGGGGACGAAAAGTGCTGCCCAGTATGTCCCCATGCAGCAGCATACCCACACCTGCAGTGCAGGACTACAGCATTTCTCCTCCTGCTTGATATCAAATACAGATGTCAGTGGGCAGTGACTTAGAGATCAGACTGGCAGGTCAAATCCGGAACCTGGAGCTCGGCAGAAGCCTCAACACAGTCCCATAAACAGACAAGACTCAGGCCAGGCTAAGGGGGAACATGAGGTGTGGTTTTAAGAGTCCAGCTGCAAACGTGTGAGACTTGAGAGGTGTCTCCCTGGCCCAGACCAAGGGGCAGTCAACAAAAGCGCAAAGATCTATTTGCTCTGGAAAACAACAGCCTTTTTTTTTTTTGGCGAAATAAATTTCAACAGATCAATAGCAATCCACTCTCAACTTTATTTTCAAGAGATAAAATTGTGTCCCTCAGTTTCCTTCCTTTCTTTTTACCCTCCCCTCCTGCCTCCGTTAACCTTAACTTGCCGCCTACCATCTTCCGAGCCTTTCTGCTGGGGCTGTGTGCAGCCTGGAGGTGCATATACGCTGCTACAACGCAGAAATGAAAAAGAATCATAAACGTAGGGCTGATATATTAAAAAGTGCAATACAAGATGTATTTTATTCATTGTGGAATCCAACTCGGTCCACTCCGTCTGCTTATTCTAGTTAAATGCACATGTCAACATATAAAAAGTTATTTCAGACTGCAGCGTTTCGTTACCCGAGCCAAGCCAAATGAACACAGGAATAGCAACAGCACACACGCCAAGGAAAATGAACTTTTTTTTTCCCTCCTACTGTGACATTTTTGGAGGCAGCTAATTATACATTAAAAAAAAAAATCATGAATGAGCAGTGTAATTTTGGAGTCATAACTTAAAGTGAATTATTCCTTTAAATATGAAATTAATGTAATCATGACATTTTAACAGTTTTTCATGGTTCTGCATTCTTCTACGAGGACTCATTCTAAGTAAACTTATATGCTGTATAAAAAGACCACAATAATCTTTTCCCACCAGTAAAATTGCTACTCTTATGAGTGTTACATATATAGGGGTTTTTACATACATAAATAGAGTGTGGTCACTTGTGGGATCTATAGATTACATTGGGGGCATATTAAGGGAGTAATACATGCACTAAATTTGTTGGCGTGTTTTACAGTGTCTAGATTTTTCTATCCTGTGCTATTTTGTACATTTCCTGCCCTGACATAAATGACCTCATTAACAAGAAATTCTAATAAGTATTCATAGGGTTTTTTTTTTTATTTCAAAATCTGAACTTTGCTGGCTACAGCTTAGTTCTATGTTGTGACCTCTCTCTGTATGTACAGCCCTGAAGGAGAAGGAGAGAGGAGAAGGGAAAAAACAAGAAAAAAAGAAGCAAAATTCTGCTCACACAAGGGAGTTTTCTGCTGAATGACATAATGGTTACTCCTGTCAGCCTGAGCTGTGGTCAGCCTGCCCAACCATCCAGCAAAACCAAGTAAATGCAGAAAAGATATTTTGGGGATTGAAAACGACCTTCCAAATAGAAGCAGTTTATTTTTGCCTTCCAAGCCAAAGAAGGAAATCCCACAGCAGCATACGGAGCACTCTATTCCCTACGTATTAAGGTTGCATTAGCTTTATAGCAGTTCCTGTCACCATGCGGTATCTTACCCCCCAAGCAGATATGTTTTGCCACAGGATCAGAAGTCTATTTTTGCAATCCTAACTCAGGGTAAAACTTCAACGGGACTCTAGGATCCGACCCGCTCGCAGTGATCCTTACAGTAACAATTACCCTGTAGCTGGGGCTAGAAATAAATCTTGCTCTCAACAGCGGAAACACTGTTTTGTTTTGGGTTTTTTTCCCCTCTCGATAGTGAGTTCAGAATGTGCTACAGAAGGAGAGCTGACGGTACCTAGCAAAAGGTCCAGTCAAAAATAATAACAATATTCAGTATTCATAGAGTGCTGAAAGTGCTTTTTAGACTCTAAAAAATGAAGGCTGAAATGCATAAAATGTAAAAGCCAGAAAAAAGGAAGATATAGATGCAAAAATACAAAATATAAACAAGAGCTATATATATGTACACATATCAGCAACTGCACACCCAATTAACATATATAATAGCTACACCAAAAAAATGTTGACAAAGGCCATGCAGGGCTGCAGGACCAGGATCAAATGAAATCTGGCCTGAAGCATGATTTGGAGGTCAGGTTCCAAAATTCTCGAAGAAAATATAATTTTATATCTCTCTCCTCTACCTCATAAGCCTTTATATGAAGTCCTTTATATGAATTTACTGTCGAGTGAAAATTTTCTTCCCTAGATACAGCCAACATGTCAAGGCAGGTTGCCACAGTACTCTGTCGCTCTGAAGTAGAAAATTGGAAACACTTTCTATCAGTATATGATTTAAAATACAGCTCTATAGAATGTGACATCTGTTCAAAAAATGTTCCATTGGAAACAAATTGTCATTTTCAGATGGAGAAACATTCCAAAGGAAAATTGTCAACTTGTTTGTAGGGAAGGCAGCACTTGCAGCGTACAGCCATAACCAGCTAAGAACAGCTACAAAACATATTTTTGAAAATAGCTTTCTAAATTAAATTGCTTAACATTGCAAGAATTGGAGGTCATAAAAATTGTTCAAATGAAATTTATTTCCATGAGAAAACAATTTTTAAAAAGCTGTTCATAACAAAAGACAGGTTTAATGAATTTATAATTGTTTTGTATTATTATTTGACCAGGATAGAAGATTTGTTGAAATACTCCATTTTCACATTTCTGAATGAAGGCATTTTGTTTTGGCGACCAGGATGACTGATCATTTAGAACTTAATTTAGAATAACCTATTAAAAAATATAAAAGGTAGAAGCAAAATACTTGTAGCTGATCTGATTTCTGCTATTCTTTGCAAGTTCAGGTCAAAGCTCTTTGTGGAAGGGTTTGACTTTTTATAAAAAAAAAATCGTCAAGATCTCTGAAATATTCTTAAGGTAAAAATACATTTTTTCACCCTGCAACAGTAGGTAAATTGCTTCATTGCTTCACAGACAACAGAACTAACAGAGCTTTGTTTCCTATACATTAGTGGCTGGACTCTCCAGCACCTGAGAAGAGCCACGCTTACGCTGCAGTCTTTTCTTCTGGGAGCAGAGGGATTAACAGAGTGTCTGTCTTCTACCCAGACACCTATTTTCTCTAAAACTTACAGGAAATAAACATCTCTAAGCTCATGACCCCTTTCTCAATTTCAGTTCAAACCAGTTGCGATACTTAGAAGGTTTTGGTGGAGAACAGTATGAAACGGACAGACTCGCTCAGCCATGGCCTTTGTGGTCACTGCTGCTATTTTCAGGACCTTCTCCCTGCAGCTTAAACAGCCCGGGCACATCAATATGGATTAGATTTCCAGCGTTGTAACAGCCCGTGAAAGATTCCCTTCCCCAAAGACTCCATTATTTACCAGCAGCCCTAAATCACTTTACCGTTTCTATCTTCCTTGGTATTCACGGTTAATCTGTGTACTCTCCTCAAGGAGCGTTAGTGTAGAGTAGTACATCTTCTGCAAACGACTGTCCTTGTTTCTTGTTAAAGGTCAGGTAGCTACAAACTGATTTTGGGCTGCTACGCAGCATATGGCTGTGAGCCCATACCCCACCCCGATCCCCCCACGCTCCAAGGTGTCATGGGCAGCGTTTGCTGGGTGGTTTTGGTTCCACCAGAAAGGTTTCAGCCAAGAGAGCAGAAAAGCAACTAGATCGCACCAACTGCCTAATCATGGCAATCCTTGAGATGGCTATAAATGAGATCAAACTATTCAACCTGGATCCTAATCAACAGTCAGTACAATCACTGGGGAGCAGACACTGCCATCTGCACACTCATTTATGGGGCTTTGGAATTATTTAATGTTTGATTTATGGTGGTGAATTGCGTCCTGGCAAATGTTCACTATGTGAAATTTTTTGCTCCCTCACCCATTAAAAATCAGGGCCTGATCCATGTGAAAGAGTCCTGCTGAGTTCACTCTGTGTTGGATCAGGCCTCTGGGTCTCAAGACTCAAGACTCAAGATAATATTCCATTTCAGTCCAACGTTCTTGCTCAAATTTAGAAGAAGCTCAAGTGTTTTCCATCAACATTTTCATGTTTACTTTTGGGATAATCTTCACAGTGGGTCAGGTTACGTTGATACAGAAAGGATGACCCACACTGATACGTAAATTTTCAAAAAAATCTCAGCCTGAGGCAGACATCTGCCTTGGAAAATTTCTGTCCAGATGGCTAAAGTTTGGCAAAGATGTAAGCAACTGAAAATAGAGTTGTATAATGGAAAGTGGCGTACAACCTTAATAGAGGGGTGCTACCAAGTACCACATACGATAAGGCTCCATAACAAGAACTATAAGGGAAGAATTCAGGCAGGATTCTTTCAGATATGCTTCAGAATATATGATCTATCTCTTCTTTCCTTTTGCTGGACAGGCATATCAGAGTCAGCTCTTATTTTTGTCTGGGCCTTCAGACATTACCATCACAACTAGGCAGCTCAAAACTAGCCTTTCCCACTCAACCTTATTAAACAAGGTTTATCTGAGAAGCATAAAACCATCCCAAATAGTCAAAAGAAGTTCAGGCTGCAATAGTTCCTCTCTGCGTTGAGAAGTCAGCTAAGCAAAGCAGAAAAGCTGTGCAGCTGTTAAATCAGCATTACCCGATTTTCAGATTAAAAACCTGTCTTGGTGTTTCAGTACAAGAACGCGTGCATGTTCTACAGTCCCTTGAATCCCCAGCGTAACTCAGAGATTCACTTAAACAAAATAGATTAAAAACATGATTTCACTAAGATTAATTCTGAACTTTTTGAGTCCCCATTTCTGCTGTCACCTCATCTCTGTCAATTCACTCCTATGGAGCAGGATGTGATGACATGAGCTGGAATCTTATTTAAAGCTATGTAAGAAATTTGCTGCATTTTGCACCTGCGTAAATCCTGAGTAACTCCACTGGCATAAATGAAAGCACAATTTGGCTTGAAGCATCAGGCATTTTTTTTTTAATTAGGCAATAGCTTAAAAATAAAAATCTAATGACCTCATGGATATGGTGCTCAATGGAGTTGTGCTGGACTGCTACGGAGTAGATGAATCCAGGCAAACCAGGCTTTGACTATGTTTACTGGCATCCCATTCCAAATACACATTCACAGCATCTGTCCCTGTCAACCTCCTGCCTGTCTCCTTGAACTGAATGTGTGTCATGCTCCAAGAACGTGTACAACAGGCAATACACCTTCTTCACAAGATACACTACTAACTGCAAGTCACATTAGAGATGTTAATTATTGACTCACGCACATTTGTCTTGAGAAGATATACTCCAAAAATCTGCAGTGCTCATGTGTACTAGCAAAGCACAGAGGGCCAGGATGAAGTGTATTTTCTATTTACAAGAAGGAGTGGTGGTGCATCTCTGACAGCTGCTTTAAAGAACTGTTATAGTAGCTAAGCAAATCCACCAAACGCCCATTTGCAAAAAGCCTTCTGAAAAGCTTTATGTTATGGAATGACTCAACCTTTAAGGAACAACCCGCAAACACCTTAGTTCCAAAATGCGTTTTTGTTAACAAATGCATTTGTTGGGTTTATTTCAGGCATGTTCTTGAAACCTCAAAAATGTAGCATGTTCATTTTGCAACTGACTCATTGTGCACCAATTTTCAGCTTTTTCCCTTATTTTTTTTTAATGCAGTTCAGTTATGCTCATCACCTCACCCACAAATTAGGGGTTTATAATGGAAATTCTGACAGGGCCTTCACTATGGTGGCAGTTGCAGGCACTGTCATGGTAAATAATTTACTATTTGATGACTCCTGATGTAATCCACTAACATCCATCGTTATCGCGGAGGAATAAGACGGTAGGGAAACATCACTCTTCTCTGAGCCCATCTTTTTAGCTTGAACTTTAAAATGAGTATTTAAATTGGTAAAGAGAGAGTTTACCACCGCAATCCAACCTCTACATTTGTTTATATTGGACGACATTTTTGTTCTGGCTCGCATTACTCAGATGGATAAAGCTCAGAAGGGTTCTGCTTTACTGCCCTGTTTTCTCTTAGTGTTTCTGCATTTTTTAAATGCTACCAAATGGCTGCTTTTGGCTCCCAGCATTGTCACATGTTGTCTATAAGTATGGAAATAGTTATGGTAATATGGATGTAAATCATAACTGTAAATACCACATAAAGAAGACTGCCATATAATTATAAAAATACCTAATAGATTTCTTTTTCAAAGACAATACAGCTGTCCCTTCTAACTTTTCATTTGTAAATTCTTTTCTCTCCTGTTTTTATTTATAGGTTGCCGTGCAGTTTGACATAGCACACCACGATTTTTGTTTCTAATTTTGAAAAGAAAAGAAAAAGAAGAATACTCATTTCATCATAAAGAAGCATTAGTTTACAATTTTGAAAAGAAACTAATGCCAGCTCTAGAACATCATCTTGGAACCAATCTCCCTCTTAATACATTTCAAAAGAATCTGTCAATGGCTACATACCGCAATTTAAAATTAAACCCTGCCATCGAGCTCAAGAAAGGGTCGGCCAAATGGCACACATCATGTGTTGGGAAAGAAGCCCCAGTCTTTCTCTAAACATCTCAGTGTTTTTATGAAAAGAACCGCAATAGGTTATTACACTGACCACAACAAAATATGTTTTTTATACCCTACGCAGGGAAAAACAGGTTGAAAGGTGTTACGGGTAAACTTACACTATGCAACATGCCACGTTAATGAAAGGACTAAAGCCTTACGCAGCACTAATGTTGCCAAAAATGGTTTTACATATTGTCCGGAAACCGCCACCATGTATTTTATCCCTTTCCAGTCAGATTTGCAGTGCCTAAAAACGAAGTGATACAAGTGTATTCCAACTCCGCTTTATGCTGGACTCGCACGGTGCTTCAACCTACACAAACTCGTTCTTACCTCTTCCTTATTACCTTAAACTTACATATGGAGCCTGGATGGTAACAAAAGAGAGGCTGCAGACAACGCTGCCCGTGCCACTTGAATGGAAGGCTATATTTGAATCTTTGAAACATTTTTGCCTCAAAGCTTTTATCTGTCACTAAGCAACCACCTCAGAAATCTGTGCCTATTCCCTTCTACACAGCAAATCCCACATTTTAACTCAAATAGTAGCAAACCTCTAAAGGAAATCAAGCTCCTCTTACCCATCAGAAATATACACTTTTCTCTCCCTCTCTCTCTCTCAAAATTTATACAAAGAGTAATTATGGCTTTATGTAAAACAACGCATAGCTCTGAATGGGTGAATTACATTCCCATTCCCTTTCAGAGAAACAACTAAAACAAATGAACTGGAAAACGCTGGTGGGAAAGATCAGTCTGGGCTAGAGGTGCACTAATACCTTATCGATACAGACTTTTAAGCAGATGAAACATTCAAATCCACACTGCATTTTTATCTACACCAACTGGCCTTTGTCCAAAAACGTGTCATTTTATCAGATGCATCACTCGGTTGGGAGGCTGCCATGACTATACTGGGTGACTGAATGTTAAAAAAATTTCTCCAGGGGGAAGAGGCTGATCCCAAAGGTTTTCTGGTTCCAAGGGGGAGATCATTTTTCACCACCAGCTGGAGTCTGATGTCAGACATGCCCTTGCTTCATTTATTCTCCTCAGAGGTTGAAACCCAGCTTGTCCTCGCTGACTGCAATATTGTTTCACATTTGGGCACAGAGCAGCTACTACACAGCGAACTATTAAAGCAGGAGAGCCCATGAGACATGGGAAAATAGTTTAGGGGAAGCGGTTTGACAGCAGGATGCGGTCGTTTCTATTGTCCTATTAAAATACAGATATCTGGGAAGCTTAGCTTTGTTTTCACTATGTAAACATATGTGTTTTAGCCTAATGTGCCAAAAAGATGCAAATAAAAAAGCCCAAACCCACACCACCAAAACCCCAAACAAACCGACACAACAAATGTTTTCCCTTTTTGTGTACTGTGTCTACTTTCTTGGCAGGAAAATGAGAATGAAGCCCTGCACACCTGAAAGAAGGCTAATTTGTACTGACAGAACAAACGCCCTGGGTTCCATTAGACTCTGGCATTTTATTTTACATTTGTAGTTTGGTCTGAGAATGAAAAGGAAGCTGCAAAAATTGAATGTCTTTTATGGATTCATCTTATGAAAATATCTTGATGTATTTTTATTCCCTTCTATTTGTCATCTCCAGAACAATAAGTAGAGAGATAGAAATCACCAGTTCCCATACAATATGTGGTTAGTTAAAGCACTACAGTTTAATTCTTTAAACAAAACGGCAGCTAGGTCTTGCCCACACTAATGGTTTGAGCTTGCAACAACTATATTTAGATCATGCTCAAATGATGTTAAGATGGCTATACCGTTTTTTTAAAACTTTTTAAAAACTTTTTAATCTTTGACTGTTGTTCCGAGAACATTGTTGTGAATCTCTGCTACAGACTGTTACTACATGCTTACAATAGACATTTAACACGAGAAAGCGAAACCGTGTTGCTTCATCATCTCCAAACATTTACATTGAGGCAATATTGATGAAAATTATAACCTTTTCAAATCAGCTAGAGTTCTGTTTTCTAACAGGTTTAAGCTGTAAAGATCATTCACTGCAGCATTTGCTGTGTACACTGGCATCTCCTGTAACATTCGTCTTCTTAGCCCAAGATATCTCTGCAGTACCCTAGTTAAGCCTTTGAAAAAAAAAGTTATCAAGTCCACAGCATACTGTGCTAAAGCTAGACCAATGCCAGATACATTAATAACTTTCTGACCTCTCTTCTTCATAAATATGGAGCAGTCAGGAGACCATGAACAACTGCTTCCGGAAGTATTTACAGCACTAGCAATATTTCTCACACAAAGTAATTTGTTACATCAGATTCTTTTATTGCTAACTTTTCAAATCTGTATTGTGGGTTTCTCTATATATGCACATTCAAGAAATCTGAATGAACTGGTGGTGTGAATTTACAGAATATACAGAGGCTAGAGAGCAATACATCTCTTTTGAAGTTAATTAAGCTAATCTGAAATAGCCATTTTCACTTTGAATGAGAGTGAAAGAACCACAAGGGACCAATCCACTTTAAAAGTTAACTCAGATAATTTGTCTTTATCTGTGGAGTGGATTCTCTGACACTGTCCAAGAAAGCTAAAAGTCAAAGCAAATCTGTCCTTTGACAATGCAGCATCACATATTTCCAATGTTCTCCTAGCAATGATCGTTAGGTATTAGGCAATAGAGTAAGGAATTGTATTTGTTTAATTTCAATTTCTGCTTTTTGGCAAGAGGCACAATTCTTCGTAAGAATAATGAAAGGTTTCCTTCCTCTTTCCTTCTCGCCTCACTTCCCCAGAAAAAAGTGAAAAGAAAATTTGCATGACAAATTTGAGTAAGACAAGGATACAAATAAGCAATGGATATGTTAAATTCACACGAACTTTTGTCTCAGCTGTTACATCATACCACATACCAAAGCTACTGTGCTGCTACTGTCCACAGAAAACACTGTTCTAGGGACACCGGATTTTGGGGGTAGGTAAGAGAGCTGACCATAAAACTATTAGAGAAATAGATTCCTACTTTTAAGCAAACTTGTACTTTTGTTATCACTTGAGTGGGAAAAGCTCTTGAGGATGTTCAGAATAGGTCTAAAACAATAGAGCCTCACTGAGCTTTGGCCTTTAGGCATACTTAGTTACTCTAATTAATAACAAAGATGAACATATTCCTGGAGAGAAGACAGTGGGGGAGGGGCAGAATTGATGCAAAGATAACTGCACAGGGGAAAAAATGCAGTAAACATTAAAGAACCTCAAGATTATTAACTGAGTCAGCAACTGTTGCTATATACACAGGCCCCTGATACTAGCTTCTCTGTTTAACTCACTAATTCTGGTATGACAAACACCTTGTCAGTTCACAGTACTTATCTACCAGATGTGTGATTTGGCTTCAACACGAAAGTAGTCCCTTTTAAAATCAAGAACTTAATCTGTACGGCAGGTAAATGGTTAATGCTGAACAACATGCACATGATACTTCATCAACTCCCTTACAAAAATTAGGATATATTGTTTATTATAGTGCCCTGTAATTCTAAAGTAAATCATGCCAAGATACTATCTTTCACGTCTGTAGATCAGATATCATTACTCAGGAAAAAAAAAAAGCTTTCATGCACTTACCTTATCCTCTAGCTGGATCAGTCTGGCTCCTACAGGATAGTATCATTGTCTACCCTTTTTTCTAAATAAAAAAGAATAAAAATAAGACATTCATTAGGTGGAGAATAAACTCAGACTAAGAATTATACCTATGGTATTCAAGGCAAAAAAGAAGCTGGTAAAATGTTAGGGCAGTATAACAAACATGAATATAACGAGAAAGAATTTCTTCATAGTGTACAGAAGTGGAAGAGGGTAGTTGTAGAGAAGGGAGTTAGTTTGTCTAACTGACAAGATTAAGTTAGTCTATAAGGCAACCTGGACCTTGGCCGAGGTAGTCTGTGGACATGAAAGACTATAGATAGTGTCTGAGGTAAATTGATTCCTTGTTTAATTATCTCAATTAACCGCACGTAGTTAGATGGAATAGGCATGCTCCTTAGGCATACCCTAGGCATTTTGCATATCATTGACATGAACAATCTACACTTTCTATATATAAAGACATCGGCATAGTTTTCAACCGAGGTTGTATATGTAGGAGGCAGCACTGTCCAGGGTGTCAAGGGCTGGAGTGGCAGAGACCTATCTCTGCAAATGAGTGACCTTGGGAAAAGCCCTTGCATCTCCATCCTCATTTTCCCTCCTAGCCTTCATGACACCTGGTTATTTAAGCCCAGTTCTGTGATTTGTTTCACTTGCGCACTGCAAACAGTGAGGCTGGGAGCCAAGACTGAAAACTGTGTAAAGCGGGGTCTATTCTTTGTGTTTACGTAGCCAATTGAAAAGGAATGCCATAGTTTGGGGGTGTTATTTCACAGGAAATGAAGTACAAAAACACGTATTTTCTGAGCTGGGAGAAAATATCCACAAGAAAAAAACAAACAATCCCCAATACTACAGTAACTCAGAAGCCTATGCCAGTGGAAGTTGGACACATTTTTCTCCACTAAACTATTTTTCCAATACCGGGCTAGAGTAAACCCTCCTTGTTTGTTCCATAAATTATTCCACTTTTATGAGTGGTTGAGCTTTTGGTTTTTAAAGTTATTTAAGTCCCTTTTGCTTAGGGCATGAGCCCAATGCGAAGGGCTCGGTGGTAGGCAGACCGAGACGTGAATTTACAGTGCCTCAGTGCCTGCTGTAACTGCCTGTATGCGCGCTCATTCTGCAGGGAACTCACATTCTTGCATTTCTCAGTGAACGGTATTTGCTTTACCATTACCATTAGCCCTGCATACATTTGGTAACGTTGATATGTTTAGTGATACATTTGCACCAAAGTTCATCCAAAGGTAACTCGTACTGTATGCACCACAACCTTAAAGGAAGACTTTATGCAAAAAGCAATGCTGGCAAGAGTACTTGTTTTGCTTTCCTTCTCCTCTGCAGACCACTTAGTGTATTCAAAAGGTCATGGACCCTCGAGAGCTCCAAGCAGGCATTAGAAAGGAGAAATGTTTCATCAGAGAACCTGGAGGAGTAAATACCGTACAGAGAGAAAATTTCAAAGATTGTTCAAGGACACTGTGTGGGGACAGAAAATAAATGACACAGCTTGGCTCATATATGTATGCTGTTTATCATTCATTAGTTCACAACCACAGAAACCTCTTAAAATATAAGTGGCTGAGGCTCAAGTTTATCTATGTATTCATCTCTGCCTAAAATGAAATAATTGACTCTGCAGTCTACTTTCTAGTTAGTAAATCTGTAGACACTTCTCTTTCAAAGTATACACCAGTAAAAACATGCCTTTAAGGTTTTCTAAATCAGGATGTGATTTGAACAGCAGCAGGTAGGTAGTGTTTTTCTTTAAGTCTAAAACCACAAAGCCCCCCAAACACGAAAAATATTCCAATAAGGTGTTTTTGTTTGTTTTTAAAAAAGAATAATTTCCTCACCAGCTCTAATTACATCCTTCATATAATCACCAAGACATCCCAAAAACAACCAAACCACATTAATCATGTTTCCTATTTTAGTTATTCTCCAATTTGGTGTGGAACAGAAAACAAGAAAATAATCAGCTGATAAGTAGAAAAGAATGAAAGAAAAGAATGATATACATCTGTGTAACTGTGTCATGTCCACTCCTTTATTGGCATGCAGGCTGTGTAAGTCACAAAAGGCTGCAGACTTTCCCGTTTCTTATTAGACTCCATTTAAATCAGCATTTAGCTCTAATTTACAAACATTTTGCTCTAATAAAGGCCATCTTTAAAGCTAAATGGGGTGTGTATACAACAACCAGAGCATTGTGGTAAGAAGGGTGGGCGAAAGTTCAGATATAGCATCATAAAATCGTTTAGGTTGGAAGGGACCTTAAAGATCATCCAGTTCTAACACCCCTGCCATGGGCAGGGACACCTCCCATTAGTCCAGGTTGCTCAAAGTCTCATCCAACCTGGCCTTGAACACTTCCAGGGATGGGGCATCCACAACTTCCCTGGGTAATTTGTTCCTGAGCCTCACCACCCTCAGAGTGAAAAAATTCTTCCTGATACCTATTCTATCTAAATCTGCCCTCTTGCAGTTTTAAACCATTACCCCTTGTCCTACCTCTACATGCCCTTGTAAAAAGACCTTCTCCAGCTTTCTCGTAGGCTGCCTTCAGATACTGGAAAGTTGCTATAAGGTCTCCCTGGAGTCTTCTCCAAGCTGAATGCACCAACTCTCTCAGCCTGTCTTCATAGGAGAGGTGCTCCAGCCCTCAGATCGTCTTTGTGGCCGTCCTCTGGACTCGCTCCAACAGGTCCATGTCTTTCTTATGTTGAGGGCTCCAGAGCTGGATGCAATATTCCAGGTGAGCGGAGAGTACATTTTGGTCTAGTACATTTGATTTCTATCTCATGTTTATGCTTTCTCTCTGGAGTCTTTTCAAGATATATGATTTTAGACTTCCTACATTAGATTATTTGATTTTACATGGTTGAAAAGATTGTATGGCTAACTATAAATCTGAAATGCCTTAAATTCTACATTCTTTGCTTTGTAACAAAAAAATAACTTTCTTTTAGTATTAAGTTGTGCCTGTTCTTTATGTTGGTCTGCAATAAAACATACGGACCAGCTAAGCATTCCAGTAACTGTCTATATATATATGTGGAATGCACAGACACAAAGGAAACACACATGAGCATCATGAAAGAAGACACAATTATTTATAACTGGATGAAAATAAATATGGACAAATTTTAGCTCAGAAGAAAGAAAAATCTTGAAACAAGCTTGTATCACATGGTTGGTGTGATACAAAACCATCATTTCATATACTTAGACTTGAATCAGATAAAACACTAGTATATAAGCAGTAGGCATTATACTTCAGGAAACTGAATAGTTCTTGGGTCATCTAGTCCATTTCTCATCTTTATCAATATGTAACCTTCTTCCCTGAAAGTCTTTGCCTTCCTGAGTAGACATACTATACTACTTTCAAAACAACACAATCCTGTGTTTAATTCCTAGCATTTTCACAAAGGTGGCACATCTCTTTTTCTAGTGAACAAGAGATGCCTCCTGTAAAAAAAAAAATAAAAATTTTTAGGTATTCCCCACACCACTGGAGAAAACAAGAAAAGCCATCTCCAACTGTTTGCCCAAATGGAAGCACATGATATAAATGACATATTACTCGCTATTCAAGTCTGTTTTCTTTTAAAAAAAACAGTAATTACCATCTGAAAGGAGTAAGAGGAAAAGAGCAAATCAAATGAGGGACAGCAACACAATCTTAATTTTTTACTCAGTGTTCTCCATCTCATCAGAATATATAAAACTTTTAAGAAAAGTTTTTTCTTTGGTTAGAAAAAATACTTATAGGGAGCGTTAGGACAGAGGAAGATTTGCAGCCAGATGGTCTGAAAATTATAAAAGCTGGAAATGATCTATTCTACTTCTACAGAGTAAGAATCCTTCCTTCATTTTTACTTTTATGGTGTATACAGCTAGAAGTAAGCTAGGATACAGCTAGGATACTCCAGATTGCTAAAGACATCTCAAAACCTTGGCAAATTATATCAAGTTCGCTACAGGGACTACAGAAAGCAGATAGCTTCTTCTGTCTAACTCAATGCAACTACAACCTTCTGGACCTGTATTTGTTTCAGCTCTGTAAAAGCTCTATGTAGGGGAAACTGTGATGAGCTTATGGTAAGATGTAGATTCTTATGTTTATAAACCAGGCGTCCTTCTGAAAACAAAAGTCAGGATCGCCCTTTTGAACCCGGGATTCATAAAATAACAAATAACAACATTTCCTTAGGCATCATGACTTCTGACTTGAGTCTCTCTATTTGTCAGACAGAACCTTTTACAACTCATAGGTAGAAGTAGTTAAAAAAAGGTAAGACATAGTCCTAGATCAGGCGCTTGTGATTTCTCTTGGACAGCCTAAAGAAAATTAAAAAAAGTAAATTACCAAAACATTTTAGTTTAGAAGGCTGTACTGCAACATAGAAAACTTTGTGAGAAAGCTGACTGTTCCCTGGTGAAAGTTCAACAGTACAGTGAAAGTAGAAATTTCTAGCTTTTTCAAGTTGCAGAAATCTAGCTGCACTGAGTAACTTTCCAGCCTAAAAACACACAATAACCTTTCAACAAATAAAACAGCCCTAAACAAAAGGTCTGTCTGCCTACCTGTTTCATTTATGCAGCCTCTGAGATGACACAATTTGCTCAAGCACCTCATGAGAAACAATATAAACAATTTATTAGAGAGAAGCTATATACACTGAATCTGCTATGAACTACATCACATTTCTGTCCTTCCTCCTGAAGATGCTGATGGCAGGATTTAGACACACAATCGTTATACTATTTATAAAACTATTAATATATCAAATTCAAAATGAAACACAAGCTTCTTTATTAGTTTTTTAATTAGAATGGAATTCAACACTGTTTGGAGGACCTGGACAAACAGTAAATTAGCTGCAGGTTCCAAGCCCTCAAAGTAGGATACATGTGATATTTCTGCTGGCTCTTTGCATTGAGGTAGATCAATCCCA
The DNA here is from genome assembly GCA_008711295.1 of Anarhynchus alexandrinus. Lineage (NCBI taxonomy): Eukaryota > Metazoa > Chordata > Aves > Charadriiformes > Charadriidae > Anarhynchus > Anarhynchus alexandrinus. The sequence goes on along the minus strand of VUYV01000214.1, from coordinate 1,543,079 downwards.
AAAATAAAGTTAACTTTTAGAGGCAAGATTGTGAACACCTGACAGCTACATAAGATTGACCTAAGTGGTTTTATTTTTGACCACATTCCCATGGATTTTGCTCCAGGAGGGGTGGAATAAATCAGTTCCCGCAGAAATAAGGGTATCTCTCATTTAAAATATTAATTGATTTAAAAACACAAAAATCAAACTAAGTTTTGATTATGCTTTAAAAGATATTGTGACCCAATTTCTTCTTAACAGCTGGGAAGGAAATAGCATCAGAAAGCTTAGGTAGCACTTAATGGAAAAAAATCCCAAACAATGGAACTGTCAAAATTTTACAAGAAAACCTTTTTCTCCAGGGATTCCCACCTGTGTTATGCAGATCCAAGAGGTTCAGATGAACTGCAGATAAACATCAGCCTTTTGCATACTTTTCTGAACCCAAACACTGCATCTTTTATTTTACCTTGGCATTATTCTTCACCTCCGCGCCTGAAAAGCTATAGTAAGTCTCAAAAGTTACATTCAAAAGCAATTAACTCCATCATGTGTAGTCATGATCAAGTATTACACTCTTCTTATTTGTATCATTACATAAGTGTCTGCTTTGTTAATTCAATAAATGTTATTAATACGTGCTTTGCCTCTATATCAACACTTCCAAGTATTAAGGGGTTTGTTTACTATTACAGGAACCTTTGTTTCATCTTACGCCTGGAACACTGAGATGGGCTTTCAATGAAACTACGACACAGTCTTCTGGGTATACTCATAAAAATGGGATTCAAGCCTTCGGAAAATTTATTCATGATCTCAATGTTTTTAAATCCACTCCTGATGCTAGGAGTTTCAAAGAAAGCTAGTAGATGCCAAGACCAAAGCAAGCAGAAAGGGAGGATTCCTCCCAATATGTGTATGCGAAACTTAAATCATGAAAATTCTTGCCACAAAATATCACAGATGTTAAAAGTTTACAGGGGAAACCAGGCAAGCTTGCTGAGGACAAACCAGTTAGGACTGCTAAATCCACAGAAAACATGTCAGGAATTCTCTGATCTGCAAATGGCTGAAAGCTTACAGGAAGGTTAGAGGCTTATGCGTGCCCTTTTTTCATACATTTCCCAAAGCACCTTGCTTTTGGCTCCATCAGAGTCAGGACTGGTCTGACCCAGCACGGCTTTTATTCTTTTCTTGTACCCTTATCTTGTTTTAACACAGCTTTTGGTGCTTTTTATCTTTGAGAAATTAACTTGAAAAATAACAGTAATTGCTTCCAGTGAATTCAAATTCTGGGTCTTTTATGACATCATTCACTTTTGAAAGGTAATAATACTATAGTCACACTGCAATTACTTCATATAGTACTATCAAAGTTGACAACAGGGTTTCAGTAACAGCCTGATCCAAAACCCACTGAGGTCACTGGGAAGACTCCCATTCATTTCAACAGGCTTGGAGTCAGACCTTGAAATTCTTTGAATGGGAGTACAATAAAACAGGAAAAAAAAGGAGCTGGAAAGGAAAATTCTTCTCATGTTTTTCTCCTCAGCGGTTTAATTTTCTTTGCATTATCATTTCTCTTTTGCTTGCCATCAATACAAAAATAACACAATCTGCAGGAAACACCCATATTGTTTACAAATGAGGTTTTCAGCAATGCCTTTGAAATGAAAAAAATATATCATATTGAAAGTACATTTTCAGTGTAAAATAAGCCATCTATTCTGAGGAAAACTCAGGAATAAGTCTATTTTCCAGAGGAGGACAGTGCAAGAGTCTGTTTCCACCCAAAGCAGATCAATACTATAACCACTCACCACTGTTCATCGCTTGATTATTGGTGGGTTAGGTAATACTGGGACTAATCACAAACTAACCCTAGTTTTAGTTCTGCAGACCATTTATCTGGAACTACTTATCTTATTTTTGGATTTGTGGAGGGTTTAGATAAAATAACTACCAGATCAAATAACTTTTGGTTTTGGTCTTGCAAATCCATAACTGAGCTTACCAGGTTTTGCATCCCTAACAACCGTTTCCCAGTCCGTATTTATTCAGTCCATTTGAGGGCTGAGCTATATGTCTTTGAAAGAGATATAACTTTGTAGAGTTGGCATGCTGTGGAGGCAGACATCATTCTTAGCAGGGCCACCATGCTTTTGCATCTAAGAGAGCTGTCTCAGAGCAGCTATTCAGTAGTAACGTTGCAGGAAAAGACTAACATGGGAAGCTAGTTGCATGGACGTGGATGCCATAATCTTCTCCAGATGATTATGGCTTTCCCAAATATCTCTGAAGTCCTATGATGCTCTCCACAGTAAGACTATCCATCATGAATTCTGAAGATGAGCCTAACCCAACTTATCTTACCTCTGGAAGCCAGTAGGTTTTTTTCCACATATTAAGTCAGAGCAAGAATTTTTGATAAAAAAAAATGATAATGAATGATAAAAAATGTGTGGCAGATTTTGACTTGAACTTTTTTTCCCCCTTAATCATCTGAGACTGTATTTACAGGCTATCTCTCCAGGATGTGGTTGGTACAGCAAGTTGATGTGTAACCTCAGGCCTATAGGTAGATCATTCACATTGCTTCTGTTGTCCAATGTTCTAGTGTAGGCTTTGCAAAGGAGCTGCCCAGGACTCAATCAATCATGGACACAACCACATGGCTCTTCCTCAGTACTTTAGACTCTTTGCAAAATTTGAACTGTTGGAACACTTATTCAAATCCACAGACCCACTTAAGGTCCTCCCAATGGTTGCTATGACCCTTTTGACCCCTGATTTGGTGAGACAAAACCTCCTGAACATCTTCGTCTTCCCAAACTGCTCAGAACATTATTTCACAATTAGCTGCTTTGCAGCCAACACTTCTAATTATTCCTCACCTCTGAAACAAGAAGCTGTTTCATAAAATGTGTCTCTAACGCTAGTCTTTTTGAGCACAAATTACAGTTTTAATTTGGTGAAGTTACATTTGAAATAAAATAATACATTCTTGGAGATGAGCAAAGTTTTTCCATAAATTTAGCTTGCACATTGTGGAATGAATTCCCAAGCGTAAATATTTATAGATATGCTTAAACTGACAGATTATTTTCCTGTGGTCCAAAACCAGCTCAGCTACAGGGAAAGAGGATTCTACTACTGGGTCTTCTGCAGAAATCAGATGTTAAATATGTGTTTTGAGAGATGCTCCTCATTCTGATAATATAAACCATTTTAACCACTGATAATATGACATTTTCTAAAGGCTCTGGAATAACTTTGGCACCCTCAGTTACACTTATGCCCATGACTGCTCAAAGTCACTTGGGGGTAGGGACTTTAGTTCCAAGTCACTTTTGAGCTTGCAGGGATAGAGAATGAGACGGGGCCTGTGGAAATTGAGGTCAATCTCTTGCAATAAAAAGTAAACATTTCTTTCAGTCCTTCCCAGGCAAGCACTCAGGTTTCTGATCTCCATGATTCCCACCACAAGGTTTTCCCAGGATCTCATCACTGTGCAGGACCAGGGACTTCCCTCCTGGCTATACATTTTCAGCTTAAACGTGTTTATGGCCCGTTCACAAACATTTTTTCATCTGCTTGCACTGTCCTTTCCCTTACGTATTTCTTTTGCCTCACAATTAATTACTCCCCTTGCAGAATTAACAGACAACTCTTTCCAGCCCTTTGTTTTGCTAGCTTAAAAAGGGCAAACTTCTATTTCCCACGAACAGGATAGGTTCTCCTTTTCCCTAGTCATCCTAGCATTTTTTTCCCTGTTTTTGTTGCACTCAGTCTTTCCTAAAGACGTGGAATCCAATCTATGCACTGTGTGCCACATAAGCATACCCTAGTCATGTGCAAAGACGTGTAAACTTCCCTGTATATTTTGAAAATATCTCTCCTGATCCTAGAATCAGACTAATTTTTTCATGGATGTATCACAGCGTTTTCTTACATTCAGTTGGTGTTTGCTTACAATTAATTAGCATACCAAGCATTTCTTTTTCTCAGACATGCCAGACTGTTCACTGCTATTAGCACATAGGAGATTTTTTTTAGTCATTTCCCTGTTCCTGATCTTGCATTTTTTATGATTGAATTTCATACCGCTTCTATCACTCTAGCTTTCAAGGCTAGAGTTCTTCCTGAATGATACCCTTGATCTTCCCTTGAGCTTTCCAAAACCAAAATCCATAGGTTGTTCAGAAAGGAAGAAATCTTATAAGTGGAACCAACTTATATTCTAACCCCAGCACAAAAGATTTAGAAAGAATATTTTTGTGGAAAAATTTCTGGCAATATGTTTCCAACTCACCGTGTACTGATACACATTTTTAACATTTATTCTTAATTTCCTTTTACTCCACTACCACCTGAATGCAAGGTATTTATCTTTAAACAGTCATTCCAGGGCTTGTTAACACAACTATACATTCATGCATAATTGGCTGGATTATAAATCCATATTACTGTAGCCACAGGTATTCTCGTGAAGTTATGAAGCTAATAATTTTGCATAAAATGCAGTCACTAGACCTGGGAGGAAAAGACCTGTCTTTCCCAAAGAATTGTCCAACCTGAAAAGCAAACAGAGAATTACCAACAGTGCAATTAACCAAGCAACTTAAACTCTGTTGCTAGAAAAAGTACAGGAGCATAATTTACATGAGAATTTATGGTAGCTTTATACCTACAACAAAACAAGTAAAAACATGAGCCTAACATGATTTTCTGCACATAGTCAGCAGTTAGTTCTTTAGAGTTTGTTTTCCAAAATCAAACCCTATTATTATTGTTATTTTTGTGAGTACTAATATTTTATTTCTTAGACTTTCATGTTGTAACTAAAACATACTTCCCCTTTGTCATATGTAATCTAATAATAAAAAGCATACAAACAGAATGACTTCTTAATAACATTTCCAACTATTCCTTGAATCTCTTGCAGGCGGATTTAATATCTGTATGTGTTGACACAGTAGATTCCATTCAATAGGACTTTTTTTCTCATTTCATTTAAGGGACAGAGGAGTTCAGCTGGTGTCCCAGTCCACAGTGTTAATTTGTAGAGAAAAGCACTTTGTGCTGAAACAGAAGAGAACAGTCTTGTGGCAAAATATTTCAGCTGCAATCCCAAAACTCAGAGAAAGCATGTGCAAGGAGGAATGTGGGAAGGGAAGAGTTCCAGACAGAGAGGGGAGCACCAGCAAACCAGATTTCTCTCAGCTGTGGAGAACCACAGAAAGGGGATAGAAAGGCAAATCATTATTTGAAAAGTTATCCTTTTCTAAGAAGAGGGCAGAAAAGTTCACTTCATACTATAAACTTCACAGCATGCACCTTAATTTCTTTTAATTTCATTTGGAGGAAGAGAGGAGGAGGATAAAGTATAATTGTAAACCTGGTCATAAAAAGGGTTAAAAATGACTCCAAGTTAAATCCTCTAGATATTGTGCTCCCTGTTGTGCCTGCAATTTTGGACAATTACTGTTCATTAAGTACACATCTCTCCTAAGGCCAGCTGGCACCAGAGAAATCAAATATTTCATGAGGTAGACAGGACCTACCTTCTTTGAAGTTCTTTTATCCGAACCATCATACTGAGGTGTCCTTCTGAGTACTATTCAATCACATCACGTACGTCATACAGTTTCCGAGCTTGCTGTGAAAGGAGTCATACATGAGATTGAAAGGCAAGTATAGTTTAAAGTTGATTTTTACTTCAGACAGGCCTTCATTCTATTTTTTAGCTTCCAGAGGTTATTTGCTTCCCATTTTGCAATGGCTGTTGCAATGAATAAAAAATATGTAGGCATTGTAGGAGTGCATATTTATTGTGGAGATGGAGCCAAATGTTTCCTATTACTGTCAGTTAGAGTAATGTCTTAATGTTACTTCATACTGAGCAAAATATTAGACCTTCACAGTGTATTTAAAAAACAAAAAAACAAGATATATAATTTATCTAAGACTATCATGTGCGATATCTCTCGGCTCATTCCAAAACCATATGTTAATCATTACGTCAGAGGACTGAACCACAGACATAGGCCCAACACTTAGACCCCGAATCAAATGCCCCTAAAGACTAAAGATGTCTGGTGACAGAATTATTACTGCTTAAGTAACTGGGAGGACAGATGCTTTGCATAAGTCTTCAGACTGCTGCACATAGATTTGTTTTGCGCTTCTTTGTCTTTAATGATACCTACGAGGTCAGAAAAGAAAGGTGCAATTCAAATAAATAAAAAAAGGACAGATAAAAAAATGCAAGAGAGCTAAAAAGCTGCCATCTGCCCAACTTTATTCCCATTCTAATTAGAACCCAGGTGCTTCTGCCAAGCTCTGGTTTCTTGCTGTAACTACTAAGGCAGAATTTTGAAACAATTCTAGAGAATTTGCATAAAGTGATGTGATTATAAAAAGTGCACCATGGCAAAATTTTATCAAGTAAAAGTAATGCGTGTGTGTGGTGGAATAAATGCAAATGACATCCTTTTGAAAACACCAGCGTTTTCAGAGCCGTACCAAACCCTATGGGAAATGTGGGGCAAGATGTCTCCTTTTTGGCTCCGACTCAAGAAAAGAAGAAAAAAAAAGAAAGGTAAACTGCAAATCTAATTGGAAATTACTGAAAACAGCTCATTAGTCATCTTGTTGTCTGTTTCCACTCTGCCACGGCTTCAGCCAGAGCCATTAGCATGCACCACTGCACACATGCATTGAACACCTACAGTATGTGCTGGAGTCATGCTTGGAAGGCAGCCACAGGATCCTAGAAATTTCAAATGAAAGCATGGAACTGGAATGGAAACAAACCCTGTGAAATGAATGAAGAAGCAAAAGCTCTTCATGATAAAATGCCTTCTTTGCGCTCAGCTGTCAACACTTACCTGCATTATTACTTTCAGAAGAGTTCACGGCTCTGGTAGTGTGCGTGTACATTCGTGTGCATTTGTGAGAAGAGATACTTTGCCGGGGAGGGAGGTTTCAGCTTTCAGTTTATCGNTTTTTTTTTTTTTTTTTTTTTGCCTTCCCCAGCCTCACTTTTTGCAGACGCTGACACATCACTATTTCTGGCCAGAAAAGCAGCCTATTGTCTTCACCCAGAGAAACAGTGCCAGTATCACTCTTTAGATTGACTAGCGGGGGTGCTTTGAGAGCATTTTGGCTAAATCCTCTGTCCTTTCCTTTGGACACTCTCTATTTAAACATGATGCATTGCACAGAGCCTAGATGTGCTGGGGATTTTTCCCCACCTCCCTCCCCTCTCCCCATGGGCTACTATGTGCATAATTCATTCTACTTATTCCCAGTGAAATTTATTTTCTCCCTCAAAAGAAGTCCTCTCTCTGTTATCCCTTTTACCAAATCATCAGCTCTGAGTCCTCTCTAAAGCACAGTAAAAATATCCTTCCAACTTTCACCATTTTTCTTTCCTCTTCTCCCATAAAGCTTTAGATCTGAGCATCTTATGTCCTGCCAAACTTCAGCACAATCTCTTGTCATGTTTTTATTAGGAAACGCTAGTACAATACAACTTAAGGAGGGAGATAATGGGCTTCCAGGGAGGTTTGGTAAATGCAGAACTCGAAGAACTTCTTTAACTTTCTTTCTGTCCATAATCCCAAATCCTGGCCTTTTGGGCTCAGCAGTCTACATCCAGCGTGCTTAGAGCTCCTAATGCAAAACTCAAAATAATACCACCCAGCTTTGAACTTCCAAAATCTAATTAGCATGGGGAGTCTCCTATAAGCTATATTTCACAGCCCCAAGAAAGAAAAAAACGGAATATACTTCCACTTTTTCTTCCCTTTCACTAACACCAACTCAGAGAATCCTCTCCATATACTGATCAAGTTCAGTTTTTAAAGTTTGGCATGAATGCTATTGGCTGACAGCTCCAGAACATTAGGTGCCTTGTGATTTGAAATATCCTAAGTTTTATCCTACTGATTTTATTTTCCAGGAATGGTGTCCTTAATCTTCTTTAGAAAAAAAAAACAAAAAAAACATAGTTTTAATCTCTCTGATGTATTTAAAACATAACTATGCTGACTCCATAAATTCAGAAGGTTTTCGTATCGTACTATACCCATGGATAGTTCATAGTTTTGCCCATGCTATGAAAAAATCCACATGGGTTAAGTATGAGGCTGAGAGCCTAAACGGTATCTTTGACTTATTACAACCGCATGCCCAAAGACAAATTTGCTCTCAGAGCACTTTCAATGTCATATACTTAAGCCTACATATTGTACTTATGTTTAATGGTGCTGCTTACCTGAAAGTTTCTTCTGGCTACAAAATACTGCATCCTCCTGATGACTTTTACAGCTGTTTGATGTGCTTCAGTTAATCTGCCAAGAAAGACAAACATGCACCGGGGGGGTGGAAGGGGGGAGAAGTAGGGAAAATATCTTAATGGAAGATGTTAATTCCAAGCACCAAAATCTAGAAATATGTTTTATGTCTACAATGCAAAATTGTAGCATAACACACTGTGTGTGCAAGTGTATATTGTTCTGTTGCTTTACCCTCTTGTATACTGTGTTTCTAAGTATAAAAAACTGATAAGTGAGACAATGAAAGCAGGTGTACAAAGATAATAAGTGTGGAGGGGATTAGACAGGATTACTGTCAATGCATACAACTGGCATCAGTTTGAAGAATGTGAAATGTTTTTAGAACCATGACTGCATTCCTTATTTTGCTTTTATTGAGACCATGAGCTCTATTGCACAGAAATTAAGTCCTTTAAAAAGTACTTTGAATTCTCTAGTAAGGAAAGAAAAATTGAAGTATCACATCTAAAAAAAAAATAAAAATAACACAACACACCCTCTTGGCACACGTGTGTGTGTGTGCATGTGGCTGTCTGTATTGGTATTCAAACACAGAACTGGACATATTATAACTTAGCAATATCACTTCACCCAGAGGATACTGTATTTGTAGAACATTAATTGTGCCACTTGGCTTGCAATTAATTACCACACCTTCTTATTTACAGTGAATTTTGGAGGGGTAGAGAGGAAGCAGGAATATGGTAATTGTAAGAACAAGTATTTTATTTAAGAACTGACTCCTTCCCCACGGACTTTTTCATTCATTCAGAATGAGTGAAATAAAAAAAAATGCCTTCCAAGGAAGCCACATTGTTAGGAAGTCTACGTTCTATACAGACATCATCTCTGACATGTGAGGATAACCCCAGGAAAGCTTGCCAGTAAGTTTCTCAAGTCTCCTGAAAACACAATCTGCTGCCTCTTACCAGTGTATCTGACCAGGGGAAACAAAGCGTTGGCTAGGCCATCTACTTGGATGCCACTGTTTAGGGAGAAAGTCTTTAAAAACTGTAAAGATTACAGTGTATTATTTCAAAGTGAAGTAAATAAAAGCTAAACAAACAGGGACTGTATTTAAGAACTGTCATCATTTTTCATTGTTGTAATTTCTCTTTGATAAAATGAGTGCTCCTGATCGGGTGAGATACCACAGCCACAGGAACAGGGTTTTTAAAATAAGCTTTCAGTAGCTTTTCCTTGCTCTAGTTCAAGTCCCTGTTTAATATTAAGTACATGCACAAATATTTGTGAAACTCAGGTGTCTGTATGACATAAATCCTCACACTTCATATCTCTATGTATATTTGTGCACATATCCATACATATACACTCACACATGCAAACACACAGAAGGCAACGCAGGGTGAGCACAATTCAAGAACCATCATTGTGGTATACCATCAACAGCATTGCTAAATACGAATCTTTGCATTTGTGTAAGCCCATCAAAGGGATTTCAGAAGTGTAACTGATGGCCTACCAGTAGTTTAGCCTACAGGAGCTTTATTACGGTGAAAGGAAAGCTCTCAGCTTGACACTCAGGGCCCCAACTGAGCTCCTGTGGCTGGTGACTAGAATGGAGACAACATTCTGCTTGTAAATGGCATATACTTCATAGAGAAATATATACATATATGTATATATGAACCAGAAAAGAACCACAATTTAAGGTTTAGGGTTCAGCCTACCTCCTTCACGTACCAGTTAAGATAAAAGCTTGACATTATCCTCTAACTCTAAATGACGTGAGACTTCATATATATACTTAAGACAGTTGCTGGTTGCTTTTTTTTGGGGTAATCCACATGAGATGGTTCATGCATTGTTTAAACAGCCTCAGATAGATAAGTTTGAAGTAGTCTGAGACTGGAACAAATCAAGGCAGTAATTTCCTCCTAATTCCCCTCCTTCAGCAGAAATCAGGGCTACAAAACTTTTTCCAATGTGTTGTCAAGTTTAAGCGTCCAAAACCATGATGCTGACACTCTTGGAATCTGACGCACAGTTGAACAGGCCTCATTTTGAGAGAGAGAAGTTATTTATTTGTGAAATATATAAAAGAAAATCACCCAACTATAATTCAAAAACACTTGATATTGGCCTGTTCCAACTGGCAAAATTCACACCAATCTCAATGTGAGTAAATTTTGAAAAAGGAGTAAGTTACTGTTCAGATTTAATGGTCACTAGTATTAAACTGAGGGACAGGAATACATGAATCCTGACTTTAATGGAAAAAAGACAGCATGAAAAGGTGCAAATCCATAGACTGAGATATGTGGACGTGTTATCTTGATTGCCTCAATAAATCCGTAAGGACCATAGTGGCTCTAAATGACAGAGGTGAACTGGCAGATGAGTTAAACGCCCTGCTCTGTGTAGTAAGCAGAGCTGTCCTCCTGAGATGGGGCGTTGTGACACTGTGGCTAACTGTGATTCTAAACATTTTCAGAGATTTTTAGCCAATTTTCATAGTTTCCTAGCTCTGATGTCCAGAATGGATAATTACAGCTATTACTGGCCAGGTTACATTTATCCTTGTATTTAGACCAATACATTTATCCTACTAGCCTTATATTTTAGCCCAAAAACTTGGATTAGGAAAAACCCTTTCAGCCTTGAAGGTGTCAGTCTGTTACATGCCAGAACCGTACAACAGGAGAGAACAAAAGGCCAGATAGGCTTTAGGTCGTGCTTCAGCAATGCTCAACAGAAACACAACACTGCTTGCAGTGAATCTCCTAGGTATTTTGAGATACGCAACTCATGAAACAAAAACCCAGGGGGGTTGTGGTGGACACCATACTTGCACACTCCTCCTGCATCACATTTTCTACTGACAGAAGACAGAAACAGACAGATCTTCTCAGGTGTTATGGTGCCTAACTCCCATGGAGGTGAAGATTTAACTACTTTCATAGCTCTAGCTCCCAAAGGAAGGCAGTAGGACCTGAGCACTTGCTCTGAGTAGAAACACGAGTGGGTGACCACACCTCTGCCCCTATGAAAGCAGCCAAGCTCTCCTGCCTTTGTGCAGCAGAGGGCAGTGGCACACACAGACACTAGGAGATGCTCTCCAGTACATTAAACAAATATTTAAATCGTTTAAAAGCTTTACCCATAAAACCAAGCATAAAGGCTAGACCTCACAAGGATGGGGTCTTTGCTGAGGTGGGGTGTTACTATCGGGTGGGTTGTTTGTTGCGGATGTTTTGTTGAAAATAATATGATTTGAGTTTTATTGACAGACAACAGCATACTTTCCCTTCTTTTAACCTAAACAACAGGTAAGAAGGTTTTACTAAAACCTTCCACCAAAAGACTGTAAGGGAGAACAAAATGACATTTGAAAAGAAGTGATCAGGGGTTTTGAAAGTTATGAGCACATAAAAAAATTAATAATGGAAGCTTGTAACATCTGTAACTATAATGGATACCATGAAATGTCTATTGAAATAACATAGACTTGGATACATAAACGATAGCGACATCATCTATAACTATGTCTTCAAGCAGGACCCAAGCCTTGCATTAGCAAAACAGCGTGTATTCCTTACCTCTCCGTTAACTGATTGCTCAGCAATATTCTCAATTTTAAAAGCAGTCAAACATATCCTTAATTACAATGAGTCTTTCCGAGTTTGGCTTATGGACTCCTGGGCTGTCACATCACTGCGGTAGGGCAGGGAAAAGGAGGAGCGGGTGGAGGGCCTGGAACATATATGTTAACGAGGAGTCCCCACCCTGATCTGATGCTGGGTAACTCTCCAGCAGCTGCTCTGGTGGATGAGGTGGAAAGGGGCCCCTTTTTGCTGGCTGCTTCGACCTTCCCTTGTGCAGGTTTTGAGTATGCCTATGCAGCTGCAGAGCCTGGTGGGACAGCTGTGTGCCAAGGAAGCACTGGAGCCCCAGGTTTGGCCCTCTCTGCATGGCTCAGAGAGCACTGTGAAAAGTCACTACTTTTAGCTCAAAACACTTGGATGCATTTAAGACTTTTTTTTTTCTTTTTTTTAAACTGCAGAAAGGCAGTAGCCTAAGCCAAAAAAGCCAAACATTTTCAGTTGAAAATAATTGAGCCAGAGGAGGAAAGACAGATGATCAAACCCAAAGCAACTTTGGAAACTATCCACAGGGATTTTTTTCTTTTCTTTTTATATACCACTCCGTTTGTTAAAAGCTTGTGTTGGCCAGTTCAGACCTACTCTTTTTCTTCTTTTGTATGGAGTCTGATCACTTTCAGCTTAATGTGCTTTGGAACAGCCAGGGAATGTTTTAAGTGAAAAACAGATATGGAAACAGACCCTAAACCCAGGCAAAGTTACAACTATTCCAGGCTATGCTGAGGCACAACTCAAGTCTCCAAACAACCCCGTTATCCGTGTGATACACCTTTCAAGTCCAGAAGCAGTTTTTAATCTTTAGAGTTCACTTCAGTAGAGACAAGGGGAAGGACTTTATTCAGGCTGTGCTGCAGGATGGCTGCAGATAGTGGAATGCGCATTCCAGGCTGGTTTTCCTGCCGTTTATTCAGGTGTCATGAATTAGAAGAGTTATTCAGTGTAATGTAACTACTTTGATCATGAACGGTGGAAAATAAAGGCCACTTCAACGAGGTCAATTATAGCTCTCTGTCCCAATTTGCAAAACTGGATACACGCTTACAGTACTTGGATTACTGCTGAGCTTCATTCATTTTGTTATGTTTTGATTGCTTAGCAGGAAAACACGTATAAAGTCACACTGACTCTATTTTAATACTGGTCATTGGATAATGTTGTAACTCCTGCCCAGAGTAACATACAGCATCATCTATTCTGGAGTTGTTCACCTGACATTAGTTTCTAAGCCTGCACAAACAGTGACTGGGTCAGTGATGGCAACTGAAATGTAAAGAAGTTATTTGAGAAGCTCAGCCCTCCATCTGCCTTTTTGTTTTCCTATCACATTTAATTAGGAGTATTCACTTTCTGGCTCTGTTTCTGGGAAACAACTTTGATTCTCAGTCATAACTTTAATTTTTCTCATGTACAATTATCTCAAATGGGCTGATATTATATTAGGTAAAATATAATGCAAGCCTTATTTGCACCAAAAGCATTACTGGAATCAATATAGAACATTAAATGGTGGCATCACAGGGTACTTTTTGTCTCCAGATGCACATAGCACAGGCTGCTGACGTTCAGAGGTGAGATTTTTTTAATAAACTGCAGATTCCCACTGTTACTGAAGGGCAATATTTAGCAGAGACAAATATCACCTATATTCAAATGTAGCTAAACTGTGTCACTATCCCATCATACGGATAGCATGCACGACTAAGATATTGAGGGAGAAGAAGAGTGGGAAAATAAAAATCATAAAGGACATAAAATTAGAGAGTTTATTACAGACAGGCACAGCAGTTAGTCCATAAGCAGTCACAGGCACTATGTGGACTTTCTATCAATGGAGAGAGGTGTGGAGAGAGATGGTTCTCGGCACAAGAACCATAAAAAAGGAAGCTTATATAATGTGTTTTAAATACTGAGGCAAGATACAATGTCCAAATGAAAAAAAATATCTTCCTACCAATAAATGAAAACAAATTAGTATTGCTTTCAGCTAAGCAAAGCCAGACATAATGCCTCAAGCCTTTTAAACCACTTGAATTGAGAGAAGGTTGCAGCATGAATCTGACATGGAAACACCTGGAAACATCAGGCAATGATTCTGATTCCAGACCTCACTCCAAGCCAGGAGCAGAAGAGAAGTACAACATAAATATAACAGAAGAGGTTTCCAATCTTGTAACATTTCACCAAAGCCTTGTGAAGAACAGATACTTCTGTAGAATTTCCACCACTTACATGATGGAAGTTTTACAAGATGCCATTTGTGCTGAAACCTGAGAGAACATTTCAGAAAATGCTGGCACAACTTTATTTTTCCCTTTATTCCTAACCACAATTGTACCATAAACCTACCGTATCTCTATTCTAACGATATCCTTATCTGAACCTTTTCTTTTCAAGCCCATGTTTGGCTCAAAACTGTAAATAAATTAGGATTGGCCTCTCTCAAAACAGAGCAGCCTGGGGGCCTATTTGACTTCATCAGGCTCTGCTGACAGCCTCAATTTATGAAGGAATGCTGCAGATTCTGCAAATCCCTCTTCAGCAGGTACAGTCCCAGGCAACGTAGAAAAGAGTACAGAAGTTACATGTTCCTGGGGGACTGCATTTTGGCATCTGGTTATTTTGCTGAAGATTTTGTGGCATTTGCTATCTCCATCCATCCATCACCATATAGACTGCTGCCTCTCCAAATTCATTCCAGAACACAATTGCCTCTGCTTCTCCTTGCCTCTCTAACCTAGCCTTCCCTGAAGTGAATGATAAAGAAAGCAGATTTCCTACAGCAGCACTCCTAGGGACTGGGGCAGGGAAGACAGTGCAGGGACAATAGAACAGCTCTGAGGAGAAACACTGTTAGAAGAGGAAGAACCAAGACATCATTTATAGGGAGCAAAAGGCAAGACAGTATCATAGAATCATAGAATGGTTTAGGTTGGAAAGGACCTTGAAGATCATCGAGTTCCAACACCCCTGCCAAAGGCAGGGACACCTCCCACCAGACCAGGCTGCCCAAGGCCACGTCCAGCCTGGCCTTGAACACCTCCAGGGATGGGGCCTCAACAACCTCTCTGGGCAACCTGTTCCAGTGCCTTACCACCCTTAAAGTGAAAAACTTCTTCCTAATGTTCAATCTAAACCTGCCCTCTTCCAGTTTGAAGCCATTCCCCCTCATCCTATCACTACATGCCCTTGTAAAAAGTCCTTCCCCAGCTCTCCTGTAGGCCCCTTTTTAGAATATATTGTCAGAGGAAACATCACTGGGAGAAGAAGCACTGCAGGGCATTTTCTTGATGTTGTCCACAAACAGAATAAAAAAAAAAAAGTAGAAAGCTCCTGAGAATAATCAGAGGTAGATATCACCTGCTCACTGAATGTGATTTAATGAAGAAGAAAACCCCTGAACTTTGAGTTGTTTTTCTCAACCCTAGACAGTTGGGAATTTTCAGTTACAAGTTTGTTCTGTAATATTACAAAGTGGGTTTATTGAGAAGTGGGAGAAAAGCTCTGTGTTAGTCCCTTGCTAATTAAAATGCATAATTAAAATGAGTAATTAAGCTTACTACAGAATGCACTTGTGTCTGGGAGCCCAACTGCCCTTGAGAAACAATTCATCTGCTGAACTGTCTCTGAGAACTAAAGTAACCATTGGATATTTTGGTTACATCTTTCCTCTATGTTTTGTTGGCAGCAAAATAAAAGTGCCTGGTCTATTTTCTGCCATTTTATTTCTTCCATTCTTTCTGCAGTGTCAGAACAAACAAGATGATGTCATAGGGATGTCTTTTCAGTGCGGAAATACAAACACAGAAAGATTTTCTTTTTTTTTTTCCCAGAGCAAACAGCTTCTAGAAATTACCACAATAACTTCCTGTATTAGTGCTGTACAATGACTACTTCTGGTCCCAGATGCTCTTGTCTCCACGCTAACTCTCATTTGCTTAGACAACAGACTCTAGCCATAATCACCTTCTTGGGATGTGGATAAACGTCAACAATGACACGTTTTTACCCCACACGTTACAACAGTTACCGATCCTAGCAGATAAAGGTATTTTTTCACTTCTCTCTCCTTAAGACTTGGTCTTCATCAATTCACTTTTTAAAAAATGCCAACAGAACTGAATGCCTAGGCACCGGCGAGACAGCCATCACCAAGCCCAAACAACCTCCCAGCAGAGGAGATGCCTTTCTGAAATCCAAATAGCCTTCACAGCAGTGCAGGGGGAACTAGAATGGTACAGCCTTATTTGACGGGCTCTGGTTTGCTCACTTTAAAAAATGTCACAGCCCAAATTAATGAACTTTAAGACCTTTTTCCTCTTCATGATATTCAGCATTTATGGGAACAACGGGGTGTTCTTAATACACACCAAAGACTGAGTGCTGTATTTATGCCTCAATGATATTCTGTCATGAGAATATAATGCCTGGCAAACACTGATTCTCTGAAATACCAGTTTGTTTGGGTTCATTAATCTTAATTCCTATCTTGCCTGAATAGGAACTCGGTAACAGTCAAGTCAGGGAATAGTTCTGATAATTAAATCTTCAATGGCTTTTGGGCTGCTCAAGGCTTTACATTTCTTTTAAAAAATAAGTAATTAATTAATCTGCACCAAGTACTAGGGAAAAAACCCTTGGAATTGAGCGAAATGCTTCTTGTGGTTTTGAAAAACAAAAAAAACAGTGGCTTTTGGCACCATCTTTCCTTAGTAGCTCTTGTGATTTAGTAGTTACAGCAGGGGCTATGGAAACACAACTCCTAGGTTCTTGAATTGATTGATTTAACTGGCCTCTGTCTCTCTGGGTGATCTTCTACCTGGGTTTGCTCTAGTTTATATGTCCGTAAAGTAAGTGTAAAACTGTCCAAGTCGTGGAGGTGTCATGAGGCTTACTCCACTGAAGATTTTAAGGCAATTAGCAGTCCCAAATGAAGAGGTATTTTATTTACAGGATGACTCAGCAGGAAAAAAAAAAAAAAGTAGTAACAATATGTTTTTCCTTTAACAATGATAAGGAAAAAGGGGAGGCTGATCCGCAGGCTTGAGGTAAACTGCCATGCCACTGCCCCACTGCCTCCTAAGCAGAGGCTGTTTTCCAAAGCATTCTTCCCTCTCCACCTTCACAACCTCTGCTCCTCCTCTTTTGAGCATCTGAGCGATCTGTTTGGGAATTAGCTCCCTGTTCACCAAATACTCAGCAATGCAAGACATCCACAGCATCTGAAGCCAAACAGGACCGTTAGATCATGAACATGACCTGCTCAACAGTGCAGGGGATTGCATTTCACACAGCTGTCCTTGCCCTGAGCCAAGAACCTTGTGTAGGACGAAAGTAACTTTCCAGAAAGGCATCTGGCCTTGATATAAAGACCTTTATAAACTGTTAAAAAGTGCCTTATTTTTTATTTAAATTTGTCAGTATTCAGCTTCTAGGCTCCTCTCTCCAACTGGAGTAGCAGCAATTTTAGCCTTTTCCAGCCCTGTCTTTCTCCCAGGGGCCTTCAGCGGTGCCAGATGCCTCTGGCCTGGCAGGGAGACCAGGCTCTGGTGTAGGAAAGAGAGAGTATTGCTCTCTGGGGAACTGCAAGGAGAGACTGAAATCCTAAATCATTTTAATCATCATTTTTCTGCCTGTGGTTCAAGTCATGCTATCAGTAATTATAGACATTCATAATGGAAATGCTTAGACTGGCAGGAGTGGGGAATGAATGGGAAGGTCTGCATGTGGAAGCGTCAGAAAGGGAAAAACAACACAAAAAGCCCTATGAGGATGGCAGGTGCTTGTGGGACCGAGACCATCAACATCACAGCACTTTTATGTGCAACTTTTTAGGATATCCAATTCAGGAAAACAAAGGATAGTGTACAGTCAGGAACTGCCTCTGCTTAGACTGAAAAAAGGACTTCAGCTGCTAAGAGGTGATGGTGGGAAAACACAGGGCAGGGCTGAAGTCTTTAGAGACCCTGGTAAGGAGACAGAGGACAAAGAATAAATCCTAATGATTCACAGAGGTGCGAGAGCATGGAAAAGTAAAAGATCCCAAAGGCAAAAAAGGTTCACTGGCCCCTGGTTGCCATCCTGAGGAGATCCCAGCAGACACGATGAAGACTCAATAGAGCATTAATTGGCCCTCCATGCAATTGCAAGAAATCCTGAACAGCCCACCTGGATACGTGCAGCTGGGATACAGGCATGGTGGACAGACTGCCTGGTACACGCATCTTTGTGAGTATGGGATTATGACAGTGTGAATCACTGAAACTAGCCAGTTTGAAACAAAATCACTTGCCCCCCCCTAGAGTCTTGCATTGAGTTTTGGTACACAACAACCAGTTTATACCAGCAGAAAAGATTCTTGAAATCCAGCTCTAAAATTGACCCACTATCTGATCACCTTCAAATTTGCCTTTCAAAGGTCTTGTCAAAAACATATTTATTCTCTCACGGCCTTGTGAACTCCCATCACCAAGTCACAGTCCACTTTGGAGCTCCAACACCAGTTTCTACAAACCCATGTGCCAAGAAAGACTATCACTTTGCCATTAGAGGAACTGGCATTTCAAAACCAGACAAAAATCATGATCTTCGTTTTTAAAAAATTGTAGTGCCTGTAAACTATTTTGCAGACAGCAGTGATCATACTCACTGAACCTCACAGGGAATTTTGTGTGACCACAGACACTGTTTTTCAAACCTGTATTTCATGTAAGAACATGCATAAAAATCTTACAAGCCTCACTTGCCTAATACTGAAAATATGCAGTGCTTATCAACAGTTTACTACAGAAAAAAAAATCTTGCTAAAAGTTGCAAGCATCACTTGTACAAAACTATCACTGAAACCAAAAGTTTTGCTGAGCTACTCATTTCAAGAGATTTCAGTTGCTCATTGAGAAACTGCTTTCTGTTCAAAGACTGTGCCTTTTTTCTTTACCTTCAGGAAAAGATGCTATCTCTTTCCATATTTTTTTTTTTTTCTTGGCAAACCTTTGCCTCTGCCAGTGGATGAACAGAAGGAAAGTGATCATATACCAATTGCTCCTGACTTACTATTAAAGAACAGGAAAAATTCTTTTTTCAAAGTAAATGAGGAAATCTGTGTCTTCATGCTCTGGGGAATTCTGATTTTCCTGTCTTTGTTTCCATCCTAACTCACAGGAAAAAATATTTTAAAAGTCATTATGAAACAAAACATTCTGAAAGCATTTGAGCCTGAAATGATAATATGTTTCATTTTGTCCCATTTTAATACACATTTATGTGTAAAATTAATGTATTTTATCTTGTTTATGCCCTTTCTTCTCCTAGTAACTCAGACTTGAAGACATATACTCTACACTGCATCACCTGGTGCAGAATGAAGACCACATGCCTTAGAGAAGATGTAAACTGGTTTACAGAATACTATTAAAGAATGGCACATCCAAGCTATGAATCTTATGAAACAGCAGACCATGCTGGGCAGATCCAGTTCAAATATTGGTATAGACTTAACTTTGACAATTTTCCACCAATCACAGTGATCTGAACTGTGCCTGCATCATATAAATTTTTTTTAACGCCTTGTGCTATAAAATCAAATTAATCCCCCCTCCCAAGTTTTCTCATGGACAAACTCCATTTTAAAGATTTTTTTCCACTTGAAAAATCATCAGCTCTGTGTTCACTGAAAGTTATTAGCAAATGAAGATCTGATAGAAGCAAAAGATATCCATATATTATTGAGTACGAGGTGATCTATTTAACAGGATAATAGCTATTCCTATCAGTGCTTCAAAGTCTCAAGCTTTTGGGGTTTGATTTTTTTGTGTGTTTTGTTTGGGTTTTTTTAATTGGGCCTTGAGGATGCCAGTACTGCAATCAAAAGTGTTTCTAAATAATTATGCACTCATTTAGGTGGCTAACCACCTGAATTGCTGTAATTAGAACACTTAATACAAGCAATTAATTATGTCAGCAATGCTGAAGGCTGTTTTTAAGATCTAGATACAGAAATATGTTAAAAAAAAAATCCCCAAAACAAAGGGATCTTCATTTTATTTGACACATTTTCACTGATTGTTCTCTGACAACAGTTTGAGAACTCCTCTTGGAAGTTCTTTGTAGGAACGAAATAAAAACTGGGAACAATGCTATCAAGACTCCCACTGAAGTGGAATTTATTTTTTTATCCAAGGAACAGACACATGGATGTTGCCTAAAATTAGCTTTATTGTGTCTTTTAGCAATTAGCTTTACTCTGGATCTGAAGCAACTTACTGTAGAGAGGAGGCAGCAGCTCAAGTATTCACGTACTCAAGCCCAAAATTTCAGTGCTAAAAAATGTGAAATAGGTCACGACCATCTCTCCATTTGAAGCTGAAATAAGGACATGTTTCTTCTCTTCCAATATCCTTCTGTTACACAGCCGTTTCCCAGTATCCTCCCATCCTCCAAGTCCTCACAATATTGAACTGGTTTGATAATGAATTACAGGCTTAGTTTTCTAAAAGTTCATAAACCTATAAACTTCAGCCCCATTCCAAAGGAGCCTGAGACAATTTATCTTTTTGCTTGGAAATTATGCAAAAAGAAATGATGCAAAATCTGAGGTTTGGCATGGATTTGAAGCAAAACCACTTGAAACACTGCAATTTAAAGTGAATTTACTTTGACAATTTCAGTTTGCCCAAACCTGAAACTCAAAGCAAACCTCAGGGCAGAAGTGTAAACCAGAACAGATAGAAATCAACAAATGTTTACACAACACTCCATGAATCAAAGATAGTTAACTTCACATGACATGAAACAGAGGCTGACAAACCAGGAATCAGACAGGAACATTTTTTGAACACAATCTACTGCATTCACATTTAACAAAACAACAGTTCATCTCTCCTATTAGCAGCCTTCCCAACCACGAAGCCCCACTAGTCTCAAGTTTTAAGCCCCCCCTCCATCTTAAAATTCATATTATCATCCCTTCAATCTTTCTCAAATTCTAAACCCTCATGCTTTGAGAAGTATAGGGGAAATAAAGTAATTTGATACTACCCAAAACATCTTTAAATTTGTTCTCAGTAGAATAATCACATGCGTGTAATAACCTGGTGAACCACTTGAATCTGAGCTGATAATTTCGCTGAATATATAGTGTCAGAAGTGATAATCAACTTAACCTGATGTTATAACTTAGTTCATATATACCAGGGTGTTTTTTTCTTGTCTTTTTATGTGGCAAGTTTTGGTCAGAGATAACAGTTTCACGCACAGAGTCTTTAAAGCAGGTCTTTCTCTGTTACAAACAGAGAGAGTGGTTTTCTCCCCAGAATATTGGGGGAAATGTTCAGTTTGATCCACAGCACGATACAGTCCGCTCCATGCCTGGCTACCAAAACTGGGCATGTACACGTCAATACCATACACTCCTCAGGCCTCTTAACTTGTACAGACTGTGCAGAGAGCTAAGGACAAAGTAAATAATTGATTTTTACTATTCTCAAAACTTAATGGAAAATAAGAAAATAGCTCTTCAAAACCAGCATCCATACATATTTGTACATTAGGATATGTCTATGCTACATCTGTTATTAGCTCCTATGCATTCTCACTCTAAAAACCATTCATGACAGAATGAGCAATATTCTGCTCAGGACTTTGAATTGCATATTTTCAATGCACCATTAATTTTATAAAGTAACGTGGGTAAGCACACAGTTATTTGCAAATTTAGAATGTAAGGAACTGGGATATAGCAGGGAAAATATTCACAGAACTGTGAGAGATCATAGTATGAAAAAATGATTTCGGTTGGAAAGGACCCTAAAGATCATCTAGTTCCACCCCCATGCCATGGGCAGGGACACCTCCCACTAGACCAGGTTGCTCAAAGCCCCATCCAAGCTGGCCTTGAACACTTCCAGGGATGGGGCATCCACAAGTTCCCTGGGCAACCTGTTCCAGTGTCTCACCACCCCCAAAGTAAAGATTTTCTTCCTAATATCTAATCTAAATCTACCCTCTTTCAGTTTGAAACCATTACCCCTAATCCTATCACTATACTTCCTGATACAGTCCTTCCCCATCTTTTCTGTAGGTCCCCTTTAAGTACTGGAAAGCTGCTGTAAGGTGTCCCCAGAGTCTTCTCTTCTCCAGGCTGAACAATCCCAACTCTCTCAGCCTGTCCTCATAGAAGAGGTGCTCCAGCCCTCTGATCATCTTTAAGGCCCTTCTCTGGACTTGCTCCAACAGGTCCGTGTTCTTCTTATGTTGGGGGCTCCAGAGCTGGATGCAGGACCCCAGGTGGGGTCTCACAAGGGGCAGAATCACCTCCCTTGACCTGCTGGCCATGCTTTTGATGCAGCCAAAGATACAGATGGTCTTCTGGTCTGCGAGTGTGCATTGCTGGCTCATGTTGAGCTTCTCGTCAACCATCACCCCCAAGTCCTTCTCCTCAGGGCTGCTCTCAATCCATTCTCCACCCAGCCTGTATTTGTGCCCCAACCCACGTGCACTTGGCCTAGTTGAATTTCAGAGGTTTGCATGGGCCCACGTCTCCAGCCTGTCAAGGTCCCTCTGGATGACATCCTTTCCCTCCAGCATGTCAACTTCACCACACAGCTTGGTGTCATTGGGAGATGATTTTTATCTAACAAACCAGCACATAAAATAACCTTCCACCTAGGATTTTTTTAATGTCCTTTAGATCTCTTATTTCTACCACTTTCCTTTTTCTCCTAATTTTTCCTTACTTAAGAGGAAGACAGCCCTGGCACCTGAAACTCTGCCATCCCCCTCTCAGCTAGGCTTGTCCCACTTTCCATGGAATAACTAAATATTCACCAAGCCAAAGAACTGTAAGTAGCTCTCCAGCATCATGGTTAAGGCATCTACTGGCCGATGGGAGAAGGCTGTTTACGTCCCATGGAAGAGCATGAATGGGATGCTGGGTCTTGGCCTCCAAACTCAGAATATTCTGTGATCTGGTGGTGGGGCATGCTTCTGGGGAACAACATGCTCAGATGCCTTCAAACTGAAGAAAGAGTTGAACTTATGCCTCTCACAACGTGGATCCATCATGATATTGAATGACAGATGGACATCTTTTCTAGGAGCTTCATAATCCTAACCCTCTGCTATTTTTGCATGTCTGCAGGAGAAAAAGGTTTCTTTTTGAGTTAAATAAAGAATTTAATCCAACAGAAAACACATTTTTAGTTTTTTGAAAAAAATGAAAAAATGTTCATTTTCATTCAAACTGAACAGACAATTTTTTTTCCCAAATATTAGGATCAGAAGCTGCAATGGGAAAAAAAAAATCAATTTTCAGCTGAGCTCTGGTGGACTTACAAAGTCAACGAGTATCACCGAAACCAGTTTCTACTAAGCAAATGCAAATTAACCATTAGAGTAATTTAAATTATGTGATAAATTATCTGTGACAGTCTTTAAATCGAGACTGTAGCATCCTCTTGAAGTCAGGTTGACCAGAGTGCAACTCTAGTCTATGTTGTGTCAAGACCTAAGATCGTCTAAAAAAATAAAATGCTTTCAAACATTGAGCTTATGAACACCTTGTGGAGATGATTCCTTCTGGCTTAGAGATTGAAGGAATTCATGACGGAAGTTTTCAGAAATGGAAGTTTTCAGAAATCTGCAGTGAAGACGTTGTTTCTGTCCAAAGCAACTCCCATCAACTTGTGTTTCTATATGAGGCATCCTGGGAACACAGCTATTACAGGGTATGGAGACTGTCGAAAACTCTTTTTGCATTACTGAAGTACTGAAAATGAACAGGAAGTTTTAAAAAATATAGTATCTCTGCATATTGTTTTTCAAATATCTCAGGTCATAATGTGGAACTGCAGTTTTCCGTTCCTGGCAACCATTAAACCCTGAAAGTGTTTACATACCTACACACCTCTCCTACACCTTCAAAAATAGCTTTTTAATGGAAGTGCCTAGAGAAGGAGGAACTAGGTAACTTTCCAACTGACTGACGAGAAATACCTGCATAGGCTGGTTCTGATCAGAATTAATGAATGGTTTGATTCTGTAAACCCTCATCTAAGTAATTCTGTACATGAGTTATTTCACTGAATGACATGGGCTGCAGACAGATATCAAGCTATGTTCAAAATTAATGTTTGCAAAATGGTACCCTAATTATGCAATTAAAAGTGGTGTTGAGGAAACATTCTTCAATTGTTTATCCTCACTATTTTTGCGTGTCTGCAAAGTGGGACAAATATTGTCAACAATGTATGTTGTCAGCAACACATACTGCTCTGTCATGCCTCAGCTGCTGAACATAGAGCTGACCCTTTACCTAAGTAAGGACTGTAGAATCTCTCAAGCAGTAATAGGCAGCTGGCATCATCCTACCGGGTTCTTACTGCTCCACCTTATCAGCTATAACTTGTTGATCTATATTACATACATTCATTTTATTCACAAGAAAACCAGACATTCTGGAGGCACACATATACATGTATAAATAAGTGCAGTTAATACACTTCCATGAATTAAGCCAAACTTCCATGAATTAAGCTGAAGAAGATAATTAAATAGGCATTAAAGTATATGTATAGTTCTAGGTTGTGAGCATAAATATGGAAAAATACAAACCTGATTTATAAGCGCAAAATAATCTCAACAGTGATTTAGCTATAGTTTTAATAGCATGAAAATGACTAATTTAAGGTCAAGAGTAATTTAGTTTTGACTGACTTGGCAATCCTTTGTTCTCTGGGTCATGTAAGTGTTGAGTAAATTATAAACCTGTAATTCTATCCTGAGGTCAAGGGACTTCAGAATTGATTTGATATATTGGTCTCCTGGAAAGTTCTTCCAAGGCCAGTACCCTCTAAACTGTGTTTGAGTTGACTGCATTAATAACTAAGAGAGTCATATAATATTAGCAGAGGTTAAATTAACCTTTTCAAAGAAGACTATGCTCAAAATGCAGGATTTTTAAAGGAGGGACATTAAAAACAGATATATCTGTGAGAAACCAAATTTCTACAGGGTATTGAAAAAGTAAAATGAATGTAAAAAGGTGTAGATATCTGACTTCAGGAACAAAATCAGACTGCATCATGAACACTATTTGGGATAATCCTGGGTCTGTGAAGCAAAACCTATTGCCTTGATATCTTATATGGGGGGAAAATAAACAAACCAGCAACTACTCTGACACACCATGTAAGAAGCATAAATACATTAAAAACGTCAGCAACTGCTCATTTAATGCAGGCTTTGCTCTGTCCCTTAACATTTGCCATTGAAAAACTGAGATGGCAAGTAAACTGAGATGTTTTCCATACAAGATTTAAGTGTGCATTATAGCAGCACTTCCTAATTTTGAATCTTTTAATGTTTCCCAATAAAAGTCATCACAGTACTAAAAAAAAATACACTGTAAAGCCCAGACACACGGCCTGGACTATTCTTACGTCACCAGGCAAACATTAAAGTTAATGATCCTCAAAGTGTTTAGGGTTATTTCTTTTGCCCAACGTCACAGTCCTGAACTCATTAGTAAGAGGTATATTCAGATTAGCCTGTCCAGTTCTGATTTAAAAGAAACTCAGCAGTAATCACAATCTGAAATCTTGAAATCATTAGGAATAACCTAGCGTTACCCTCGAGCAGTCCTGTGAAAAATTAGAAGTAGGTTCCCCTCACCTCCAACGCTATAGATTTCATGTAAATATGAGTATCTCCTGGTATCTACTGATGTTTGTCCTGGCCAGTCCTTGGCTATCTCCTTCCACTGCTTTCAAATTCCTAGCAAGAACACTAACCTCATTGAATTACTTTTACATTTACAGTAATTCCTGTATAAAAATCCAACAGTTGGTTAGATTAATGATCAATAAACACACACCAAGGTTAAAGAAATATCAGCATCAGAATTAAAACTGCAACAGCTCTTACTGCAATGGATGACAGCTTTTGACCTGGTCACACAGTAGGAACCAATTTGCAAAAAAAAGAATCGTAGCTGCTCGGTAAATAAAACAACACAGGAGCATACCCAAAGACCATTGAATGTCACAAAATGCATTAGAGTAGCCTTTGTCTTGCAACTTCAAGGGATCTTTGAATAGGTATTAATGGATATTAAAAATACAAGCCATATTCAGATGGGTGTTTCAAAATCAGCTTAGGTCAAGCTCTGACCATGCTGTTCCTGAGGGGAGGCAGTCTTACTCCCTGCGTGGGCAGCAGATGTCCCCGCCTGCTTGCCCCCAGAACCTCACAACTGTACACTGAGTCAGGTCAGGCCATTGGTTTGTCTGAAAACTAACCCTGGAGGGGAGAAACAAAAAAATATTTTGTTGGATTAGTTCCCTGAGCAAAATCCGCTTTGCAGGGCAGGTGACAGCAGCGCGTGCTGGGGGACAGAGAGGAGAAGGAGGAAGAGGTGGTTTGCAGTAGCTCAGATGTAGACCAGTTAAAGTTGTCAAGATATGTACACACTGTTCAGGGTCCACCTGCCAAGTTTGGAGACAAAAGGTTTTTTTGTGTCCAAATGTGCATTTCCAGACTGATTAATTAAATGAAAAGAATGCTAGCACATAGCAAAATCCTCCTAACTGTCTGACTAGCCCTAATCAGCACCATTTTATGAAGGCCATCACTGTTTCAGGGCCTTGAGGACACTAAGAGGCCTTAGTGGCCCTGACCAGCCTCATCTAGGCCTCCCCTCACCCCTGCCCTATTTCAGCCCAGACCCTGCCAAAGCTATGCTGTAGGTGCATTTGTCTCTGGTCCTATCTCCTGGATGAACCTCGGACCCACATAGTAGCCTTGTTCCCAGTCCTGTCTCTGGCCCTGTTTCCTTTGGGATGTGGACCTGGCTCTTGCCTTGACTATGGCTCTCAATGGACCCATCTTTTTCTCCCAGCTCTGCCCTCTGTGTGGACCCTGAGGGTCTGCACCCTCTTGGTGAGGGGCACTACTCACACGCGAGTCACCAGTGGATCCCAGTTTGTGTTCCCTAAGGGAGCAGCCAGGCCTTGCTGCTCCATGACATGCTCTACTAGTACAATCTAATTGGCTTGTAAGATGGAAGGACAGCAAATTTTTATGCTTGGCTTTGTTAACACATTGTTCTTACTGTTTTTGCGTATAGTCATGGTCCTGCTCCTTCTCAGTCATCTGCTAGAGTTACGCTAAAGCTCTACCAAAACTTTTTTTCCTTTAAGAATGGCATGTGTCACAGCTCTAGTTCAAAATCCTAGATCTATCACTTTGGGCTCATAGAGGTGTTAACATCAATGCAAATGCAAAGGGAGCTGATGGATTAGTTTTGGATAAGATTAATTCATATTGCAGCTGAAGGAAACAGATGATGGTTGGGACACAGAACTTCCTCAAATCTGAAGCAGAAACAATAAGACTAAAGTTAAACACTGGTGTAAAACAATTGCTTTGACAACAAGTTTAAATGCTTTAGCTGAATCAAACTGGCATTTTACTACAATAGAAAGGAGCAGTACTATCTCATTTTTTTTTCCCCTTCTGATCATGGCCTGGTTCTCACCCAACAGTTGCCCCTCCCATCCTCAGGCTCATTAATCCAATTCACTGCACTGACCTGGCCGAAACACTTCATAGGTTTTGTCAGACTGCTCTTGGGCTGATACAACTATCTGAATTGGTTCAGAACAAGATCACGCGATAATCAGCAGAAGAAAGAGGTGTGCAGCTGGAGCAGGACTTGTCCCCGTCAGTAGCAGTGAGCTGTTATATTGGCTCAGCCTCAGTCTGTCTTATTGCTTCAACTCGGTAACTCTGCGTGCTACAACAGGCACTTCACAGCTTGGGAAAAAACAGGTGAAGCTTGGCAGGTTTGAGAACAAAGTGTTGTCTTGTAAATGCATCTGGCAGGGAAAGGAGGGCAAATCAGCAGTGAAAACAGCCTGTCCTGGTTTGAGAGTGAAGTACTTGAACTGGCTGTCTGTAAGCTCACTCATCTAAGTATGTTTACATTACATATGTACAAATGTAAGGTAGGACTCCTCTCCTTGTGCTGTATTCAGGGCTGATGGCAAGTTTCTGGCTGAGGGGCAGGGGTGCTGAAACTCAGGTTTAGGTTTTAACAACACAAGCCAGAGCCGGGCGAAGGCTTGAACCAAGGATTTGGAGCGGGGGTCAACTTGCTTTGCAAACCTCCCCTCAAATACCCAGTGAGTATCAGCCTATGACTGTTCGCTGTGAAAAGCAATAGGTTTGAATGGGTTATGTGTGGGACAGAAGATTTAGTGAGTAAAGGCAAAGGCTACTCATGTAACACACAGAGTTCCTCCAGTTGCAGTCGCTGTGATGTTATCTAATATCCATGAACAGCACCTCCTTAGTCCTTTGTCTGGGTTTCTTGGTTTATCAGCACTACAAAATAAAATTTCTGTTTGTTAACATTTTTCAGCTGCATTTTAAATGAAAGCTATTTTCTTGGAGATACTGAAAGAAAATTCTCTCTTCTCCCATTTTAGATACTATATACTGTGTGGGGAGTATACACTGTATTGTATATTTTCTATAAAAACATTACATTTTTAACTTCCCTGGGACCATGTATATAAATATTTGTACATGAAATTATACGATAGGCTTTGAAATATATGCCATACATTTCTGTTAATGTTCTAAAAATATTTGTTCAGGCAAATGAAATTGCAGTAAAATATTTTACTACAGATCAGTCAAAGGTTCTCACAATTTTATCATCCTAAAAAACAGTATTTCAAGCTATAAAGCAGGGTTCCATTTCAGATAGCTAAAAGGAAAATTTAACCAGCTTGATTTGATTAATACCAAGTAGTTTAACATTTTTTTAAACACTGAGGTTTAAGCTGAAATAAAGTCGAGATGTAAGCATTTTCTTTTCTTACATATATGATTTAATTTTGTTTTTTAGAAACTTATACTGTTAGAGGCAAATTGCCTAGGCAGTACACGGGGGGTTATGTGCATATTTCCTATTGCCATTAACAATAATGAGAGCAGGGTGTGTTGCCCAGCACACAGAGCTTCAAGTATACAAATTGTTAATAAATCTGACTACTCACAAAACAGAAAATTAATGCCGTATTCAGAATGATGTGTGGTCCAAGATATATTTTCGAACATACTCCTTAGGGTGTCCCAACACCTTAATCACAAGCTCGGCAGCCATCTGGCGACTCCCAATGGCTTACCACCCACCATGGAAGCCTCCTGAGTAGCTGAGTAAGAGCCCTGTTCTGCACCACCATTTGTGCTTGCACAAAAGTCCCTTTAATGTCAGTAATTTTGCCTCAGGAAGGTTCCAAACAGCCCCCAAATCATACGCATAATATCAACAGTTTTCCTAGGCGGTGTACAGGGAGAAACCCTGTGTGTCTTCATGAAAAGCTGTGTCCGTCCCTCCCCTTCTCTACTTCCCCACCAAAAGACCTATGGTCAGGTGAGCTTGAATCCTTACTAGCTCACACTTAGTTTTACCACGTGCTCAGCATACCTGCAGACACCTCTTTAGCAAACCTCACACCTAAATGGCAGCATTTTGTTCCACCTGGCTGGGTCCCAGCTCCCATGAGAGTACACTCCTCGCCTTACATCTGCCGCTCCTGCTCCCTGCCCTGTTCGCGTTGGCCGGCCTCCACCATCTCCAAATACCAGTTGCCGAAGCTTGTTCCCTAGTCTTCTCTGCAGGTCTTCTCTGCAGAAATTCCTCACATCTGGTTGCTAATCTCCCTTCAAAGGTGTTAGTGGTGCAGACGCCCAGCGGCGAGTGGATGTTTCAGATAATGGGTGCCAGGGGAACAGCACCGAGAAATTCATGGTCTGTGGGCATAGACTCAAGTTTAGGAATTTGCACCAGCGATTTTCTAATCCGCGTGAATCTTTTACATACACCCAAATACTTTTTCCCCTCACACCATTAGCATGTTGCCTAGCAGATGGAAATAGTTTTTCTTCCTCGCATTCACATGTCAGCAGCTCAATAAGTATTGGGCTCATGTCAATTTTACAACATCTTTTTTTTGGAGGGGGCATATTTTTGTTCTTTTCAGATTTAATACTATTTTCTTGTAGTTCATGTGTCACCTCTAAACACAGCAATCTAAGGGTCATCTCAATAGTTCCTTCAAACAAAGGAATCAAGAACACCAGAAATCACACTTATATTGCTCAATTTTAAGACAGGTCTCTAAATAACAGATCTCTACATAAAGTTCCCTGTTTTCCAATACAATGGAGTCTGGTAAGCCAGGAAAGAGAAAAGACAATGGCGTATTCAGCAATAAATGTTTATTCACTTCTGATTTGGGCTATATGAAGCCTACCTATTTCCTGCACGCACCCCCCCAATAGATGTTAGGGGATTTTGTTTGTTTGTTCATTTGTTTTGTTATATTTATGCCCCTGGGAAATACAGAGTGGGGATGAGTCTCTGTCAGGAGACTGTGAAGACATAAAGAGAGAGAGGTGTAGGGTTAGGAAGGAGGGACTAGAGCCCTCTGACAAAGTAAACTAGACCAAGTCTGAGGTAGAGAGGATAGACTGGGATGAGGAACCAGCAATGGGGAAGACACAAAAAATATTTGGAGAAAATCCAGGCACAGAAGCTGGGGAAGGGGAGTGAAAACAGCTGGTAGAAAAGTTTGTTATATAGTATGTGTCGGCACCTCTTCTGGTGTTGGCCCATATAACAGTTTTACAACTGAAGTCTTAAAACAAGGATAAGATGCCACTGTGTCATTCCTGTTAGGGTATTTTTTGTTTGTTTGTTTATTGAACAACAACAAAGACATTCCAGAAATAAAAATTATTGATAAATTTCTAAAAAATAATATTAGGGTGGTAGCATCAATCAAGAAAGATTAGGAAATGCCATATGCTATGTACCTTCACAAACTCAACGGAAGCCTCTATGCATATGCATTATAATAGGATTGCTTGAGTTTTCAGAATGAGTGAAAATATATTCAGATATTACCTACTGCACTATATTCAGCAGAGAATGGAGAAAGTTCACACGTTACAATGTATTCATTAATACAGTCTCCTTTACTTCAATTAGCTTGCCTTTTGCAATAAATTTCAGGTAACTGCAATTTTTGTTTTTTTCATGTAAAGAAAATACAGTGCAGTAAAATAGCATTACAGTACAGAAGCTTCAGTTATTTTATTAATTTAAAATCTGGGTCACTGCACAGCCATTAAAATAATCCTAAACCAAATAGACTGCCCGTTCTTACAGCTGAAGAAAAGCGGTGGGAAAATTAACTGCCTGGGTTGAACTAACAAAGGTGGGAGACTGAAACATTTAAAGATGGACCTGCCACATAGTTCAACTACTAACCAGCTTCAACTCTGAAGGAAAACCTGCAGCAACCACGGGTGTGCCTTTCTTCGCACATAGTAGTACACTGCAGAGTCAGCCCCAAGAAAATTGAAAACTTTGTTTTTGAAATGTCTGAACCAATGTGCACATGGGAAATTCAATGTAAAAGTAAACTTTGTACCAAACTGACAGGCTGGCAATTAAGGTAAACGTTTGTGCAACTTTCCCAATATTCTTGGCTACTTTAGGTTGCCTCTGCCCTTAGATGCCTTACTTTTGTCCAAGAAGCTGAACTCAAACTAAACGAACAACAAAAGTGGCAATGAACTACAGATTATATACTTTCCCACCATATAAAAAGCCAAAAGCACTGAAGAAGAAACTTAGTACAAAAGCTTTCTATTCATGCAATATAACTGTAGATGTTTTTTAGACCTGCAGAATTCAGACAGCTCAACTGGGAGTTCCCAGAGAAACTTCAGGTTGGTTTTTTTTTACATACACGTGCTCATATTTTGCAAAATTAAGCAACGGTGCTAAACAAAGATGGATTTGTGTCAGAAATCTAGAATATAAACTTGTAACTTCCTCAGGCCTTAAGGGTCAGATCCACAGTAGCAAATCAGGTTAGGAGATAGACACAAAAGCTAAAAGTGCCATGAAAAATGCAACAAGAGAGGCAAGTTTAGAGCTGATGTGGAAACGCTACTGCTGAAACTTCTGACTTTTGTGCCTTTGACTTCTTGATCATAAGGTTTCACTAAAGGAGTGTTCCCATTGAATATATTTTCTTTTCCTTCTATTTGGAGACAGATTTGCATGAGAATGGTATCTTTGTTTCCTGGGATTCCATCTGCTCCCACTGCTTGTTGCTCACCTGAACCCATATTCATCTGTGTGAGACTTCACAAATGGCCATTGTGGACACAATTAAGGGCTTCAGGTGGGGAACCAAAGATGAACTTTTTGATAAAAAAGGTCTCCTTTTCATGCAAGCTTTCTTGATAATAAAGAATGAAAGAGGGAAAAAAAGAGAACAAAATACATGGTAGTGACAGAAGTGTTTCTAAAGAAAATGTTCTGAAGTTTTTCAACAGGAAACTTCCTGCTCGCATGGAAAGTTGCCATGCCAGCAACATCATCTCATAAGCAAATGAACGGGAAGAACTGCAACTGGAAGACAGCATGCCATCTCCCTCTATGCCAGGCTTATAAATACATAGGTATGGCACCTCTTATGCAACGTGTTTTCAAGTCCCTCAAGACAAGGTGAGGAACATTGGTAAGCCTACCAGAACTCATAAATGTGAGCCAGTCTCAGTGCTTTCTCTCAATTGCCAAAGAAAAGAAGATGTGGGTCTACCCAGCAAGTGAAGCTGAAGGACTTGCCTTGAGTTTGCAGCTCTCTCTCAGGCATTCTTTATAGACAAAAAGGGCAAAGTAAAAATGTGGATTAAGCTGCTTGTAGATGCTGTGTTGAAAGAATGGGTAACATTAAACTCCCTCAGAATTAGACGATGTTCTGCCAAAGCTATAAAAAAAGTGTGAGAATGAAGTGGCTTAGTCACCACTGAAAACAGAATCATACACTCATCCAGGTTGGAAATACAATTCAATCCCTTGTTAGTACAGGGCTAACGTTAAGTTAGGTCAGGTTGCTCAAGTTCTGAAAATCTTTGGTACTTAACCTCCAGTTATCAGATAATAATAATACCAGAGGCCCAGCAGGCTGGCAAGCTGTATTCCAATATCACGTAAACGTGCTGAAAATCATCATTAGACACAGGCAAAATTATCTACAGTCTGTGCTGTATCATTGCAACACACTACCTGATCACAGTAAAAAAATAGTGCTCTCCTTAATTCCTGACTAGAATTCTTTTAGAGAACCAACAAAATAATGAATGAAATTCTACCTGTGAACAACATAACCTTACTGGGGATGTTAAGGGATATTGAAGAAGTTTCAAAATCAGGTAATACAAATGAATTCAATTAGCACGGCAAATTAGACACATTCAGGTCTATCACAATTCAGGACATCCTAAAACAATTTGCTTTTCTACCTGACCAAAACAGTACCACTGGCCACATATGAATGCAGTGAATTTAAAGCAAGGATAGAAGGAGGAAGAGCTCACTCAGCAGCACAATCTGTAAATTGTGCATCAGGCACCAGCAGTGGCAAAGGATTATCTATAAGAAACAGTAATTTACAAAAGAAATGCTTCCCTTTTGATGAAGCTGGATTTTTATGACAAAACTGATGTCCCTCTTACAGTTTAACATTAATAGACAAGAGCAAGGATCAGCTTTGTGGCAAGCAAATCACCAGCACACGACACGCAAATCCAAGTAAGAGCAAAATTACAACTGTAAATGTTTAAGAAAATTTCAATCACCATATGAGAGGTGTATGTAAGACATTTTGGAAGGACAGCAGAAAGACCAACTTTTTCTCCAAACCTACTAACGAACTGTGGTGTGACCTCAGGCGAAATCACTTCAGTGCTCCATGCTTCTGCTTCCTTTCCTACTGGGTCTATTTAGACTAGGAGCGCTTTAGGGATAGGGACTGTCTGTCATTTTCTATTTATACAGTGTCTAGCACAGCAAGCCCCTGATCTTGCATGAGATCTATAGATGCTATTGCATTACAAAAAATAATCATAGTAAGAAGGCAGATGTAACCAAATTAGACAAATATGGGAGGGATTAGGTTTACTCGTGAGAAGCTTTACTGGAGCTTTTATTAAAAAGTCTGTTAGGACAGTCAATTTTAATGCGCAGTTAACACAGCACGCAAAACCAACAATGAAAATGTATGTAGGTGAACAATTGTACAAACTGAAGGCTGAAGATCAACTCTGGGCCTGTTAAAGGCATCTATAGTTAGCCTGTTATAGCTGAGTTTTGTTATATGTGATACAGCAGATTTTTTTTTTTTTTTCCAAAATGGGAAGATGTTTAACAGATTTGAGAGACAGAAAACAGTTATCAATGATTGTGTCTGTNGATACCGTAGTTTTTTTTTTTTTTTTCCAAAATGGGAAGATGTTTAACAGATTTGAGAGACAGAAAACAGTTATCAATGATTGTGTCTGTTAGTGAAATGTCACCCAGTTGTCCCTCATAATGACACCAATAATTTGTTTTTTATTAACCCTTATCTTCAAAAGGATCCTCTTTATTTTTCAAGCTCTAGTGAAATATGTGTAATGACATTTCACGATTATTATGGATTTTTTTTCAAAAAGCGTTCTCATTTCAGTCTTGTATGAACTACTTGGCTGCTGAAGTCCATGAGAATTTTATTGTTGGCTCCAGCAGCATTTTTAGCTCCTTCCCAGAGATGCTTCTAAGAAGACGGAAGAATCTAGTGATGTCTGGAGAACCATTCATTTTTTCATGTCAAGGAAAAAAGCAGTCTCAGAAGGAGGTAGCAGATAGTAAGCAAACAGACTAAGTGACCTTGCCAGAAATATTTATACTTTCTTCCTAAAATACCTTTTAGGATTATATGATTTAGTATACAGACTAGTATCACTTGAAATGAGAGGTAAAGAATGATATCTTTGGTATTTCTCTGTGGGGGACGTTTTTGGAGACACCTTATACCTGGGACAGTCTACTCCCTTTCAAATGCAAGTATTTGCTCTTTATAAGTAACCTCTGCTAATGGATGCAAACCTAGCAAGGCAGCAAAATTACTTTGATCTCCCTTTCAAAATGTTTTTGAAATTTATCCATTGCCAGGGAATGAGTTTCTTCTCCTGGAAAGTGCTGAACCCTTTGGATTGATTATACCCCCTGATTAAAAGAGGTAAATCATAACGTTTTAGACTTACAATGTGATTTGTGTTGATACAGTCCCCAAATATGCTTTCACCATTTAAATATTCCAAAGATTTATAGGTCTTTTTCTCTTCTATTTTAATTCAGAGAGTTATTGATAGGAGTACTTCAGTCCCTAACATTAGTCACTTCTATCTCAATGTACGCTTTTAAACAAGAAATTGTGCAGAAACTGCACAATTAAAAGAACATAAAATTTAAAATAATACTGTATATCGAGTCAAAAGTGTGCAAAATTTTTTTGTATTTTTGTACAATGGAGTGTATGTGAGTTGCTTTTTGAAATGCTGGATATCTGTAGCTTTTAATACTGTTAGATGATTTACCCATGGACAAAGTTCTGCATAATTTCAGATAAAAATAACCAGAAACAGAGGAATTCAAGTCTGATACACTTTGGACTTTTAATACAGTTTGACGAGGAAGTCTATACTCCTTGCTATATGGAATTCTAAAATCTTAGGGAAACAAAAACAAACTCAAAAATACCCCACTATTTGGAATTTGTTTGCTTTGTATTTTTTACTTAAAACCAATTATTTTTCTTGTACTGCTGTTTTGCCTGTATTTACATAAGCATAAGAACTAAAGAGCTATATTCAGTGAGCTTTTTATCTTTGTAAGATCTCTTGGTATAAATATTTTTCCCACAGATTTAATCTAGTACACTGAATTTTTAAGGACTTAATAACAGAAAAAAAGCAGTAAGGAACAGTGCAAATTTCAAAGTCAATTGACAGCACATTAAATACCTTGCACTAAAACAATTGTTTCGTATCCATTGAAGAGCCAGTGAAAATCAGGCTGTAACAAAAAAATTACAGCCCACAAGGCAGATGCTAGAATATGAACTCTCGAGTCTGACTCTTGAGTCTGGTCTCCTACATACATAGTTTGCAAAGGTCAAACTGAGCCCAAAAGGCAAGTGCACAAAACAAAGCATTGTACTAGCAGTTTAAAAGGTGAGAATTCAGTTATGTTTTATCTTTGTTTTGCTTTCTGGTCCTAAAGCTATTGTTATTAGCTTGTAACGCATGTATAATAACAAACACTCATCCAAGAGGACTATTAATAATAATAAATACAGGATTACACAATATTTTGATTAATCCAATAAATAAACAAACTATAACTAACGAATAAACTGTGTGTAACGACTTAAAAAGAAAGTAGAGTAATTAAATTATGTATTTTGAACGAGTCACACAACATATATCAAGACGAAGATCTGATTTTCCCTGTTCTGGATTCAGATTTTGACAATAGCATTATGCAAACACAAAGTTTGACTTCAGATCTGAATTTTACTGAAAAGAGTAGCTACTGAGTTCTGACTAATGCCCTTTTTGAAATATCACACTGACTGAGCTTTCTGTCCTTGATGAATGATTTGGATGATATTTAGAACACATTTAATTATTTGATCTAGACAGATGAAGTCACATCTATTCAACCTGGACTGAATGTAACTAATAGGTCTTCTCAAAGATGTAATGTCACCAAAGCACTGGCCGGAAGACTGACTGGTAGAAGCAAACTGGCTTAATTTTGAACTGTCACACTTACACCTTTGAGCTAAACACCATATTTACCATGTTTGCTGAACAGGAAGGTAAATTCTAAGAAATGCCCACATGAATAATTGGGCACTATCAGATACGAATGTTTAAGGAATTTGTGGTTGGGGAAAAAAAATGGCAAAGTGACCTCTCAGTGTTAGGGCTGTAAAAAAAAAAAGAATATGAATAAAACAGAAAGCTATATAAAGATCTATTTCCTACTGTTTTGGAAGAAAAGAAGAAGTAGGAAAAAACTTAAGGTGCAATATTTGCATTTTTTAATTGAACAGAGCCAACATTTCTCAGAGAGTGGCTGAGCACCTCCTTCAAAATAACCAACATCGGGAAAAGAAAGAAAGGAACCTCAAAGCTCCTGCTAGCGAATGTTGCACAAAAGGCACCGTTACCAAAACCTCCCCCCATCTCTTATGGGCAGGGAGTGAGAGTATTCCTGGATTTGCCACTGCCCGCTGTGCATGCCACCATTTCCCAACGTGCACAAGGGGAAACTTGCTTGTTCTAATCAAAGAGAGGAGCACTAGTGCTGCGTGCGCGTAGCCTCCTAGCACTGACACATGTTGACTTCAACTGCAGAATGCCTTTCTACAACACTGTAGAGACACTTGACTTCCTATTGGGGAAGTGCAGCTTTCTTTCCTAACAATGGGCCAACTGGTTTTCATAACAGAGATAAACGCTCCCTGCTGTGAATTGTAATAGAAAAACATGTCAAACAACCAACAATAAAAAGAAGCACAGCCAAAAGGCTGGCTTTTCCTGTTTTTATGTGCAGCACAGAGGAAACTAAGCACGTGAACTGCACTTGGCTCCTTACAAGTCAAAATACCAATTCTTTTAAATGAGAAGAGGAAAAATGCAACTCATTTCTGACCCTTTTTTTCATTCTGAAGTGCAGACATGAAAACTGAACCCATTCGTACTTATTTGCCAAAGGGTATTATGAAACCTCTGAATGTGAAAATCAGATGCTTTATTAAAAAAGAGGAACGGTTATTCATTTAGGTTTTTTCCACCCTTTTAAAAGCTGTTATATTTATGAATGATAAGGACATCCAGCTGCCATTCTGATGATCCCATGATATTCTCTAGTTTTATATTCTCTGCTTTTGCTGACAAAAGATCGCTTGCTTAAAACCCCCTCCTCTCCCATCCCATCATCTGTTCACTTTTGCGTGCCCTGCATGATTGTTTTCATCATCATCTTACTCTTTCCTCTGACTACCTTTTATAGCCCGCTATTTTTATTTTGACGTTTCTCATTAATTAGTTCTGTGAAATTGGACTGCAAGTCTTCAATGAAAATCACTGTTCCTACAACCTCACCTTGTCCATTTGGCATGTTTGCGATGTATCTTTCCCTTTCTTGCTGTCCTTCTCATCTGCTTAAACTGGAAAAAGCCAACAATGAGGACTTTTCAGTGAGCATGGATGATTCCACAAAATATTGGTTAATATTAGATCTTCTTACTTTGGGTTAGATTGTGCAGAAGGTGGTAAGATGATTGTGGTCATAGTTGTTTGATCTGTTTGACCTCAGATGCACACGTCACCACGGCTCAAGACAGCCCTACTTTATGGTATGCCTGGGTAATAGTTGATGACCAGGTATCTAAAGTGACATCTGTAGACTGAAGAGGTGCCTACAGTACCGAGAGTCATTTTGATAGGAGTGAACTTTTGACAGTCCTGTTTTGACAGGAGTGAACATGACTGTTTGTTAGTACCTTTGTTCTTTCCTCAAGCAGAGAGATCTTCTGTTTGCTTTTTCTGTGTGTCTTCTTTGTTATCTGCAACAGATCTCTAGACAGAAATATTGGTGCATGTGCCAGGCACACTGAGCTTCATATGCAGCAGACCTGCAGTATTTAACTTGTAAGCATTTCAAGGAACAGCAGCACACGTACAGGAAACCTGATACCTCCAGTTCTCAAAAGACTTAATTGAATGTGCCTAGACTAAGGAGACAACATGTGTATTTCAATGCATCTGACTCACTGCACCTATAGAATGAGTGAGTGCTTGAGATCTGAGGAACTTTTAAGCCACAGGTGCTGGAAAGCTGAGCAAGTGTCACCGGGTGCCTCTTCTGCTGCAAATCATGCTGGCAAGAGATGGTGATAGAAGTGCTAAATCCTTTTAAGTCCCTCTGATTTCTAGCGTTTCAGCCAGTCTGTGTGGTCCTTTTTGTTAGCTGTGATTCTACGACAATGAGCCTATTGCTGTTTGATTTTAAACCAAGCATTTCCAAAGGGCAAAAATGAAAGTGACTTCATCTAATGTTGCTGTTTGTGTACTCCATTTTAAGTTTAACGCTCCCTTGCTCCACATATAGAGCCAGCGCCTCACACCTGTAAATTATTGTTATCCTAATCACAAACCCTAAATCTCTTAGAGCGTAAGAGGATTCCTCATTCACTCACAAGGTGGATGCCTGTGCTTTGGGAACAGAAGGCACTGGACTCTGTCTGTGTTTATAAATGTGACATTCTAGACAACCGCAAATCACGAGATTAGAAACAATAGATTAGAGAATGCAAGATGCTCGTTACTGTGATAAGGACGATTAGGCTATGGCTGGGTTGTGAGTGGAATGGGAGAGGTCACAGGAAAAGCAAGAGAGAAGAGTTAGAATGAGAGGCCTCGAATACGTGGTTATCAGGAAGGCTGCTTCCACCCTGCTCTCTTTTCTGTTAATAAGGCCACAGCTTGGAACCGATCTGAAGACTCTGAAATATAAATGCGTTATGGTACATTAGCTACTACGGCTATAAAGAACCTTAGAGTCATGACATTATCAGATATGTAGGACAAAGAACAGATTCTCAGAGCAGGCAGAGAAAGCAAACAATTAATTACAAGAACAGCCTGCCCACATGTTGTTCTTTCCAGATCCCAATAGCAAAAATTCAAAAGGCATAAATTAGATTTTAAGATGCTCCTAACCAAGGGAGATGCTGAAACTCACTTCCATTTGATATAGAATGAAGTATTTTACAAAGGACAGTCATATATCATTTGTGCAGGGTGTGGAATAAAAAGAAATAACACACTAGGAAGCATAATGGTAGCTCTGTGGCATTGGAGATGATCCAGGAAAAGAAGTGGATGGTGGAGGATCTCTTGAGCCAGTATACTTAGGCTGGGGCGGGAGGGGGGAGAAAAAGGGGAAAGAATAAAGCACAATTTCTAGATGGCTGAAATTTTCTCTCTCCTCCAGTAACAGCTCTCAAATATTTCATATGGAATCTTAGAATTAATGTGATATTTAGGACAAAATTTTTTCAGCGTTAGATCAAATGTTAAAGTCTGCTAGTATTCTGAGTAGGCTTACCGGCTCTCACAGTTATATTGGTCAATATTAATTACCTTTCTGTTCACATAGCAGATTTCTGACCTTTGAAATGAAAAAGAAAAAGACACTGTCTTTCTGAGGTTTATATAATATCAGAGAGGCAGTGAGTGAGATGTTTTAATTATTGGATAGTTTCCATGTGACATTAATGAAGAATCACAGAAATACAGAATCACAGAATGGTCAGGGTTGGAAGGGACCTCTGGAGACCATCTAGTTCAACCCCCCTGTCAGAGCAGGGTCACCCACAGCAGGTTGCACAGGACGGGGTCCAGGCGGGTTTTGAATGTCTCCAGAGTGGGAGACTCCACAACCTCTCTGGGCAGCCTGTGCCAGTGCTCTGCCACCCTCAAAGTAAAGAAGTTCCTCCTCATGTTAAGATGGAACTTCCTATGTTCAAGTTTGTGCCCATTACCTCTTGTTCTACCACTGGGCACCATTGAGAAAAGACTGGGCCCATCCCCCTGGCTCCCTCCCTTTAAGTATTTATAAGCATTGATAAGTTCCCCCCTCAGTCTTCTTTTCTCTAGACTAAAAAGTCCCAAGCCTTTCCTCGTAAGAAAGATGCTCCAATCCCCTAATCATCTTAGTAGCCCTTTGCTGGACCCTCTCCAGCAGTTCCCTGTCCTTCTTGAACACGGGAGCCCAGAACTGGACACAGTACTCCAGATGTGGCCTCACCAGGGCAGAGTAGAGGGGAAGGATGACCTCCCTCGACCTGCTGGCCACACTCTTCTTGATGCACCCCAGGATGCCATTGGCCTTCTTGGCCACCAGGGCACATTGCTGGCTCATGGTCATCCTGTTGTCCACCAGGACTCCCAGGTCCCTTTCCACAGAGGTGCTCTCCAGGAGGTCAGCCCCCAACCTGTACTGATGCATGAGGTTATTCCTCCCCAGATGCAGTACCCTACACTTGCCCTTGTTGAATTTCATTAGGTTCCTCTGCTCCCAACTCCCCAGCCTGTCCAGGTCACACTGTATGGCGGCACAGCCTTCCGGCGTGTCAGCCACCCCTCCCAGTTTTGTGTCATCA
Source organism: Anarhynchus alexandrinus (assembly GCA_008711295.1). Taxonomy (NCBI): domain Eukaryota; kingdom Metazoa; phylum Chordata; class Aves; order Charadriiformes; family Charadriidae; genus Anarhynchus; species Anarhynchus alexandrinus. Next base: position 1,501,991 of record VUYV01000214.1, on the reverse strand, counting down.
GCAAACTTGCTGATGGTACACTCTATCCCTTGATAGAGTGAGAGAGGGTTTTTTTCCAGGTAGGAATGAAGACTTTTTTGCTCCTCGTGATCATCAGTCCTCATTACCATGTTTTACTGAACTGGGGCCAAACGTGTGAGATGTAAGAAATGGTATCAGCTGGATGGATGCCATCATCTAAACCATGAAATTTAGTTTGCAGTTTTTAAATTCAGTGAATAGATGTAAATAAACATTACTCTGGAAAGGAGTGGAAATAAGCAGCTGGCTGTGCTACATTATACTCGAGAATAGAAATGGACATTCAGTGAGAACAAAGAAAAAGAGAACTGGGTAATTTGGGTTGTCAATTCTTGAATGACAACAAAGAGGAAAACTGAGACTTGATATTTTTGAAATATATCAAACTTTTAACAGTGAAATTTAAGCACCTGCTTCAGACTTTATTATTAGAAATCTTAAAGCTGACAGTAATAGAGATGCTTACTAATCCAGGTTGCCCAGGAGTCCCTTTCTGTCAGAACTTGCTGGCAATGTACATGTCAGAGTTGAAATTAAGCACAATATTGGTGCAGCCTGAACAGACGGGTATCTGCCGCAGTACAAGTCCAATGCCACATACACCATCGCTAGGCAAAAGAAAGAAGAGCCTTTTAACCTGCTATGAAACTGGCCCTAGTGTTATGCTTTGCACGGCTGGTTACGACAAGCTCTGGCTACTGAAAGATAGCACTGAAGCTTAATATTTTGCCAATATTAATCACTTGCATAGCTCTTAGTAGCAATTAAATTTTGATTCAAGTTTGCAGAGATTTTTCTTTCCCATCCCATGTTTGAACTACTTCACTAAACTTTTTTGTACTGTAAAAATGTACCTAAAAAGGAAAAAGGGAAAGAGACGGCTCCTAGAGACAAATATATCATGTGGAGTCACTTATTCAGGTCCGGACCTGCTCACTCCCAGCTTCGTGCACATGAATAACATTATTGCCTTCAATGGCACTTCTTGCAAGCCTAGACTGATGATGTTTGATGGATAGAGGCCTAAGCCTCGTAACTATAAATTCCCTACTCATATGAATAAAAGCCTTCTGAGCTAAAATAAATAAATAAACCCATTAAATTAAAAAGATCCTGTATATTCATAAATATTTTCCTCTTTTTTAAGACTTTTTTTTTTATATGCATGTCTTAACAGTGGAATAGCTCTGATGTTTCATACTGTACTGAGAAGCATCATTCCAATGGGTATAACTAGTTCTGTTACAAAACTTCCTTGTTAAATGTTGAAAAAGATAGAAAAGATTCCCAAAATATTTTATATTCTTTTTACAAAAGCCATGTACAATATGTGGACTTATTTTACTGCATATCTACGTTTAATTATTACTTATTTAAAATCTCAGTCTGTCAGAGTTCTGGTTCTATACCAGTCTGACAACTCTGCAGTAACACAGTGGAACCACAGAAAAAACATTTATAATTGATCGTGCAGTGACACACAGTTGCAATGTCTTTGTTTTAGTTTGCATGAGTTATCCATGCTCTGTACTATTTCCTGTTATATGTATGTTTGCATACATATACAGAGTTTGCATACTCTGTTTTCATCTCAGATATGCTAAAAAAGTGTAGAATCTGTTGGTGTCTGTGCTGCAGGGACTACCTATAGCCCGGTCTGTAGTTCAGCAAAGCACTTAAGGACAAGAATAACCTCTTTGTTACTCAGCAAAGAAATTTATTTAAGTATGCAGTTGAGCATTATGCTGAAAATGGATGGAATGATTATTACTTGGTGCTAGAACAGTGTGTTTTTAATTGCATTTTTTGCCCAGGCAATATGGGAATTAAAGGATGACCCTGTAGCTTTATCTATAGTTAAAACTGTTGGTGAAAAATTATGAAGAAAAGAGAGTAGTTTTCTCAGCCCTCTTTTCTTCTGAATGGTGAGCACAATAAACTGTGCTGTGATGGTAGACACAAACATCTGAAAGAAAATGTATTCGTAATCCAGTATACCATTTTGTGTGTTCAAATGCAGAGAGACACTTAATGTTTCAGCTGTGTTTATAACCAGGAATTTTACAGAATTTTTAGAGAACCTGGTGATTATAAATGCATATTTAGCGTATTTAAACCAGTCCCTCATTAACAACACACATTCAAAAATAGAATCCTTGCATTTAATTGCACATACTAGTAAAAATGTGAACACATTAGAACGATGCCGATGTTCCTCTTTCGGTATTGTTAAAATTTATTTCCATCACAGATTGCCCCTCTTTTTGCTCTTACAGTCTTCTGAACACAGGTCTATCTGTGAAAGAAAGGTGAGCAGTCAAATGACTTCCCATTTTCACTGTTACTTCTGTCAGATGGTCGTTTTTGCCATCCTACGTGTCAACCCATGCACTCAGTCTTCTGGGTGTGGGAGAAGTTTCCAATACCACAGTTTGCCAACACTTGCACCCTGTGAGAGATTCGGTACCAATTATTTGGATCCAGTCTCACCTGCTATATACAGTCTTAAGGCATGCTTGTTTAAGAAAGATCAGTCAAGCTATGCCTGGAGGATTCCTATTGCAAGTAGAGGATTGTGCATGGGCAAAAGAGAAAGAGTAAAGACAGGGCTCGAATCCCAAATACCCTCCAGGACAAATCTGTATGGCTCATGCCTTTTCAGAGTAGGTCCAGTAATGAGCAAAAGGGATATGACATTTTTATTGCTGTGAGTTATCACCAGAGGGATTCTGAGAAGCAAAGGGATCTGGATGGATGTAAGTGAAGAGAGGAGGATGGGAGCATGACGGAACAGAGAGGAGGTACCCAGCCTGGAAAGAAGCAGATTAAAAGATACTAAGGATCATGCAAAAACAGCTGTTTTTCTAAAGAGAAATAAAAAAGGATGGCAAAGGCAAGAAAAGCCAGAAAAGATGTTATTTAGGTGTTTTTCTCTTGAAAGTGAAGGAATTTTCACTGAAGCGTGCAGGAAAGCAGAAGCAGTAACTTCAAGCATTTATCACATGGTTAAACTGTGAGAGATGTGGGGATTGTAAGCACGGAACGAAATGAATTACAAAGAGTATGTCACCATATCACACAACTGCTACGGGAGTACTTCTAAAACAAGCTGTCTACTTTTAAAATATGGCTATGCCTAAGAACAAGCTTTCTCCTGGAGCACCTCACATTTCTAGATGGAAAGGGTAGTTCGGAGTGCGTCAAGAAATAGCTACCAGACTACCTCATTTCTTCAGTTGCGACCTCGATGAAATATTTCTGTAGGACCTTATCTATTGTTATATTGAATATTGTTACAGGACCTGGAGCCCTCTGTCACAAAATGGGGCCCCTGTGCTGGGGTCCAGCGATGCATTTCAGCCAGTGGGCTGGAGGAATTTGTGGTCTCTAGTAATGCATTTACATGCGCACACTGACATTTGCAGTGCAAGGTTTTATTGTTCATGGCAGTGAGTAGGAGACGAAGGGAGGGAAACAATTCCATCCTGCGCACGATGCAAACCAGAAAATTTATGGAATGAAAACTGACATACACCCTTGAAACAGGACAGAAGATCAGATTAATTTAGTCTTTTCTCAGAATTTTTTTTTTAATCTAGATTTGGGGAAATAATTTATTCCTTGTGCTGAGGACACCAACTAAGTAACTTCAAATAAAACACTGCATTTAGATTTGCCCCAGAAAGGCAGAGAATATTTTACATTATCTATTCCAACAGAGTAGTAATCTCAAAAGTATCTTCTCACTGCTCTGATGATGCCATTACTATTTTGTATTTATGCTATTATTTTTATCGCATATTGTTCACAAAATATTTAGTGTGCCTATTGCTCATGAAACTTGGATTTCAGTGTTTTAAGTATGACAGGATATGACAACATGCTTGTAACCCCTTAATGGATAAGTAAATACCTAATACTTAGTAAAATACATAATTTTGAGTAGACTTATATACCAACTGTGAGGTTGCAGTTCTTTTTCCTTTTTATTCCTTATTATTCACATGAAAGTAAATGTTCCTGGAGGTAAATGTTTGCTACTGAACAAAGATGGAATCAATACAATCTGGGAGAGTTTACTGTAAAACTTGAATGTTTTTCTCAAGGGAAGGGGTGGAAAGGAGGAAAGAGAAGAGGGGGGAAATTATTTCACTAGCTCTAGACCTAGTCATACAATTCTTAACTCTATTTCTTTTTAATTACATTATCCCCCGAAGCAAATTTCTCATTTTATTTTGATGAACAGCTGAGAAAAATGTTCACAAACTCCTGGTATTACTGGAAGAAAATCTTCCTACAAGAAGAGGTAAACTTTATGGTCTCTTTAACATACATTACTGGAAAGTACAATGACCTCATTTAAGTACACGTAGATAGCCTCATAAATAGTGCAAATGCATTACTGTAAGAGTTAGCAGATTACAGCCCAATACCCAAGACCTCAGTCTGTTTCTTAACTATTGCTCTGAGCCCCAACGGAATCTACACAGTGACTTCTTCTCCTGTCATGTGCAGACTTTGTGGAGTCTCCTTAGCCTGGGAGTATGGTAAACCCAAACCTCCCAAGATCCTTTGAAAACTCAGTTTGGCTTGGTTTTTAAATCAGTAATTATGTAACAACGCAAAATCTGATCACTGTTGTAGTTTGTGGTACCTCCTCTCTCCCATACGTACAATGCCATTTTTAGACTGCAGGGGAGCAGGCTTTAGAAAGAAATATTTCCTGTATTTAGGGGTAAATAGAGCGCTCCTTAAAGAGTAGGAGTAATAGCGTTTCAGCTACAGCAAGGCAGGCTCTTCTGCACAGCTTTCTCCCACGCATCCCTGCCAATGACCTGTTTCACCTCCTGTTATTGCAGTCTTGGGCCCCTGCATAACTCTGCCAAAACACCTCAGTCCTGACCTGTGACGTCCAGGTTCTGGGGCTCCCTAAAGGTTCTGCCAAGACCTCCTTTCTGACCTGCCCGGAGCTCCCTGCTATTTCTCTCCCCGAGCCGCCGTGCGGCTTTGTGCGAAGGCCACTTGAGTGCCCCGCGGAGCCTCCTGCTATCTTTGCAGTCCTGGGCCCCTCCGGAGCTCAGTAAATAAGGCTCCATCCTGACCTGCAGCAACCCTTGCTATTAGGATCTGGGGGTCTCTTCTAAGTAGAGCTTGCCAATCATCCCAAACCACTGCCTAGAGGGACTGGGGGGAGGGGGGATTTTTCTTCCTTTTCTTTTTTTTTTTTTTTGGTGGGGGTAGGGAAGAGAGAGGGAGGGAGAGGGAAAGGGCTGTTTTTAAAGCTTAATAGAATCAGTGAAGAATTTAAAGAATACAGTTTAAGATGTTATGAAAAGAAAGGCTTTGCTCTGGTTCACTGCAGCAAAAGCACATGAAATGACACTTTTCTACTTGTGGGAACACAACATGGACTGAAATACAAGGAAAGAACACATAGGAAAAGATTAGTCTGAAGAAAGCAGAGATCCTGACAGACAAAAGAAAAACGTAAATTTCCTTGTCGGTAATTGGAGGTGCAGCCCTGCACAGCTCAGCTCTGCTTCCTCGTAGCATTTGCTACCGATTTCCCGTGTTCAGCATTTCTGCTCTCCCTCCTCTTCTCATATTATTGCTCTCATGGGCCAGAACCCAGAGAAAGCTGATGTGTGCTGAGTCTCACTGAGTTCAAGGGGATCAGTTCCCATATCTAACACTACTCATGAGTGAAAAGATCGGCAAATTTTCAGGACTCAAACCAGGAAGTGTTTGAGATAGAGATTTGTAAATTTTGCCTGTAGAACTTAATATAAAAAGACGCATCGATAGTAATGCTGTCTTCAGGCGTATTCATGTACAAGGTGTCACACTTTAAATTCATAAATTTACTTTTAGTAATGAGATAACTCTCTCTTGTTACCCCATAGTTTAGGATGCAGATGTGGCATTATTTTTCCTAAGTCTTTTGTAAATACTTGCCCTACAATCTTAAAATCTTAGCTCTCTCAATTCTGATATTTTTCCCCTCTGATCAGTATCAGCATGTAGAATATTTATTTTGCATTCACTTCTTACAGCTGTACCATCCTCTTTTCTTGTTTCTGAAACAATGTAGTTTTGCACACCCTCACTCTTCCCCTTCCCCTCCCCCAACATGCTCAATGCTTTTGCTTTCCTCACATCACCAGGAAAATTTGTTTGCTGACAGTTGCTTGTTTGTTGTTTTTTGGTTTTGTTTTTAATCTTCAATTGTGTACATTTAGGAAGAGAGATGAAAGCTATGATTTGTTTTGAGCTATTTCAGAATTCATTAAATATTTGTACTTCCCAGATTTATGTCATGACTGTAGGTTGAGATTACTATGATACATTTGCTGACTGGTTTATTTGATGACTTGCTGGAAACATCATCTCATAGTTTAGAAAACAGCTACAAATCATTAGAGACAAAAATATTTATTCAGGAATTTCAAGGATTTCTAGGACAACTCTAAATTCTACAACATGATGCATTGGGTGTAAAGTCATTTTAGACATGTATGACTATTGCTGGGCTGAGCAAGAATAGAAAAATGTTTCATGTCCCTTTAAAATTACTTTTTGAAATAAAATTTACATATATTTCTAAATAGAAACCTGTTAAAAATTGAAGTCAAAAGGTTTGTGTTAGTATTGATAAAATTAATTAATACAAACCTTAAGAGATAATCTAATTTGGTTTTAATTTGGCCAAAATAAATAAATTAAATGTGATTTCAGGAACAATTTAAGTCCAACCAAAAAGACATGTCATCTGAAACATTTAATCAGACATAGCTACAGATGATATTCCCAGTACTTAGACAGTAATTCTAGCTTTGGCCTAGATTCGCTTTGAGTTCACAGGTGATCTGCATTGAAACCTCAGGGTCCCACATAAATCACCACTGAAAAAAACTGGCCTCTGCCGGTCATTACTGAACACTAATTTGTTCCACCTTCAAATCCTGCTCTGCAGTGGTTACTTGGAGAAAGCAGGCATTTGTTTTTCCCATCTGCTCCACACCTCAAATTGTCTTTCCTAGAGTGATCAGTCCCATGATAATCCAGTGGCACCTGAGAACGCTCCAGTTCCAAGGAAAACTCAGAAGAGAAACGTTCGTAGAACAGCCAATCTCTACAGGCAGCTATAGAAAGATGTATGTTCAGCCATGTTCAGAAGAGGGAACTTAGTAACTTCATAGTGCTGCAACAGTTTGAACCCTGGCTATCAGTGGGGAAGGGTAACACCGTAAAACTGAAACAAGATAGGAAAAGACTATTTTCTACATGCAAAATTTCTGAGACTTTCTGAGTGTAGCTTGATCAATTCTAACCTCCATGTCTCATTTTTGACTACCATACATGACAAAGAGTTTATTTGTTTGGAGGAAAATAGATCCCTATCCTAGGAAAACAGAACTGACACAGAAAGATTATTTTTTTAATGTATTGTAGGTACGAGAAAATATACTCATTAAAAGAAATGGAATTCTTTATTGCAGAAAGCCCTAAAAAAATTAAATGCAGAGACAGGCATGACACAAATGTGGTCATGCATTGTAAATGAATTCCATTAAAAAGGCCTAGTTAAATTAAATATAGTTACCACATCTATTATAGTAGTTAGAGATGGCAAGATGGCAAGAGAGATGTCAAGAAAACAAAACAGATCTCAGGCAGATATGAGATATTTATGTAATATATTCTGAAACACAATCCTTTGAATTCCCAGGTTGAGATTTTCATTTTACAACCAGAGGCCCAACCAGGACAGCGTAACAAGGATCTAAGCTACAGCAGGAGACCCCAGAAGGAACTCTCGCAAAGCCAGCTAACATACCTCCAGGAGGAATTGATGATTTCTAGCCCCAGTGACCCGGCTGCTGATGTCTTGTATGCTGTCCCTCACCACAACACGCCCAGCAACTCCAGACACATTTAATCAACTGTCTGAGACAGTTTCAAGGAGCTTGACCCTGGGTTGTATCAAATCCTTGCAGTGTGAGGCAAAGAAATATGGTTTCTTGTGTTCCCTCCTACCTTCCTCCTGTATCGTCAGGTACTGCCTGACCCACAGTTTGCAAACCAAAGAAAATGAATAAAAAATAACCCTGCTCTTACTCAGCTGGTTTTCATGAGGTTTTATTTGCTACAAAACTCTTCCTCTGTGCCCCAGTACTCCTTCAGCACTATAATGATCTCCCCATGGTGGTCTCAAGAGCTTGACACCGACCGTTGATTTGCACAACACCATCTGAAATGGCTCTACCTCATTTCTGCTGCAGGAATAGTAACAAATCCACAGATCACAGCGGGGACTGAAGAGAGGCATTACACACCGGGGGCTGCGGTTTCTGCAGGCTGCACTACCACATTACCAAAGACCAAGACCCTAAGTAACTGAATCTGCTTTATGCAGATTTGATGCGTTTCAAAGGTCCCAGAAATTTGGTGAATGTAGGGCTTCAATAGTGAAAAACGCAAGCATCTCTCGAGACTTACATTTCGTAATACAAGTAAGGGGAAAAAAATATACTACTATTATAGGTGTACCTAAAGAAGAAATGTGACTTGACGGATGTTCATCACAACATTAACTTAATAAGGTCTTAAATCTGTGTTGCATTACCTCCCAAAAGTGCACAGTGAGAATGTAGGTACAGAAACACGCAGGCTGTTTTTTAAATAGGCTAATGCTGTCTTTACTTTCCTCACCAGGATTTGTAGCGGCCGTAACATAAACCTTATTGAGCACAATCGACATGGGAGGAGAAGATGGGGGAAGGGAGGAGGAAAATCAGTCGTGCTAGGGATTGTGTGACTAAAATAAGGTATTGAATTTCTGGTTTTCACAATGAAACACCCCGGGACAAATGAGGTGCTGAAGCAGGATTTATAATTCATTGAGTAATAGGATTTTGTACTGTTTAGCAGGATTAGGCATGTTAAAGAAAGACCTAGTCTGACAACGCATGAGAAAAGTGTATAGTGCTCTTCATTGTTATTTTAAGCAATTTACAGGATTACTTAGTAGTGGAGGCCCTGTGCTCCCTCTATCTGTAATGTGTCACAGTAATGGTGATATTTGTATAATTGCAGTTTTCTCCATACAGTTTCAGAATCACAGCAGTCGAGGGATCAAACGTGTGAAGGTCAGTAGAGGGGAGGAGGGAGGGAAAGGAGGGATATCAGGGGAAAGAAAGTAGAAACCAATTAAAACACTCTCTTATTAGGACCACGACCTCAGTGACCTCAGCCCTCCAAGCCTTTAGGACAGCATGCTCTGTGACTTAATGGTTTGTTTCAGGGTTTTTTATGCTAAAATGCTGACTGTGCTTTCTCCAACTATGTCTGCCATTGACATGGCAAGGGACTGAAACCTCTCTTGCAAAGTGTTTGCGGGGAGGAAGAAGTTGTTTTTCACTAACACTTCAGATGGGATTTCCTGTTACAGGCGTTATTATTTTGTTCCTTTCTGCTCCTCTCGTAGAAGAAAAAAAAAAAAGGCAAACCAAAAAATCTGTACAGCTTTCTTACTTTTTACTTTCTTAATATTCTATGGCTTTCGTGCAGTTGTTTACTTCTGTTGGCAAATGTGGAAACAAAACTCTCAGCACATCCGAGCTAAGATTCCAGAGCAAAAGGCACGTGCAGAGAAAGTGGGATTTTTCCCAGCAGAGCGCTCATTCCAAAGCACATGCATGAAACGGCAGCTCGTGTCAGGAGAGCGCTCAGGTCAGGAAAGAGAAGCCGAGAACCCAGGTTATTCTTTCAGAATCTGAAATGCAGCTTAATTAAACCAGTATTACAGCCTTTTTCATAACAATGTTCCACACACATCATGGCCGTTTTCTTCTGAATTTAAAACATCTAAGGCTGTTTAAAAAAATTAAATCCTTTGTGTCCAGAAACAGAGATAGCCAAACTACACTGCCAATTATTTTAAAAAATTCCTCTGGAAATCTGCAGAGGCTGCGTAATGCACAGCTCTAGGTAATTTCAACCCAGAAAATAAGCCACAGTGGCATGATCACTTCGCTCTCAAAACCCTACAGCTCTGCTGTGAGCAACAGAATGCCCTTTTTCCTTCTAGCAACCCCATTATTACTGAAGAAACTGGAAAACTAGGTGCCTACAATGGGATGACTTTCTGTTGAACACTGAATTAATATAATATGCAGAAAATTAAAATCTGATTTATATTCTTCCTAGTAGACCGACCACCAGTCTATTTACAGCAGGGAAAAATGGTTTATGGAAGATAACAACAATCTTTAAAATCTTTATGCCACAAGTTCATCTACTGGACTAAGGTGTTCTCATCATTTAACTATTGATACATATTCTGCTTGCAGAATTGCCAACTGCAGTGGATGCCTACCTAATTTCCCTTTCTACCTAAAGGAACAGGAAAACATATTAAAAAATCTTCCAAAGAACAGAATAATCTTTATGCATGCACCTATTTTAAGCTGCACCTGCAGAAAGCGATTACATTCTCATGGTCTCCACAGAAAGAACAGAATTACCTTCACGTCAGCAACTCACTGAACCTATGGAAGCAATAACAAAAATCTCCAAGATTGGTTATTCTCTCAGTTTGAAAGCAGATATTAAATATTTGACAATGCTAATCATCATGTGGCAGAATGAATTAAAAAACAATCTCTTGAAAATTAGTCAGAGATGAAACAGAGGGGGGTCAATAATCTAACAAAATGGTTGTTAGCAGTTTAATACTTGAATTTGACTGGACTCTTGCTAGGCTGCAAAACAATAGGTTACCTAGCAACAAATAATAAAAATAAGGTCATAAAAATATATTCATTCTATCTGGCAACCAACACTAATTCAAAAGACAGGACAAATTATTTTGGACCACGGCGCTGATGGTCAGAATCGTATTTTCTCCACAGAAAATCTCCTATTGAGATATGAAACCCTTTTTCAAACAGCAATCATGCCTCAAAGAATTCTGGGAGGTGAATATGCCAAATTTTAAAAGTAATCTGCATGCTACCCATGACATACAGAAGTATATAAAATATTGCACATAAAAAGCAAATTTGGGCGCTCATTCTGAACATGCTTGTTTATAGGTATGAGATTAGACCTCTGAAGTGACTAATGAACATTTACTACTCTATGTAAGAATTAATGCTTTCCTTAAGGGGATACGTCCAGTTCCCAGAGCTCTAGAAAAACTTGCAAGGCACGATGTCTGAGATTCAAAACTTGGAAAGAAACATGGAAGAATTTTAAATTAATCATAATAATGTAATATTTTGTGATTTTTGAGGTTTCTGGCTTGCAGTTTTGGAATGTCCTGGAATGGCAATATTGGATGAACTTTTGGCTGCGCTGCTTATTAGATACAATAAGAGGTCTGTAAGTAAATGATGAGAGGCAGAAGAGCTGCAATTATTACTTATCTACTGGTTCTGTGCATCAACTTCAAATTATATTTGGAATCCAAACTAAAAAGCAAATTATCAGTAAACTTGAATGAACTATCCAGAGCTCTGCCTCTCCACTAAAAAAACTACCAAGGAAACAAAACCCCATACTCTCCAGTGTTTGCAAAACCATTGGGAATGAAAACTACCGTGCCAGCTTAGATCTGGATCTGAAATGAAAATTAATGCGTGGCTTTGCACTCTTCATCTTCCTCTGGAGACTGTAAATCTAATCCATTAAGACAAATATCTTTGAAACAAATTATTTGGAGGTCTTCTAAGTAGATTTCCTATTTTAGAAGAGTAGTGTCTTCAGTTGCCCTCCGTCAAACCTCAGACATAGAAACAGATTACATTATTTTACTAGCACACAGCATGTAAGTAATGTTTCCAGGATTCGGCCAGTCCTCCATAAGAAAAGATTCTGCTATTCTTAAAGAGTGCGTGGTAATATTTTTCACTACGTCTTGGAGTAAGTAATCCATAAACTACTGTTGAGCTCAGTGAAGCTCAGTATCAAATACTTCTTTTTTAATTATTAAAAAATAACGAAGTAGGGTGCAAACAACTGAAGAAAGACTGCAAATGTTTCAATTAGTTCTATTTAGATAATGTAACATTCATACTTGTCTGAGCCACCAGTCCCCAAGGATTAGTTCTGATAGGTACGAGTCGCACTGCTTGTTCAAAATATTTGCTCAAAACCCTAGTATCTCACTTTGACAAACTCAAAACACCTGTCTATAGAGTCAAAGCAAATTCATTACAAACTAAAATCTACTGCAAGGTGACATGAGATTAAAATGCTGACTCAGAAAAGTGTCTTTAGTTTTAGAAAGTAAACCAGGAAAGGCTTTTGGAAAGAACATTGAACACAGCTTAGAACAAAAGCAGAGCATACTTTAAGCATGGATATTAGAAAGGTATTTGGTACTAAAGAGCTGCTACCTTCTTTCAAAAGATGTAAAATACTAACTTTCCACTGCTGTTACAAGTAATTTAAACCCTGACAATGATCCAAAGGATGTGGAAATTCTGTATCCCACTACTGAGGAAAAGGTATGAAAATAATGACACAGTCATGGTAAAAGAGCATAATCCTACATGTGCAATTTGCCATGACAACATGGTAATGAGTGTCCTGCATGGTCTACAGCGGAGCTGAGAGTTTTGCAGCAGAGGTGACTTTATTTTATCTTGTTCAAATACTGCAACGTCAACAAGAACCCAACAGGAAAAGGCTCGGTTCTGTGAGGCCTTAAACACCTTAATTCTCTCAGAGTCTGAGTCAGCATAAGTTTGACAGGCAATTAACATCATAAGAGTGGGCAGCTCTGGGATTGCAATAATATACTCATGAGTCAATTTCTTTGCTGTTAAACAGAGTTAATATTTACTCTCTTGTGTCATTTATCAGACTTACACTCTTTGGTTTTCCATTATGACCAGCACAATGACATCTTGATGTAACCCAAATGATAAACAATCTAATAGGAGCCCTATTGAAGGGCGTGTATTTACTATATTCATTTTTTCACTGGTTACACAGGAGATTTTGTTTAGAAGTGAACATGTGAGTACCTATGCACAGCTGAAACAGCACTTCTCCCAAAACCCATTGACACATGTGTGTTCTTTCCACCCCTTGGAAACCTGAAGTAGGATATTTTTTCTAATGACAGATGACCCACAGCTTCCAGACATCAAGTTTCTTTAAGATGTCAGCTTAGATACAAAATATCATTAGTCATTTTAAAAAATGTTAGTCCTTTTCACTATGGCACTGGATGTAGATGAGTCCACCCAGGAAGAAATCTGATTCCCTGTTTAAGTTAAATACACTGTGTTTCTGCAGTAATGACATTGAATACTGGACTGACCTTCCTAAGTGTAACAAATGCTTATCCATTTAGTAAAATGTAATGCTTTGACCTTCTTTCCCCACAGGAATCATAATTCCTTATCAGCCAACCAAGAGACATTTCAGTCAACCGGCATTTAAAGAAAAAAATCTGAAGAAAACTGTTGCAGTTTTGATATGCTTCCATATTACAGCCTCTAGAAAAGAGAGAATGTCGTACATGCCGAAAAACACACAGGTCCTACTTCACAGAGTTTATAGAGGTAAGCAGATTGTATGACAGTGTTACTTGCAACAACAGAAAAGCAGACTTCATGATCTGAGACAAGTTTTTTGGCTTTGCCAAGGATGGCATTCATGCATCATAAGGATTGCACTCCTTTCAAACGAAATATTCAACACACCTGATCCAAACGCTGTAATCACTGTTACTGCTTTCCCTTTTTCATGTTTAAAATCATTGAAATTTTACGGTGAGTTTTTTTTGTGTAAAGGAAGCAGTTCAATTTCAAGTACTCCTTCGAGGAAAAATACTGTTCTATTGCATTATGGCAGATGTAAGCTACCCTTTAAAATGATTCAACACAGAAATTCAAACCAAAATAAAGGCATTAAAAAGCGGAAATAGAAAGGATATGGTTATAAAATATCACTTTCCTTTTACTGCTTCTGATTTATTGCTGACTCTGTATTCTTTTTTCCAAAATGCAAGTGTAATTCTGACCTTTATTTCCATTGGGGATGAATATCAAGAGATTCATTCTTACTGCTTTTCACAATGTAACTAATGTGGCTAAGGTTCTAATATTTTTACTGAAATACTTATATGCATATAAGCTTTCACATAAGGGTAATTGTGCCAATATAAAGATTCCTTGTACTGTTAAAGTGATGATTCCCTTACATGTCTATAAACGTGTACACCTCTCTAAATCTAGATGAGGATTGCTTATACTAAATTGCTGTATCAACCAAGTTAAACTACTTGACCATATGAATTGGGACAACTGTTTCATCCAGTTTCATGAAGTCAAACTAAATAGTCACGAGAGTGAGAGAATTAATTCATATGTAACTTCTCAGTGACTGTTGTGAGCACTACCCCTCCAGCCCTCCAGACTATATTTACATGAGTGGTACTGCACCGAATACACCTTCCTGATACTGGGCTGCTTTTCATTTCAGACTTTAAGCACTACTGTTATTGTACTAAATTCAATTTCTAGAGCTATGGACAAGAATATTGCCAGGGCTAACATGCCAAGCTAACAAACAACATGTGACAGAAATTAGTCACATTGCATAGTGCCAATCTGGCAGTGAACTTGATATGAGAACCTGTACAGAATGAAAATCTGAATTTTGTATTTTGCAACTACAGGAAAGTCCAGCTGAAGAAAGAGTTATCAGGAACAGGAAGATATGGAATGATAGGCTCTTTTTTTCTCTTCTTTTTTCCCCCAACACTTCCAGACTCTTTTTCTCAGCTAACTGTCCAATAATAATTTTTAGACCTATATTTATCAGAAATAACAATTAGCATGTCGCATTCTCTTAATACTGTTGACACACAGTAGTAGTGAAATACTATTTTAAAGGTAGCAAAAAGTCGTGATTTGGTCATGATTTTCTGTTTTAAAATAAAGCTATTTTATATGTGCAGATTGAATCTTTTGCCAGCTCTATTTTACGAGTGTGCATGGTTCAAAATGCAGCTGGAACTCATGCTGTGTCTTTGAACTGAGGAATAGCAGGAGCTCTTTGGGGCATTTAGAAACTTGCAAGAGTCATATTAACTCCCCGTGCAGCACTAAGTATTGCTCCACAGCAGCATCTACCAGTCCCCTCTTTGGTGTGAAGACAGGATGGACGCAACAGTGAAGCAAGGGACAGAGTGGGTGTATGATTCTGCTCTCCAAAATTGGCTACAGAATCTTTCTGGCTTTGTTCCTTATCCTAAAGGATGTATTTTCCCAATGTGCGAAAGAGCAAATTCAAAACTATGTACCCTCGGGCTATCAGCTCTACACCTGAGTACCACCTTCTTTTGACTTGGTTCAGCAAAACTAGAAACCTTTTGGCAGTCTCCTTTGCACTTTAAATAGCACGGACTCTTTGTCTCAGTAATCTGTTTCACAGATTGGAGTTGAGGTGCTGACAGACTTAACAAGTTACGGTTTGCCCTCTCTGCTGATGCAGCTGGGAGCTGCTTTCACGCACTTTGCTGAGCTATTCTGGAGATATGACCACATTTAACGTTACTCGGAATGAATGCAGGAAGATACTTCTTAGTCACGTAACGCCATTGAAAGCTTGGTGGATACAAATCTCCTTGGAGTCGTTTGGTTCTAAACCTCTCCTTCGCTGTTGCTTACATCTCCAAAACAAAGCCAGATGATCCATCCTCCAAACCTGTCTTGTTACATGTGAGCACATTTTTCTGATAAGGTAAATTATAGAATAAAGGGAAATGCACTGCTTCAGTCCTCCCTCCCCCTTTAATTATCAGCGAATGGAGACACACAATTAATTTTGGAATTAAGACTGTCTGCTTTCATAAAAACATATCCTTCCTTGTCTGGCTATGTTTTGGTTTTTTTTTTTTCTTTTGTCCAAGCAATGTTAGTAATTATCTTCTGGGTTGCCTCTCAGCTGTCAATAGGCTGTCTGTGCGCAGTGGTGTTTCTGCAGTGTTTATAACAACAGGCTGCTCGTGGCACAATGTGGCACAGCCAGGAAGCTGACTGAGTGAGGGAGAAAGAAAAATCAAAATACTTCAGCAGGACTGAAGAGGCCGATATTACAGAGTAATTACCGATGTCATACAACCTGATAACATCTTTGAAACACAGGGAGTCCTAATGAGCATGGTAAAACTTAATTGTTTCAAGCAATTGTTTCAAGTCTTGAATGTGGCATAATTATAAAAAACAAAACCCCACCTCTAACAAAAAAACTCTAACAAAACCCCACTGCTAACTAAATCCCTGACTAAAGGGCATGGGTTTCATAAGCTTCAAATAAGCCTTAGAAATGCCATCACTACCCACTCTACACGAAAGGCATACAGAAGATTCAGAAATGTATGGTGCAACAGACCTGGATTAAACTGCCCATGTCAGAAAAAGTGGGGAATTCCTGTTGCTAAAATCACAGAATCACAGAATGGTCAGGGTTGGAAGGGACCTCCAGAGATCATCTAGTCCAACACCCCCACCAGAGCAGGGTCACCTACAGCAGGTTGCACAGGACAGGGTCCAGGCAGGTTTTGAATGTCTCCAGAGTGGGAGACTCCACAACATCTCTGGGCAGCCTGTTCCAGTGCTCTGCCACCCTCAAAGTAAAGAAGTTCCTCCTCATGTTAAGATGGAACTTCCTATGTTCAAGTTTGTGCCCGTTACCTCTTGTTCTATCACTGGGCACCACTGAGAAAAGACTGGTCCCATCCCCCTGGCATCCTGAATGTCTAGCATTCATCTAACGAACCACCAAAGACAGCAGACTGGGGCATCTGACTGTGACACCTGGAGCTTGGCTACCCTAATTGACAGCCAGCACATACGATCTGCAGAATAAGGCTGGAGTGTTATGGCAATACAAGCAATAAAGCAAACAAGTAATTTGCATTTCAGCTTCCCGCATCATCCCTTTATTTGTGGAATTTCCATCAGTTCTTGTGTTCTCAGTGATTTATATTACCTATGGTCTGGCTATTGCCGAAGGGGGGAGAGAGAGAGAGTGTGTGTGTATTAACTGCAGTGAGAACTTCATTACATTTCAGTGACAGAAAGCAGAAGGCAAGCTTGTATGGCTGAAAACAAGTTTGGGGTGGACCAGGGTGAGGAGAGAGCACCTCCGTCAACATAACCCAGTCTGGCCTGGGTGCTATCAGTCCCATTAACTGTAAGGTGTTATACAACTTAGGAAGGTGTTATACAACTTAGGAAGGTGTTATACAACTTTAGGAAGTTTTTCACTTTGAGGGTGGTAAGGCACTGGAACAGGTTGCCCAGAGAGGTTGTTGAGGCCCCATCCCTGGAGGTGTTCAAGGCCAGGCTGGACGTGGCCTTGGGCAACCTGGTCTAGTGGGAGGTGTCCCTGCCTATGGCAGGGGGGTTGGAACTCGATGATCTTCAAGGTCCTTTCCAACCTAAACCATTCTATGATTCTATGAACTTGGGGTGATTACATATAGCAGTGTTCACGAATGTGTAAAAATTGCAAATAAACTTACTGCACTTCATATGGGGTCCAATATACTGATTCTTGACTCTACCTTGTGGTCAACATCTTTCAAGATAATTTTCTTTTTATTTATCCTTTCAGTTACAGATCTATTCTGATCTGCCAAGATAAAACCACTATCATTCAGTTTCCTGTAAAAAGTATACAGCTTTCTGTTCTAGTTCTAGCTAACAATAATCGTATTTATCTGCAGACATTAAGGAACTTTACAAAATTGGTGAGTGTTATTATGTCAGTTTTGTAAGTGAAAAAAGAGGATACAATTTTTTTCCCAGAACAGGGATAGAACAAGGTCAAATGCAGAAGTAGGCTGTCAATCTGTGATATAACCTCTTGACCACAGTAATGCTGTTTTCTAAAGATATGGAAATATGTCTACTGTCAAGAACACTGAAAAAACACATCATAGGAGGAGCCACGACTCCCTGATCAATGAGATGTATTTTCTTTTTAAACTTTCCCACCAAAGAATGCCTGTGCAGGCAAAGATGACTGATGATGTCATTAGTATGTCTACTTATAGATATACCCTGTGACAAGTTAGTTTACGAACTGGTTAAAATACTGAAAACCAATTATATTTTACAAGAACTATTTTCTGAGAACCTATCCAAATGAGAAAAATTTTAATTTTCCTCAAACAACACATGTTAAACAAACTGCTGAAAAAAATGAATAAATTCTAAATATTTGATTTTTTATATATATATATAAAGTGATGAAGCTAATTGTAAATGCCAAAACCAGCAAGCAGGAAGAAGGACTAAATATGTTATACTTAGAAGGCCTAAGGAACATATATGATTAGAAGGACATATGCCACACACAAGCTCTTGCATATAAAGCACATGCAAACAGCTAGAATTATAAAAAAATACAGTTTCTTAAGAGTGTCTGATGAACACTTGAAGTAACTTGTGCTGGAAGAAACATTGCTACAAATGTGAGATGGAAAGAGAGATTATCCTTCAGTGCAGATGTCTATGTGGACTCACTGAAGGAACAAATAAACCAAAGGACAAAGCACGTTCAGCACATGGTAGTGCGTGTTTGAGTGAAGGGAGGCAGATGACCAGAAATAATTTATCAAAGGCCATGAAGAACAGAGAAGTTTCATAGGGTATCTGGTAGATGTAGATCTAACAGACATTTTGCAAGTATTGGTGAAGTTAATCCAGCAGTACCTAGAGGGTAACTGTACTCTACATTTTAATTTGGAATGGTTTTAGAACCCCATGGGCAGTGAAAACCAGGTACAGAACACACATTTTGTACTAAAATGCCCACGTTGTAACTGCATTGCAACACTAGTAAAACAGCATGGGAAAATTTGAAGAGGAATTTGCCTCAAGAAGGAAAGGCTCGGGGGGATCTTACCAATGTGTATACATACCTGATAGGAGGGATGAAGAAAACAGAGCCATACCCTTCCCAGTGGTTTCCAGTGAAGAGATGAGAGGCAATGGGTACAAACTGAAATACAGGATAGTCTATTTCAACATAAGAAAAAGGTTTTTTTACTAGAAGGCTTGTTCAACACTGGCACAGGTTGTCTGGAGAGGTTGTGGAGTCCCCATCCTCGGTGATATTCACAACCTAACTGGAGAAGGCCTGACCAGCCTCCCAGCTTTGAATGGCAGTTGGACTAGATTATCTTCTGAGGTTTTTTCTAACCACAATGATTTGTGATATCTGAATGAAGTGTGGATCTCAGGTAACTATTTAAATACTCTGATGAGACAGCTGAATTTGGTATTTCCATCAGGAGCATCGTGGAATTTTTAGGTACCCTACAAAGTCAAGGACTCATTCAGAAGTTATCTAACAGGAACATCTAAGCAGGTTGTTTTATCCAGTACCCTACAGATGAAGTTCATCCAGTACCCTACTTTGGTCAGGGCTGCCTGACCGAAAGAAAGCATTCCAAGTCATTCAACCCCCAGTTTCCACAGCACTGTTCTTCTTTCCAAAGCCTGTGTACCCAGGACCTAGCTTTGTTAACAGTATGAGACAGTTACCTTGTAAGTAATGCATGGCCCTTCTGGGGCCACCAATATAAGAAAGACATGGACCTGATCAAGTGAGTCCAGAGGAGGGCCGCAAAGACAATCAGGGGGCTGGGCATCTCCACTATGAGGACAGGCTGAGAGAGTTGGGGTTGTTCAGCCTGGAGAAGAGAAGGCTCCGGGAAGACCTGATAGCAGCCTTCCACTACTTAAAGGGGATCTACAGGAAAGATGGGGAGGGAATCTTTATCAGGGAGTGTACTGATAGGACAAGAGGTAATGGTTTTAAAATGAAAGGCGGTAGATTTAGACTAGGTATTAGGAAGAAATTCTTTACTGGGAGGGTGGTGAGACACTGGAACAAATTGCCCAGGGAAGTTGTGGATGTTCCATTCCTGGAGGTGTTCAAGGCCAGGTTGGATGGGGCTCTGAGCAACCTGGTCTAGTGGAAGGTGTCCCCGCCCATGGCAGAGGGATTGGAGTAGATGATCTTTAAGGCTCTTTCCAAGCCAAACCATTCTGTGATTCTATGATTCTATTCTATGGCCTCTGTGGTGTCCATTGCCACTTGACATTCACCAACCTCTTGAATCAAAGCAAAGAAGGAATAACTTCTCAATAAACTGGCATGCATAAATGTAGAAAACAATGACACATTAATAAAGTAAATAAATCAGTCTTCCTGCATCTCTAAAAACTGAGCATTGTAATGAAAAATCTCACTAAGTTTCTTTATAAAAGGCATTATTTTCTAATGTTTTCACACTTCTAATTTAAGCTTACTTTTGAGGCCACTGGATCAGTGCTGACTTTCTGAGTTGCCATTCACAGATCCTCTTCTAACCGTTTTCCTGAACCCAGCTGAACTGGGACCATCTATGTCATGAGCTTTGAAATAAAGATTCCACTTGATTTTTATGAAAGTACAATTATTACATTGAACAAATCTTTGCCTTGAATCCTAATTCATGCTCTCTGAAGGGAAAAAGATAGCAGAAATAACTAGAATACATTGCTGTAAAAAAGATTCTTTACCAGAATTATGATGCTTTATTTCATTTTTGATTATGCATTTGAAATCAATAGTAGCCTTGCTTCCCAAAAACCTATCCTCAAGAAGGCAACAGTGACATATCAAAACTTCCTCTCCTTGGACTGTGCCTAACAGACGAACTAAAAATAGCTGTCATGGAGTGCAAATGGTTCTAACAATGACACAGAGAAAAAAATAGTCTCTCCATATCCCTGAGTAACTGTACACACATGTGTACAATTCCCAAAGTGCTTAACATTGCAATGTAAACACTTCCAGTTGCTTTCAAAGATATAGTCCTCTTACTAATCAGTCCAACCTGAAATTATTACTGTGGTGGATGGTCATTTGACTGCTGCTACTAAAACCTTCAGTTCTAGTTCTAGTTAACAATAATCATATTTATCTGCAGATACTTCGTTAACTAGAGCAGCCCAACTCCCTAACTAAAATTGTGGTGTCTTGGTTAATCCAGTCTTACACTTCGTAGTTAACACATTAAAGTGTAAAACAAAAATAAAAGAAAAATGCAAAAAATGCATTCTATTAGGTCAGCACTAAAGAAAAAGAAAAAAAAAAGGATTGTTTTACTTAATGAAAACAGTCATGCTTAACCTATAGCATCTTCTGTTGCATCATACCTCAAAACAAATGGAGGTTTGTAAATGCCAAGCTGAAACAGAATAATGTCTTGCCTTAAAATCAGAGCTTAATTAGCCCAAGGGAGAACAAAAAACTAGGCAGATTCCTCCTGCAGCTGACGATTAGCTCTCATTATTTCAGGCTGTCTTCTTGGCCATGTAGCAGTGCAATGGAAGACAATCAGGGAAAAGGCTTACTTAAATGAGAGTGCCTGCCAACGCAAGTCTTGATTTAATTTCATAGGACAGCACAGGTTATTTAAATTCCAGCACAGTAAGATGTCAAATATAGACAGCGTAGGTCAAAGAAGTCAATCAAATAAAATGTAAGCAGAACTGGGCACTATCAAAAAAAGGAAAAGGAAGAGTTTTACCATAAGCAGTAGTCATTGCAGCATTAGATAGTTTTATGTTTGTCCAAAACATTGTATTTGCTAATGTATGGAAACACATTTCACAAGAAAACACTTTTTTTTTTGTCATAGAGATAGGCAGAGGAGGAAAAAAGCTATTTTCACAAAAAATTTCATGAAAGTATCTGACCTTGTACCTGTAGTAACAAGGAACCACATCTCATTGCCAAAGATGATCCTTTTGATTAATAAAATACCATACAACTGCTCCTTTCATATGGGCAGAACCATTTGTTCTCTGTTATTCCAGTTAGGTACTGATGTAACTCACTGCTATGACAGATTCTTGGAAACAGAGTTGAAAAAAACGTAATCAAGTTCAAGAACTACTTTTAAGCAAAGGACACTGATTTGCCTAGCTAAGTGGGACTGTAAATTCCCAAGCTACAAGAGAGGAAAATGTTTCTTCAGCATCAAGTCCCACGCAGTGAGGAAATATCCAGGCACAGGAGAGAATCTCTGTGACTGGAGGGTCTACCTACACATAACTGAAATACAGTTTCTGATATTTGCAGCGCTAGGATATATAAGTGATTTAGACTTACATAGATATAGACTTTAGAAGGCAGGCCCAGTGAAAGTGTCCCGCTTTAACTCCACTGGTATAGGAAAGTATGGAAGAACAGTTACTATGCCATATCTACACGTCCAAGCTGGAGTATCTGAGCCTTGAATACATGGAGAACAATGAGCAAAGCAATGCAGTATTTTACAAAACTCAGCAACATTACAAAATTATTAAGGCTAGGAATGAATTGCAGAGCCAAATGCAGTTGCAGCAGAGGTGAAGGAGAATCCATAATGCAATCATTCAAGCAGCAGTTTGGCCAGGCCACCAGGATTAACACCTTCAGCTTCTGCAAATACATCATGGGAACTTTAAGAACCACAAGCGCTCAGTGCTTTGTTCTCATCTCTTGGGCAAACATCCTACTTTGAGAGTCAACAGCAGTTTTGAATAAATCAGTTTACCTATGCTGTCTTCTAGAAGACCAATAAACAAGAGTTGCAATAGTTAATCCTAGATGTTATCAAAGGAGTTTCAGTTCAGTTCAGTCCTTTTAATTTGCAACCTTAGGCATTCAGCCAAAAAGCTGTGACTTAATAGGATCTGCAAGTTGAAATTAAAATCCTGCATGCGTGTCTGTTTCAGTTCTTATCCCACACTACTTCTTTGGGTAAAACACTCCATTATTACTGCTGTATCCAGAGCCTGTATTTTGTCTCCGGTCTCCTTCAACTTGTGGCAACCCCTACTTAAAAAAGACCCAAACATACTATAGTATAACTATTTGGGAATAGTTATTCTTTTAAGTCTCCAAAGAACTTTCGTTCAGGACCTTAGAAGCAAAAAAGAGACAATGCACAAGCTCAGCAGACATAGAGACAGAGCCTTGGAGATACGTGGAACACATTATATAGCGTATGCCTGAATACGGTAAAAAGCACCTTAAAGAAAGCATAGGGCTGAAAGGTCCAATTTAGATTTTATTTTTTGGTTTATTTCATTCCCTTACTTATAACAAATAACAAATGTAGGGGATTCTGATACCTGTTCAACCAAGGGATTAGTAATAATGAACAATGCTGTGTTGGTATGTTATTTTTGCTACATAGAAAGGAAAAAATGTATGTTATGTAGCATAGGCCAGCACTTACAAAAAAAACACTTATATGTACCCTAACTACTGAGGACAACTCTGAAAGACATTAGAGGTAATAATTTCAATCACAGATCAACTGTGAATTTTTCCTTCATTTTTTTATTTACATTCCTCTTCTTCTTTTATGCTTTTTCTTCCCTTCATCTTCTTCCCTCATGACTTTTCTATTCAAATATGATGGCCAAAGGTTTTAAACAATAAAACGTGTAGCAAATTCAGCGTCTGGCAGTTCCTTGTCAGTTTGCACCATGAATATACACTATGTTTTCTACTGCAACCTCAAGGCTTTGCAGACTTGGGAATCACTCTGCATTTGTAAACCAATAAAAATAAATATGCATGTATTTAAAAAAGGATTCAGTTGCTTTCAGAAAAGCTTATAACCAAAATACTTTCCCACTTTATACTCTGCAGTAAACAAAACAAAGATCAAAGTTACAAACTGAGAAATGCTGAGACTGATGTTTCAAAAAATTTGCTATTGAATAGTTCTTAAGGACATATGTAACATTTCTTATTCCCTATGAATGTCGCATAAAGAAAAGTTCAGCAAATGTCTCAGAAATTCTTATTTTAAGATGTACGCACTTTATATACCTCTGTTGATAACAAAACAATAGGGGTAAGATAATAAGTTTTTATCCTTGATTACTTTTCTGCTTTAGTGGAGTGCTCCCACTGTGATGTGCACAAGACATTTCACAAGACATTTATCTACAAGAGAAAGGAACAGAAAGAAATTCAGGCAGAGCGATTAAACCTGATGTCTCCTTTCCACAGACACGTGCACAGGCTTAATCAATCTGACGCCAGCAGTCTCCGCTTTCACATTGCCTGCTGGCTTCATGCCTGACAGATTCCACCTACTGTACATCTTTGTAGGCGGAATAAAGATGTGAGATAAAGAAGACGAAGTGAGCCAGCAGAGCGGACTGCATAAATTGCATGCCACTACTCTAAGCTGCATGAGGCTCTGATCCCTGCAACTACTGCTGTCTCAGCCACCCTGCAGTGCAAATAGAGTGTTTATGAAGAGTATATGTTTGCTCTTGAAAGCCAAAGCTTGCAAAAAGTTAGGCTTACTCTTTTTTTTTTTTTTCCCAAACTGTGAATGGTAATGCTTTCAACATTAAAGAGTCTGCCTCCCTTAAGTGTTGAGTTGTCCATCTACAAACACTAGTCAAATCGGAAACATATTGCGGTAATGGAGGTTCTTATGAAAATTTACCGATTCATCCTAGACACACTGACATAAGAAAATTTTTTTAAGCAACACCTATTAGGCTTGCTATAGGAAAGCAATGACTGTTTCAGCCCAGAATTTTCTAAGTGGAAAAAAAACAAGCAAAAACTAAATCTCTAGCATTCCCTCTCCCCAATGAAAAACAGCAACAACATTGCAATTTGAAATTCAGTAAGAAAAACAGTTAGCATAATAAATTGCTCTGGGCTTTATGTGTCCTTACTGAGGGTAATATTGGGTTCTCCCCTAAATAAAAACATCCCTCGAGGATGAAATTCTAGGACAGTAAATACTATGTTTTAAGAGGAGAAGAGGCAGACCTGCCAGCTCTCTTAAACTGAAATTCAGGAAAAAAATGTATTTCTTCCTCCTATCAATGTATAACTTAATATTTCAAGGCCCAAATGAGGGACCATATTTGTGCACAATATGCGAAGAAAGGCACGGAAGAAAATGAATGACTGGGACACTTTAAATAGCTCAGATAATATATTCTAGGATCAAAAAAGCAGAGCTCCCTTTTTCAGATTTATAACCTAAAAAGTTTACAGCAATAAGAAAATTCCAAGAGTAAGAGTAAGACATGAGTAAGAAAATTACAACAGTAAGAGAAATTCCAAATGTGTATCTGAAATTAAAAATCATTCTTTTATAATGATATAAACCACAGAGGTACGTTTCACTACTTGCAATAAAGCTCATTATTATCACTGTATTACAAATCTATTGGGAAAAAACATATAGACAACAACATATCACAGACCAAGATATTATAGGTCAGCCATACTCCCAATAATGTTGGCCAGCTTCAAGGAATTCTAATTCACTACAGTTCCATGATAAAAATCGTAACAAAATACCGAGTAAGAAACGTTCTTTTTAAATAGATATGTGAGAAGTTGTAAATAACTTCTGTATGGCTAGAAATTTCCCTTTCATTTCATGGGAGGATATGGTTATGTGAATGGCATCTATTCTTGACGATAAAATATATGGAGTGTCCTTAATTCAGGAAAAGTAGGATAAAGAAAAAGGCTCCTGAGAATTATAGACCTTCACAAAAAATCCCGGTATAAAAGAGATCATTCACTCAAACACAGGAGAAGAAAGATAAGAACAACAGGGTGTCTTGACCCCAGCGTTTTAATAGTGGTCATATGGAAAGAGACAGATGGACAATCCTGTCCTAAGAAAACCTAACAAAAGGTTCATTTGAATTCTGTCTGTTAAGATTTCAAAAAAATTTAAAAGGACAACGTCAAAGCGGGTACTGTAGACCTGAAAAATAGACATCACGTCATCCATACGCCTGTGTTCTGCTCTCATGAGAAGGCAGTCAAGAGGATTCTTGTAAATGCAAGTATTCTTCCTGTACTCATAACAGAGAGAGGACAGACATCCCAGAAAGAACACTACGTGTAGAGGTCTACAGTTAGGATGTCTATCCACTGCCAGAGACAACTCAAGCATCCTCTGAGACAAAATTATCAGTGTCTTTTAAAATGTACCTTTTTGGAGTGCTGGTGTTTTTTCTCGTACTAAGAGAAATATACTTTCAAAACTATGTCATTTTTAATAAATTACTATCATCATCTATTACAGTTGAGTGATGTATATTCCAGCAGTCTAAAGAAAGTAGAAAGGCATAACATTTCACTTAAAATATTTTGAATGCCAAATGATCATATATGTGAATAGGAAATATAGCTAGATATAAGCAGGGCACGTGGTCTGCCAGGATATTTTCCAGGTGTCTTTTAAATCTTTTGGACACAGAGCAAATTAAAAAAACCAACCAAACAAACAAACAAAACCTCACCTAGAAATAGGGAAATCATGCTTTCCCCTACTTTTTTTCTTAAGTCTCGGTTGACAGCTGAGTCTTACAATTTACAAACTTCTATTTCTGCCTGATGCTGCCATTGAGTAACAGTCCTCGATTTGAGACACTGGAATCTGTTACCCATAAAATAACTGTACTAATGATGTTGATCCAACTCAGAATTGCCACAACTGGATCAAGTGGGAAGCACAAACACACAAAGCAAGAGAGCTCCACGTTTCCACCGATGTTTTCAATAAATAGATTATTACAGAAATCTACATCTTGAAAAACAAACAAAATAATTTCTGTTTAAAGAATGATGCTGTCACCTTGTTAACAGACCTTCAAGAAACTAATCATGACTAAGGGGGAGGAAAGATTATTTTCTTTCTAGTCAAGAACAGGGGAGTCACCATTGTTGGGGCTGCCCAGAAGTAATCACTACACTCATCCTTCTGCTTTCTTTGAGGTTTATGTCCACAGGAACATACATATCACAGACCTGCTGCCCTTTGCACCTGAGACAACCTTTAACCCACTATTCTTTTTGGTGGTCATGTCCTTTTGTAACAGTCTCAAAAGATAGGATGGAAAAGGCAGAGTCCCTCCTCTGGATCCCACCAACCCCTTCTCTCTGGAATGAAGGCAGATTCACTCAGATGTACATCTGCATCACCCTAAGGCAGCCAGGATTTATGTCTGGCATGTCTGCAAACTTTCTTGGGTATGAAAATTCTTCTTCAAAAAGAGCAAACAAAAAGAAGGGAGAAAGAAAGCTCACTGAGCAGTAGAAAAAAACTACCAGTAAAGTAAAACAGGCTCAAGGCTGAGGCATGTGATTTAATTGGGGATGTATTTAGGCTAACAGGAAATGCCACTGATAAGAAGTTAAGGACTAAATGGACAATGTCTTCTAAGGGATTTCAAATTGTTTGATGGGCCTATAAGGCAGAAGTCCTCTAACAGTCTGTGCTGCAAACAGAGTTAATCTTGGATTTATATATGCAGAGAAAAGGCTTGATAGTTATCTGTAATAAGCCTAAATTGGAGGGAGACAACCTGATGTCAGCCACAGAGAGCTTGCAAAGAACCCAGGAAAATGAGAGGGGAAGAAAAAGAAAAAGAAAATCCCAAACCCACTCCCCCCTCCTTCCCAAATTGAAGTAACACTGACTTCATCATCCTCACTTCTTAGCTTACATGCAAAAATCAAGGCTTTCCCCTTTCATAGTATCTGTTAAATTTACTTTACCTTTTCCACGCAAAATACTTTAACAATTACTCTATTTCCATGCTGCCACAATGTCACAAATAAAGTAGTCAGCTGAAAACATAGCTAGTTTCTGGAACACAGGAATTTTTCAGGATATCACCTTGTTCTGAAGATGGAGATGGTCATCCTCATATACAGACAAAAATGGTGCTTGAAGGCTAAAAGTAACTCTTCTCCCTCATGCAAGTAGCCAGTATGCTACCTGGCTGAGCTTCTGCTGCTCTGCCAGAGGTGGGAGGTTATGGTTTAAGAGAGTTCCAGCTGTGACAGAAAAGTGCTAGAAAAGCTCTGTAGGTAGAGGATTGAATGCCAGTTTTCTACATTGTCATAAACACGAGGTATCTATGAATGAACAAATTATTTGCCCTGGGGCGCTCTAACTTAATTTGCTATATGTGTGTTAAATCAAATTAAAAATCTTGCCTTTCCAAAAAATTACTTTACTGCATTTTCAAAGATGCAGTTTGATCAGCTGACTTTAATTTCACCAGAGGCCTACAATATATACATTGTGCCTGCCAAACCTTCACAAAAAAAAAATGTATTAAAGTGCCTGTTCTAAAAGGGAAAAAATAAGTTCAATCTTCCTGGCTTCAAATGTTTAATACTATGCATATTCTGAAGCATAATTCTCTTGCACACTGAGAGCTTTTAAATTCAAGCAGCACTCACAGATTTCACACAAAGGGTTGAGAATACACAGATCCCAATCTGGAACCACACAGCCCCAAACCCATTGCACCACAAGAACTGAAGCATGGGGCTCAGGCTTGCCTGATAGCACCAAGTGGGTTTCCAAGACGTGTTGATGTGCGATCCATGTGCAACTGCATGGTTGCTTCTTATCATAGGAGCTGCACTTGATGGAGCCCCCTGCATGGACAAAAATTTTTCTCCATGAACTTTGAACATGGGTAGCTACCAAGGCAGGAAGTTAAACAAAAACCATAACAAAATTTCTAGGTTATTTGACCTTATATCTTATTTGTGGGTTTGGACAACTTTTTTTAAAAGGTTGCTGAGCACAGGGCAGAGAATCTTCAATGGTACAGATGTAAGAAAAGAAATGGTATTAAATTCTTTTTTGATGTACAGTATTATTTCTGTTTCTGGGTCTCACTACTTTATTGCATGTCTGGTTTCTTTTTGAAACTTCAGTTCCTGAGACCATATAATTGCCTTCATGAAATATTAAAAAAGGCTGAAGATCAAATAATATAAGTGCCAGCGAAGCAGATGCCACACAGAGAGGGTGTCCATGGATACCAGTTAATTCTGCCCAGCCTCCTAGTTTGTTAGGGGGCAAGTCAGCTCTCATCCAAAAATATTTTGACCAATGTAATGCTGAACAGGAGCGCACAATCCTGGCAACGTGGTTGGGCTCACAGGCTGGGCTCAACGCTGTTCTTGCATATATTGCATGCAGAAACTGTTCTACTTTCTACCACTATTTACAGGGATGAGTGGTCCAATCACATTGTGATTTTGGTAATGATCATGCAAAATTCTGAAGTGCCAAAGCTTTAGGTGACCTCTGAACACTTAGGCAATACTAGGACCAAATTCTTATTGTTGCCTAAATAAAGACAAATTCGAGGAGGCAGACCTCTGTGCCATGCTGAACTTAGGGCTGATTATGTTGAGGATAAGAACGGGACTCTGCCTGCATGTCCACCACTACAGGGAAGACAGAAGTGTGATCGTTGTGACTGACTCATTCAGGTTTTTTTGTCTGTCCCTGCATCTGTCCACAAGGACCTTAATTATTGCCAACTGGAAGGACTGGTTTTGTAGAAAGGACAGGGAAGCACAGTACAAAGTTTTCCTTTGCAGATCTCTACTAATTCCTCTTCAGAATTTTCCTTTCCAAAGGGAAAAGTGGTGCTCCTCTCTTTCCCTTTTAGTGAAGGCCATGATTTCAATTTGAGTTATGAGCGGGATAAAATACATTATTAAATAAACAGGTGAGTAGAAAAAGCTGAAGAGCCTGGTTTTATGGATCAAAGGTTTCATAGCAGTGAGACTGCAAGAATATGTGCTTCCATTAGAAACATGTGTGCTGAATATTAGGCAAAATACTCCTGTTTCCATTACTGCCAGCTACTTGAAATCAACCACTCATATTAAGGTCATTAAGCTAAATGAGGATGCATACTAAAGACACCATTCCTAACATGAAAGAGTGTTTTTGTAACCTATAAACCTATGTTTTCATTTTCCTGTGGCTAGCTGCTTATACTATGAGGGACAACTTTTCATTTCAGGAAACATCTAGGCCTACATGAAGTCTTCATCTGAGGCTCATATTAAATGTTGATTTCATTTGTCACTAAGAAATTATACCAAGGTTTGTACAAATCTATTTATAAACCTTGTAATTGTCACAATTCATAGCATCTAAAATGCAGTCAGTTTAAGAGCTTTCACGTTTCTTGTGAAATATATGGTAAGAATGAATAACATATCAAATACCTGCTTCAACCTTTGATTTAGAAAAAAACTGTAGGTGTGTTCTATTGCATTTTGGACTGTGGCACTTCTTTTTTGGATGAAAGAGATGCCAGCTGGACTACAAAGACACAACACCTTTGCAAAGATGTCTGGATTTTTTAGTGCCAGGAACCAGCACCAGATTTTTACCATGGTTAACACAAATATGTAAAATGTTGCTTCTGATCTTTTCACTGGATCTGTATTTCAAAACTCATCTGAATACTTCCAGTGCCAGTATGCAATTCTAACACTCAATGGCACCAGTGGAACAAGCACAACTCAAAAGAAGGATGTTTCAACTAAAAAATCTGTGCTACTTCCTGAAGCAATTAGTATTTCCCTCGTGATTCCTGTGTCAAGTAATGATCAGGCTTAGCTTTACTTAACTTATGATAGCTGATAAGCCACAGCCATAAATGTGATATTCAGTTATATTTGCAGTATAGTCATGAAACCCAGATGCTGCAACCCGTGAGGTTACTCTGCTGATATCACTGGATACAGACACTACTTGGACTGAAAGCTCATTCCCTTTAAATCAAGTTTCTCAAAAGGCTAATTTTTTTAATAAAACAATTCCATGAAATTAGCTCAGTAAAAAAGTAACTCAGCTTAAACATAACTTCCTTTGACACAGGAGAATGTGGAGGTCATAGACAGAGCTCTCTTTCTAAACGTGTGTGTGCTCAACGGGTGTGAACAGTAAGATACAGGAGTTTCCATAGTAACTGAAAACTGACATAACTATTATGAACATCAACTGTGTAGACATACAGCAGTGTGGCTTTTGCGTGCCTCAGAAAAGGAACTGCCAGTGTACTAGTCTGAATATAAAATTAAAACTTCATTCAGAGTAAGGGATGCCAGACCCACTGCCAGCTTCGCTTTAGCTGATCTTCACTCCCTTCCATTAATGTTTGCTTATTCTTAGGATATATAAGTCTTCAGTAAGATGTCCCTTAGCTTTTTCACTTAACAGATGTATTTCTATCATTCCATCCATGTCTTGTTTTGTATACATAGTAATGAGAGGTCATGAGTGCACTATAAAACAGAACCCTCAGGTCAGGAGGCCTCAATCAAAGGCAAATATTGCTAAAGGCAACATACCCTTAACTGTTAAGTGAGGGGAACTAGAAAAACACCACATTGTCCTAATCAGAATATTTTTGCCTCCAACAGCTGGAACTTTTCAACTGAACTATTACTGGAAAAGAGTGGTATAGTAATGTTTTTATCAATTTACATGGATAGCTACTCTTACAAGCTGTGATTAGGCTGATGCAGTGTAGGTGTGCTAGCAAGAGGATTAGTGGAAGCAGCTGGTATTTGGAAAAGACACATGCCTGTGGACAGCTGTTTGAGTCAGACATTTCGATCTCTTTAGCTAGTCTGTGCCAGATTTCCAGATTTTCTTTTTTTTTTTTTTTTTCAAATAAACAATGGTTTCTGTCAATGTTAAAAAAGTCAAAATTATAATAAACTGTGACGGTTAATTAGATGAAGCAAGAACTGGCTATGATGAATGGTTAAAGCACAGTTTACCTTCAGGAATGCTTAGTTACCCTAGAAGCAAAATAGAAAAGAACATTGTATTCTTTCCGATTCTATCCAAATAAGTTTTCTGGGGAATCAAGCTATCTTGCTGTGTTCTACAACAAATGCAATTTTCTTAGGAATATAGAGTTTCTAGACCAGAAGTTTTCTAGACACCATTTATATATAGTAATTGTCCTCTTTGAAAGTGTGTAGCCACAGCACATCTTACCCTAAGAGCACACAAAGCGGGCAAGACAGTAGTCTCCTGATCTGCAGCGCTAACAGTGATCATGTATGTACCTTCTCGTTCCTGTATAAATGTCCAAAAGCCATTTTGCACATTTCCATCACAACTCTCAGAGTTATAACTCCAAATCTCTACTCCTAAAGCCTACCAAAAGCTGTGTTGAAGATCCATTTTGATTACATCATCTCAAAGAGCAATATGCGATTACATAACTCTCTCTGGGATGAACTTGGCAGTGGAAATCAGTGTCTTCAACTTCATTACTCTAGTCATGACGGAAAAACTTTCTAAAGTCAGGTCTACTGATATGTCAAGACCACAGTATTCAACTGTGGTTAAGGTACTATGCTAAATTACTGCTTTGTGCCATAGCTGAAATTTGCTTTGACATTTTGAGAGAGAAAGACCACACTTTTACGTAGAAAACCACTTTATGATCCACTTAAGGACTTAAGATGGTCTAAATTTTTTTTCCTATCATAGTCACAGATCAAATATCAAAAACACATACACAATATGTAGGAAGAAGGCTAGCAGTTTAATTAGGTTATGTTCTGAGATTGCCACTAGGAAGGACGTGCAATGCAATTTCAACATGACCATTACCAAAGGAAGTCATAACACTGAACTCACTGAGAATCTACAGCGAGGACAGAGCAGAAGGAAAACAGTATCAAAGTCCACTTGCTTTATTCAGCAATGCAAAATGTAGTTTACTGAAAGTGTAAGGAATTTTAGCAGGACAATCCTAAGAGCCCTTGTAAAAGACACATCTGAACTATTGGCCCTTGAAGAATCTCAGCACCATAACAAGTTAGAAGACCAGCCAAAATACCATGATATGGCAATCATAATTCAAGACTGAATCACAAAAAATGAACTTTAGACTACTTTCATATCACCTTGTGTAGGTGATTAATTTAGGTATCACGGCAACCAAGATTTAGGCACTCAGCCCCAGCAAGATATTTCAAAGAAATGCTCAAAACAGTCTGGAGACATTTCATCAGCTTTGACAGATAGTATCCAGTCATTTGCCACAGTCTAGCAGCTCAATCAATGCTGAATGGGATATTCTTGAACTGATTACAATGCTTTCCAGTATGACAAACACCCACTCCAAACACCCGCTGATTCTCACAAGTTCTTAAAATGACATAATGCCATTTGATTCTGGTGGGAAAGGTGATGTCAGAGTTTCAGCAATTTCTGAAGATGATAATTATTGTACTTCAGCGAGTATTTCTACCAGTCTGCATGGGAATACCACACCAAAGCTTTGTTCCCCTGCCAGTTACCCCAATATGCAGGAAAGATTGGTGCTTAGACGTATGTGAAGTGGACCACAATCTACTCAACAGAGGCACTGTAGCTCATTCCTTGGAGAGATATGATCCAGCAGTGACCAAGCCCTGAAGGGAAAGATACCTGGTTTTTGTCAAGTATTATCCATTCCTCTTAGAAGGGAAGGTTTTACAGTGGAAAGACACAAATACATGTCCAGCACAGATGTAGGAGTAGAATTCTTATAGATTTGTCATGTCTTAGGTACTGACATATTACCTAAGCACCAAGTGGATAGAAGTTTCCTCCATTGTCTCTTTGGAGCTACTCATATAAGACCCATGGGAGGTGACATTGATCTAACACGCCCAAATCCAGCAGTGACTTAGCAGCAGCCACATCCACTGCCATTGCAGACATCAAGCTCACCTCTTTCTTTACTTCTGGTGTACAAAGATTTTTTTATGCCTACTCGTGTCTAGAAAAAAATTAGGCCCTTAACACGAAAACCACAGACAAAAAAAAAATGTAAAAAGCCATCTGTTCTATTTTTTTAAACCTTGAACTACAAACAAACACCAGCAAGTTTGTTGTGTTTCTGTGATTATCCTGAGAAGCAACTTCTATGTTCCAGTGTGTTTTCCCAAGCATCTGTATTGTAAAGATGTTTCCTTTGAATATACACACACAGAGATCAGAAGGGCTGTTCCAGCATTCCCATGGGAAAGTTTAAACTTGTGAAACAAATGTTTTCATTGGCTGTGCTAAATTGCAGTTTATTTTTTTTAAACCACGTGCAATTCACAACCTACATTATTACTGCTATTTTGCAAAAAATATGTGGATTCAAGAGAGCAAAAATGGAATCAGTCCTAAGGGTTCATAGTTAATGGCTGAGAGACATACAGCAGCATTGTTATTTGTTCACAGATGGATAACTAGAGCACTTACTCTAAATGCTAGCTGTGGTTAAATGTTTAAACAAACAACTTCTAGAAGTAATTGACTGTTCAATCACTTTTCCTTCTGGATAATATCAACTCTCTCATGTCCAGTATTTCTGCCTGTCCTCACAGTCCCTGTTGTTACTGGATTTGTTCTTCTCCTTAGAAGTCCTGAGGCACTTGTATCCATAATCATCAGTCAGCCTAATCATTTTTTATGGCTTTGATGGCAACCTATATTATCATATTGAAGTATTATCTCCATTTTGTACACCATCATGTAAATGCCAGTGCTTATTCATGTTTTACTTAGAAAGAAAACAACATGATGCTTGAAAGACTAACCCAATTTTTAGCCCTGTGTCCTAAGGAAATTAAAGTGATCATACACTCTGCATAATTTTACATCTTCATTGGCTTTCCATCTTAGTATGTCTGAGATTAACTTTTAAAACCAATTTGATAGAGGACAATTATGTTTTGTTCTACTAAACTTCATGAAAGTAAAAGGCAAAGAAGATTAAAAAAAAGAGCCCCTGTTAGTGGTGCCCCATGAACAGGAAAGACTGCAATATAAGCTCCCTTTTTATTAGACACTAGAGAATCCAGGCACACAAGAGGCTCTGTAAGTATCCCAGCTGTGGGAAAAGCTTCAATTGGAACTTAGATTTTACTGGACATCAGAGAGTCCAACCATGAAACTCAAATCCATAGGAAACCAGGCTTCATTAGTTTCACTACTCACAGGTAACAGGTTAATAAATAGAGATATATGAGAGATTTATTTCTATTTTATTCCCACTCATGTACACATGCAAATGTCAAGAAATACAATCAGTATGCACACAGTCTGCAGGAGATACTGTCTGTTTGCAAGAACAAAGCCCTACAAATAAGGAAACTTTGGCACTCTTCCTGATTCTTTCACCAGGCTTCAACGTGTGATCTCAGGGAAAAAATCAAACATTCCCATGGGTCAGGCTTCCTTTATCCATATATGTTTACGTTTATACAGTACTTTCTGATTCCCAGCTAAAGGGTGCTCTATGAAAGAGAGGAAGTTTAGGAGTGCTGCTAATATGACGCTGTTCATTTTCCTACCAAACACACCTGACTCTCAGATGTCTGTACAACAACATTCATTGTTATTTCTACAGTAACTTCAGCTATAAAAGGCCCCTCTCAAATACAAAACAAAGTAATAACAAACAAACAAACCCCAAAACAACAACAAAAACTTTTCCCCACTCAAATCTTCTCCTCTCAGGTTTCCCCCTTGGTTGGTGTCTATGCCAGAATATTTGAAACCCAAGATCCTTCCTACACGGTTTTGTCCACCACTGATTTATGGCCACTAACCGCAGGTGCACTAACCTCCACTAGTTCACATCCTCCAAGCCCAGACTCCCTCTGTCCCACAGCCCTTCTCAGTGCCTCAGTGCCCCAGTCTCCCCAAACCACGCACTTCTTGACTCCCTGTCTGACCTGTCTCAAACTGGGAGTCCCTTGTATTTCCCTCATTCCCACCCTGTTCCTTTCCTCCCCCTTCTTCCTCCTTCTCGCATCTCAGCTGTCCCTGCTCTTTGATAAGCCAGCCCAGCACACCAAAAAAGCCACCGTTACTAGATAGGGATAGGAAGCAGCTTCTTCTGGGCACCATTTCCATCCTCAACAACAACCACATCTCTATGGGAGTGTGCAGCAGCCTCACAGTGGCCACTGGCACCCTTTGTGCACCTGGGGAGGCATTTAGTTCCTGACAGTCACCAGGGCAGTTGGTCCGGCCTTGTACACAGCCACATAATGGAAGTTGAGGATTTGTAGGCATCGACTTGTGAGCAGCTAGAGGTCTCCCTCCTGTATGAAATGATAGCTTTTGAACTGGCATATGCTGATAAAACAGCAGTTTAAATGTTTAGATACCAGCATCTTTTTTAACTAGTATTGCTGCCTTTGCTGCCATGGCCAAAAGCACTGGTTAGAAATTTTAAGAGATGTCTAGTGGACGCAAAGCCACACTAAGCCTAAAACTTACACTTCTGGCACACTTCTTTCCAGCAACAGCTGAAATAAATGGAAGGTGCCAACCGTCCCCATCCTGTAACTCTCTCCTATAGGAAAGTAAAGAAGAATGCGCATTAAATTACCTCTGACACATCCCCAGAATGCAGAAAAATCTATAGGCTGCAGATGTATGTTTCAGAAGCTGCTGGTCCTCTAGGTATATGAAAGAATTGATCTTTCAAACTATGGGGCTTCCCATTTTGGTTTCCAGACTGAGAAAGGACTCATTTTATTTGGCATACTTCCAGTAGACCATGCTATGCCCAGCTAGAAAGGTTATTGGAAGCAAGTTTATTGTCTATGCTCAAAGGCAAAGGTCATGGTAAATGCACCAGAAGAGTATTATTATTTGAAGGACACATCACGTGACCCCTACATTACCCAGTCAGTCAAGTCATGTTTTAAATGACAGAGGAGTCAGGTTGCAAAAGAAAGCAAATACTTTTCAGTGTTTTGACTTAAACCATCAATTGCTCTTCAACAACGCCCTCCAAACTGAATTGTACTTCGTGCCACTACATCTATAATAAAATAGTGGAGTTTAACTTGGAAACAGAAAATATTATGGGGTGGAATGGTGTTTCAAGCCTCTCCTTAGTTCCATCTGAGTCACCTATATCTTACAAAAAATCCTTACAAATAAAAGAAATGTTGCAAATGTTCGTGCAGTGAACTAGAAGATTAAAGGAAAACAAGAAAGTTGGAAAGGAGAGTGGATAATTTTATTTTCAAATTGAATCTCTTTTGTGGAGCTCATAACTTCCTTATAAAATGCGTCCTGCATCTAAAACAAAAGCTTAACTCCTTTCCACAGGTTTATAGATTTTTTAAAAAAGAGATGGATTCTTAACAGTATTGCTATAATTCAAGTCTTCCAAGGCCTACGCTAGTTGGAAGTTTAATGATCAAATAAGTAACTGAAATGTAATCAAAGTTTAGTTCAAAAATTAAAGTCAATGCAACTGGCGAAAAGAACTTTCAGACTCTCCTTGGTGAGGGCAATTTATCAAAATGTCCTTTTTTCATCCTTCTTTCATCACAGTCAATTATTGGGAAGAGTTGACTGAGAGGAAGAAAGTCTTCAGAGTTTGAAATGCCATATGGACTTGATTACAGTTATTGGGCCTTGGTACCACTATACAGATGGGTAAAAACAGAAATACGGGGGTCACATTCATTTTTAAATTAGTGATAAAGTTAATTCTCCATTTCCTTTTCCCACAAAATACTATCCTGAAATCTTGGGGAGAATGCAGGCACAACCAGAGTATGTGCACAAACACAGAGACATTAATGTGCCATGAATGTGGACTCACTCCACGTGGGATTTAGCCGAGCAATGCACAGCTCAGTAGATCTATTACAGACAATGTCTGCCCACTGCGTTGTAAGGGTGTTCCCAATAGCCCTGTTTCAAACTAGGGACAGCACTTCACTGGCTCATGCCTTAAGACAGCATGGCTCATGTTGCTTCAAATGACAAGAAGAGGTCTTCATAAAAATCAAATAGTGATGGACTTTGGAGTGAAAGGAATGATTCTGTGTTCACTCTGAGAACATACTAAATTTTAATGTTTAGGTAATACTTTATAGAAGAAAGGGTTCTGTGAGGTACTTGCAAGATGAACATTTGAAATTGCATCTTTTGTTGCACTTCTTCATAAATGTAATGCTTCACAATTTTTAAATAATGAAGACTCTTATTATAAAAGAAGGAAATTGTTTTAAAATGCCTACGTCTTGCAACTTGTACGATCAACAAAAGAAAAAATAATCCAGATCAAAGAATAGAAGGAAAACGGAGTTCAATAAGTGTTGTTCTCAAACTACTACCAAAGGGTAATTATAAAGAACCTTTAAACTAACAATGACAGTATCATTTTTAAACAGACAGACAAAAGGATAAGTTACAAGATAAACCTTTGGTTTTGCAACTTCATTTTTTTCTCGTTGTTTTGACTGTAGTCAAAATTTTTCTCTGGAGTATCTCCAGGTAAGGCAAGGGAATCAGGGTATATTTAAGTTTTTGGCAAGTGATCCTTTCAAAAGTCACATGTGACAACAGGAGTTTTACAAAGCGAAATCATTTTATGTCTGGAAAGCCTTTCTCTACCAATCTTTCCAACCCCAGTAAGGAGACTGACCCAATTAAAATGCAATGCAGTTTAACAGACTATAAAATTGTAACATATTAAAAGCCACATAGGCAACTTTTACTATAAGGGCAGAAAATTATAGAAGAGCCAGACGAAAATAACTCTGTTAAAAAAAAGGAAAAGTATTTTCAGAATTGTTTTCTTAAACTATCTGCCGAGGCAGCTGTCCAAGAGGAATAAATTCTACATCTCAAGAACGACTAAAGCAAAGGTTTTACTCTGCCAATCAAAGCTGCGAGACTCAAAGCCTTTTAAAATTAATGCCATCTCAAAACTCTAAAAAAGCAGGTCTTGGATATCTTAAAATATCTCTTTGTGCTAAAGGCTCTTTTCTTAAAGGCCAATTTTAAAATCAAACCACTAGCTTTTTTTTTTTTTTTTTAGGGAGCCAACATAAAGAAGGCAGAGTGGTAATTTGATCACAGCTATTCAACCCAGTGAGGTAGGCGTGCATTCTCAGCTCCCTCCGGCGCAGCGGTGGAGCCAAGCTGCAAGCCCAACTAAGAAAGAATTACAATAAGGGAGTCTTGTGGTCACCAGGGCACATATACTGCCTTTGAGAGGTCATCCCAGGATACACACGGGTGAGGTCTGTGCAAACTGCACAGCTGAAAGAGGGATTTCTGCAGCACTGACACGTGGTTTGCCATGGGAAGGATGTGGTCAAGGATAACACTGTGTTTCTTACGTTAGCTCGCTGCTTCTCAGCATAACCCTTCCGAAAAGTGGGAAGAGGCAGGAAGAGAAAAGCAGCCGACTCGCTCCTATTTCCTTTACTCTGTCCTTTCAAACTCCACCTCTGTCTTGCACAGTTCTGTACCATTCCAATATCATCATAAAACCAACTTAAAACCTACACCAAACAAGAAGCCAGGAAATAGGCTCAGTGGCACGTCCACTTTGTCTGCTTCTTCTACAGGCACTGTCGATGGAAGCTCATAATTAACAGGAAGTGTTTCAGTGTTATGACTATGACAGAAAAAGCAAGGGTTTACCTAAAGTAACATTGGCAAAGCCACTATTAATATAGCGCATAGCCATTTAATGAGGTAATCTCTACACCATCATAGAGCTTTTCTGTTTGCCCTGAGACTGACATCTGACCTCAGTAGCCACCAGAGAGGAGAACAAAAAGTCCATG
This sequence comes from Anarhynchus alexandrinus, assembly GCA_008711295.1. Classification (NCBI taxonomy): domain Eukaryota; kingdom Metazoa; phylum Chordata; class Aves; order Charadriiformes; family Charadriidae; genus Anarhynchus; species Anarhynchus alexandrinus. Next base: position 1,462,445 of record VUYV01000214.1, on the reverse strand, counting down.
ACAACACAGCTAATAACATACAAAACCCAACTGTTTGCATTGGTCTTTTATTGACAAAGGTTACACTGCAGCTGACTTCCACTACAGAAGTTATAACAACAAACCGAACACAACCTAGACACAGGCTGAATGGGTGTTATGACAGAGTAATGGAACTGAATAATGACTTTAACAGTTCATCAAAATTATTCTTTCTGGCAGTGGTAATATATCTGCCCAACTCCAGGCTAATGTTATGATTTTGTATTGTTTGCTGTTCGTGAATTGCCTATCATTACCGTGTGAACAAAAGCCACAGTCTTTCCAATGTAATGGGTAAGCACCCTGCCCACTGATAGCTCTTTGTATAAAACTGAAAATTGATGTGTTGAAATGTTCCCAAAGTCCTTCATTATATTTTACTGCACAAGGCCAACAGATAATCAGACGACAATTTTAGCAAGACCCAAGAAGTCTGCTGGGGCAGCAAGCGCTAATATAATTTTTTAACACAATATATAAATAACACCCCCAAATTTCTCCAGTAAGCACATTTGGTAAAAGGACCGTGCAAAGTTTTTTTCACACAACTCTCCTGTTGCCTTAGAATAATTAATCAAATAAAAGATTCCAGACCTCTAGCTAATGAAAATCGGTACCCTACATTTGCTTTGGCAGTTGGACACCAATATTATATTACTAAAGCAATTGAACTTTAATACAAACTGAGTGAACTGAAGGAATCATGCTAAAAGACAAAAGATGAGAGGAACAAGATGGTGTTAAATTTCCAAAACATGATTAGAGAGATCTACTGGTTTGCCCTTCTATTTGGGAGGGTCTCCAGATTTCTGTATCAATATGAGACCATCAGTGTGGAAATAAACATTGTGTAGAAGTGTTTACCAACTAACATTTCATCTTACCCAGCTATGTTTTCCTTCACAAGAGTTGCTGCTTTGACTTGACCATATGTAATTAATTTTTATCTGATATGACTTAATGAGCTAATCCAGGTTACTTCCTTGTCTGGATTCGTTACAGCTGTTCTCCCAGGCATCATCACCTAAACACAGCAGTTTTTGTGGCAGTACCATCACTATTAAGCATGTGTACAATACAGGAATAGGAATTTTATTGGAGTGCAATAGTGGGCTCCCCAGTTCAAGAGGGACAGGGAACTGCTGGAGAGAGTCCAGCGTAGGGCAACTAAGATGATTGAGGGATTGGAGCATCTCCCTTATGAGGAAAGGCTGAGAGAGCTGGGACTCTTTAGCCTGGAGAAGAGAAGGCTGAGGGGAGACCTTATTACTGCTTACAGGTATCTAAAGGGTAGGTTGAAGGAGGATGGAGCCAGACTCTTTTCAGTGGTTCCCAATGACAGGACGAGGGGCAATGGGCACAAGTTGGAACATAGGAAGTTCCATTCAAATATACGGAAAAAATTCTTTACGGTCAGGGTGACAGAGCACTGGAACAGGCTGCCCAGGGAGGTTGTGGAGTCCCCTTCTCTGGAGATTTTCAAGACCCGCCCGGATGCAGTCCTGAGTAATGTGCTCTCGGCAATCCTGCTTTGGCAGGGGAGTTGGACTAGGTGATCTCTAGAGGTCCCTTCCAACTCTGAAAATTCCATGATTCTGTGATAAGGTAAGCGGTGGATTGTTGGCTGAAAGAAAAACCTCAGCTGACTCTCTACATCAAAGCTATGCTAACTGTGCTGTACCAAAATTTCAACTTTCAATTTGAAAACCAATTTGAAAACTAAAATTTCAAAATTTCAATTCATTGTCATTATTCAAACTTCCTTTCTGCATCGAGAAGTTTTGGTATTTCAAACCTGCATAAATATACCTTAAGGAGACTGCTGCTTATGTCAGGTAAAGCTTATCTATTCCTTTTATCTCACACTTTTAAGGTGATCTTGGATACCAAGGAAACCAGAAAGAAGTAAAATTTTGCACAGGCAGTTTCTGGAGGCCAAAGGCAGTTTCACTTGCATTTCTATCACTTTCAATATTCATATATTTCAATAATTTTTAAAGAAAAGCATCTCATTTCAATTTATTGAGCTGACACAAAACACTTCAGATTAATTAATCTCAACATTAAAAATGCATTTCCCGTTGCCACAGAGGAGTTCCAGTTCGGATTCTATTTATGTTGGGCTTTCTCCGCCTTTCATAATAAATTCCAGTTGTGTAACCCCATGATGCACTACAAAGAAAACTGGTTAAAGGGGAAACTGTTATCTTTTGGCAGAAATAGTCCTCTGGTCAGCTCAGACTTAGGAGACATAGGGAGCTTAAATTTCAGGCCTCAGAGGGAAATGTGCTGGTTGGAAAATGCAGGTATCATAAGTTGTTTTAAAAATGTTTGCCACCCATTCAACTAGATTCTGATGTGCACCAAACTGACCTGAAACAATATACTGCAATTTGGGTTTCCCGCTGTGTTTTGGCAATATTTCAGACTTTCACATAGAAAAAAGTAAACTTTGTAGCTGTTGGATTTTCCAACAGACATTGATTCTTCAACAGGTCCTGTCAGTAACTGAAATGTATTAAGCATTTTAGTGTATACGATACACTTCCCCCTCGCTCCACCCACCCCCCCCTAAAAAAAAGGTAAAAAAAGCAATACTGACAAATGGTAAGGGTAAGAGGCATGCAAATTACACCAGATATCACATGGCTCCCTTGGATCTCTCAGTTCTATTTTCAAGATCCCCCATAATTTCTTCCTTCAGTTACCCAGCAGACAGAGACAATGACTGATCCTAAACAATTGTTCATCACATCAGGCTGTGGCTCCAAGGAAATTCACCAGACGCCTATACAGAATCTATTCTTCTTCTGGAAATGTTTTCCTTTTTATGGACATCCCACAAATGATAACCCTATATCACAGGTTAGCCTGAAAACTGGAAGTACTGCTGGCCATGAAGAAACGTGACCAATGAGCTAATCAGTGTCAGTTTACTATTAACCTTTGCTTGAAGGGAGTTGAAAGGATCTGGCCTTGACCAGCTCATAAAGTGATAACTGAGTCCAGCTCATTGATATATGTAATACTCCACACAAAACATGAATATTACCATACACACACAGTTACGTACCTCTAGATTATTAATTCTTTTAATTTGCAGCATAATGGGGCATTGGAAGCTCAGCTTCCCAATCAGTAAGACAGCCTTCAAAGTATGAAGCAAATGCAAACGTCAGTGCAAGGTTTAGTTCTTGCATCCATTGATTACATGAAATCTGTGTAAGTAAATATCCAACTGCTAGAGCACTGACTCTAAACCCCGGTGACAATTTGTAGCAGTGGAATTAACTGTTTCACTGCCCACAGATAACTCTAATTGCAGGTGGAAAGATGGGAGCAATCTAGCAGAGAGAAGCTAAGATAAAAAAAAAAGAAATTATACTTCTCTTTCCCTGTGTCTGGTTTAAAGTAACTTTTGCCCCAAAACAGAAGAGAAAAAGGAGATTCACCTCATTCCCATTATCAAAAATCTATCAATAGTAAAAATTAAAAAATAACAAAATCAAAACATGCTCACCTATCATCTAAGCTGTTCAAAGCACCAACTAGCATGTCCTTACCAGTAAAATCCTCGAGCTTTACCCAGATGTCCATTACATGGCAGCTGACTCTTTCCAACACAATAACTCAGAAGAGGCTGGAAGCCAAAGTTTCAGCTTGGTGGCAAATAGAGCATAACAACAAACACCTAAGATTTAGTTATTATGCCAGTCTTCCAGGCAGAAGTGAAACATAAAATCCTTTAAGTAATGTTTTACCTCCTCCAAAGTGAAGTTCAAGCTTCATCTCAAATTAACTTTAAACATCCTTTTAAACTCCTTTTTCTTCAATACCTTTACTAGACTTTACATCCAGCTTGCATAACCCAAGGGGGAAATGTCCTAAGCCAATGCATTTATATGAAAATATTATGGTTGAGTAGCCCGGTTTCCCAGTGATATAAATTGGCAGTAGCAGTTGTGATTTTTGGAAATTTTAATAATTTTTTTTTTTATTGTGCCAAAAAAAACCCTATGCCTGGAATTATAAAACATATTTAGTTGTCTGAGGAAGCACAGGTCCTATAAGTAGAAACAGCACATTATACCAGTAGAGCTTGCAAACAAGCCATTTACAGGCTTTTTTTTCCATGTATGAGTGAGATATTTCACATTAGAAAGGGAGAATGGAAGATTATCTTCTGTCTCAAGACAAAACAGCACAAAGTAAACAGCTTAGGTTATTTAAAAGGCTTTCAGATACTCCTTTGTCTCACTGACACCAGTACACATAGAAACAAGCAGTTACGGCATGTTAGTGCCGATGGGCAGAGAAAAGGAGAAAATGATGCCCAAGGGTTCTAGAAATATCACTGATTGTGACTTATTTTGGTTACTGAGTGCCCGTCTGGATACTCCCAAAGCATGGTATGGCATCTGAAATCTTCATATTCCTACAGGTTGTGAAACTTCACAACAAGGTCACATTACAACAGAGATGTAAATGCTTCTGAAGTAACTTGCCTTAAAGCACAGCCCTGCCTAGCAATTAATACTCTGTGATGCAGCAGGAAGAAAAAGTTCTTTGCAGTTTGTATCTTTTTTGGGTACAGGGTGGCTATGCTGAAAAAAACCACACAAACACAAAGGATAGACAGCAGTGTTGAGATGGTTCTGCCAACAGTTTCCCCTCATAGTGACTTCCCCACCAAATGTCTGACAGACTTTTAAATGAAAAAATAAAAAATACCTAACATCCATTGGAACAAAAATTGGATACTTGTGAAATAGAAACACAAAATAGCTAAGCCAGAGAGAGAGAGAAGCAAAAAAGATTCTCCCCCATCCACTGTATTCTCGCTCCATTCCTGGGTTTAACAAAATTGGTGACTTTGAGTGGCAGCAAACTCTACCCAGTCCCCTCTGATTACTAGGGAGATTGGTCACTACAGTGTCTGCTCCTTGCTCCTCGTCACAATCTGTCTCCAAGCAGAGACCAATCTCTCTTGCTAAAACTCCCCCTTGTCATATCCCATGAGCTCTTAGACTTCAACATACCCATTAGCTTGAAGAAACACAACACAAACCAACCAGTTCCTGTTTGCCACTAGAGAAGTAAACTACAGTTTGCACCTACCAGTCAGTCTTTATCTTTCTGGAACACAAGAAGGATTCAAATGACTCTGGACTTCAGCTATATGAAACAGGAAGAAACCTCCCCTCTGGCAATTCAAACCACATGTTCCTATTCAACGCAAGTGCCTTACAATAGGGAGGAAAGCTCTTTACCATCTATTCTCTTTCTCTTATCCTTCTTCTTCTCATTTAATGGAAGAAAAGCTTCAACAAGAGTTGAAATATTGTTTCTGTGTTACGGAAATAAATAATTTATCAGTTTGAATGCAAAGGTGCCAGGACTGCATTGGCTGGAGTTATGAATATATCCCTCTGTCCTGGTTTGAGGTAAAACAGGACCAATTTTGTCCAGTAACTTTGCTTCTTAGCTGGGCCTCTTCTAACTACTGAAATTAACAGCATACTGGGCAGACACTGTTTGCTCTCAGAGTGATAAGACCTATCATTATAGCTGATGCCCAGGCATGGTACGCAGAGAGGCTCTTGCTTATACTTATTGCTGTAACACCCAAGGGCAGATAACTTTATTCCTTGCCCCTTTGGAGGGCTGGAAGCAGAAAAGCATAGAGGCGTCCCACCTGTGGGGAGGAGAGGACAGGACAGGTGACATAAAACTGACCCACAGGGTATTCCATCCCATCTGCCTCATGCTCAGGATAAAAGCTGAGGGATCAAAGGATCAGCTCTCTCTTTCTTCAATGGCTGACGTCTGAGGAGGACTCTGTCTGTTCATCTGCCTTTGATCCTGATCCTGAATCCAGATTTGGAATCCAGTTCCCATCCATCACTGAGTCCAGTCTGGGACTTCCCCAGTGCCAGGTTGTCATCCTGGGAGCTTGATACGGTTTGGTATATATTTCATGATTTCCTTTTTATTTTATTATTAATATTTCATTAAAGTAGTTTAGTTCCTTCTAAACTTATAAGTCTCTTTTTCCCTCCTCTGCCTCTCTCTTTGAAGAGGGGTAGTGGGGAGCATCTGTCAGTCCCATCTGGGGTGCCCCACGTCCCCAGTAGCTGATTTGGCCTAAACCACGACACCCTCCTTCAAGTGTGCTTCCACAGATGCACCTGCTTTGGAGATTGGGGACCTCCCTGTGTGCCACCTGGGCGACACCGACACATAGACAGGCAGGCAGGTTATTCTCAGTACCCCAAGGCATTCAGGTTGAATGTGTTACGAGTAGACAACTTTTCTGTTGGGGTTTTTTGGGGGTGGTTGGGTTGGTTTTTTGTGGTTTTGTTGTTTTTTTTTAAACTGTCCAATTACCAACACTTGTTAGGAACCTGAAAGCTGCAGCATTGAAATAAATGGGAATTTGATCATGAGCTTCAAAGAATATTGATTGGGACATCGTAGTTACTGGAAATTACATTTGAAAACACACACATATTTAAAAGAACCTCTGTCAAGGGAATACTGTGGTGCCTTTCAGAAATGAGAATATGCGTTGTAAAACAACCTGAGGCAACCATCCTATTGAAAAGTATTAAGTGATTCTGCAATTAAAGACTGGGTTACACACATGAGGTTGGACATAATGTGAAACTCCAACTTCTGAATTATTATGTTTGAACCACTGATGTCCTTTTAATGCCAGTTTTGATACGTAATAATTATGCATTTTCCATCTACATGTGTAGGAAAACATTTGTAAAACACACACAAATAACATTAGTTTGATGCAGCTGCCCAGATTTACTGCACCAATAAAAAGTTAAAGTCCATGCAGTAGAGATATCTGGAATAATTTCAAACTAAAAGAATTTGTTCACCTCATACAAGAGAATGGGTTTCCGAAAAATGAGGTGTATGGAAAAAGGCTCTTTAAGAAAGGTGGCATTTTTATATATTTGTACAGTTCTGACTACAATGGATACTGGAGTACAGTGCACCAATGTTAGAGCAATTAGGAATTACAGAAACAATAGAACATAACAGAAACAATAAATCATATTTGACTTGAATATGTTTTGTATTACAGAATGTACTCAAGAGATACAATGTTTTCACTTCAAATAAAGCATTTCTGAGCGATATGCTGAAAAGAAATGAACAGCATTTATAAACACATAACTATATTTAAAAAATTGCTATCAGATCCCATAGTAATTGTGAGAACAAGCTGAGAGTCCTGGGAGGGCACACTCTGCCACTACAAAAAAGAATCAAGTACAGACAATTGATTCATCTCATTTGAGTCTCTGCAGAGCTTCTACGATGTGAAAGCTTATCTGAAAACAAAACCAAAAATGGGTTCAGGAAATATTTCTCATACAAGTAACCTGTATGAACAAGAAATCATAAGGACAACATCAAAAATACATAGTGAAACTGAGAAAATCAGTAGGTGGCATACCGGAAAAATTACTTAAAAGTACTAAAGTGGAATATATAGAAATTCTTTTGGAATTCTTCATTTGTTTTTGCTCCCAGTCTGCAAGTGCAATTCTCGGGGACTTGGACAAAAGGCATGACACAGGCTGCAGATGTCAGGTCCTTGTGACAGGACTGTGTTGTTTCACTGAGCATCAAAAGAAACTTCTGTTCGGTCATAGCAGCTTTAGCCCTGCCATTACTTAATATAGGGAACTGGACACCCTCTCCTTATTATACAAAATGTGTGTAACAACAAAGGGTCTATCCGGTTTTCAAAAGAACTATACTGACATGTTAGATAACGTTATGTCTAGATGCCTGTAACTCAGACTATACAACATGAATTTGAAGACTAAAGCATGTGGCAGTGAAATAAGCAGTTTTGACTTAGAAGTACTGTCAGGCTAAGAGAATGAGTTTATGACCAGTGAATAACAAAGTGCCTGATTCAGCGCTTAAGGTACTGAGAATGCATCACCAGGTTTCATGCATGTCCCTAACAAGTCAAGAAAATAATACATTACATAAAGGGGAATTCAATTCAGAAGGAAGACATTGTCTAAATTGCTGGGGAGAGGGAAGCCACTGTTCCTCAGTGACAACAGGCTCTATCGGTGACTTAACATGTGACCTTTCCAAGGCCTTTGCTTCTCTTTATCAGCTTCACCTTGAAAAGGAACAATCGTACAAGAGGGACATGTATATCGTTTACTGTGCATTCAAAGTTAAAAGCCCCAGATATTGCAAAAGCACAAACATGAAGCTCTGAAAAGGACCCACCATTTTCTTTTATTTTCATATTTAGCCAAAGCCAAACAACATTCAAGTGAAAGAAAAACTCTCCCATAACAATACAACCTTTTCAATGCCTTTGGAAAGATCATGTTTGAGGGCCAGGGTGATGCATACTGGGGGCAGGGGTGTGAATTGTCTGAACTCCTTTGCAATATGGCTTACTGACATGGGGAGGTGTGTAAGGTTCTGCAAGTCTTCACTGCTGGACTTCCCTGGGAGAGTGACCAAAGGGACTGCAGCAGGACAAACTGGAGGCAATGATAGCTTCTTGGTGTCTGATTACCCTCAAGTGTCCCATCACTGTGAGCAGTAGCTGCCCAAGAAACATTGTTTGAAAGGCTCTGTCCGGAAGGGGGTTTAGCTGCTGGAGCTGCCATGAACATCACGTTGCAGTAACTACACCGTTGAGCTGCCACCACCACCCATTCTTTCTGAGATAGTAGCACCTCCTGCTGAGCTATGTTCTGTTGACTAAAGTAAGTAGAAAGTATTTGTCTCCTTGCTGTTGTGCAAAGCATTTGACACTGTCCTGCACAACATTCTGGTCTCTAAATTGGAGAAACATGGATTTGCCTAATGGACCACTCAGTGGATAAGGAACTGGCTGGACGGTCGCACTCAAAGAGTTGCAGTCAACAGCTCGATGTCCAAGTGGCAAGCAGTGACAAGTGATGTTCCTCAGGGGTCAGTACGGGGACCAGTACTATTTAACATCTTTGTTAGCGACATGGATGTTGGGATTGAGTGCACTCTCTGCAAGTTTGCCAATGACACCAAGCTGTGTGGAGCAGTTGACACGCTGGAGGGAAGGGATGACATCCAGAGAGACCCAGACAGGCTGGAGAGGTGGGCCTGTGCAAACCTCATGAAATTCACCTAGGCCAAGTGCAAGGTCCTGCATGTGGGTCGGGGCAATCCCATGCACAAACACAGGCTGGGTAGAGAATGGATTGAGAGCAGCCCTGAGGAGAAGGACTTGGGGTGTTTGTGGATGAGAAGCTCTATGAGAGCTGGCAATGTGCACCTGCAGCCCAGAAGGCCAACTGTATCCATGGCTGCATCAAAAGAAGCATGGCCAGCAGGTCAAGGGAGGTGATTCTGCCCCTCTACTCCACTCTCGTGAGACCCCAGCTGGAGTACTGCATCCAGCTCTGGAGCCCCCAACATAAGAAGGACATGGACCTGTTGGTGCGGGTCCAGAGGAGCGCCATGAAGATGGTCAGAGAGTTAGAGCACCTGTCCTATGAAGACAGGCTGAGAGAGTTGGGGTTGTTTAGCTTGGAGAAGAAAAGACTCCAGGGTGACCTTATAGCAACTTTCCAGTATCTCAAGGCAACCTACAAGAAAGCTGGAGAGGCACTTTTTACAAGGGCATGTAGTGGTAGGACAAGGGGTAATGGCTTCAAACTGGAAGAGGGGAGATTTAGAATAGATATTAGGAAGAAATTCTTTACTCTGAGGGTGGTGAGACACTGGAACAGGTTGTCCAGAGAAGTTGTGGATGCCCCATCCCTGGAAGTGTTCAAGGCCAGGTTGGATGGGGCTTTGAGCAAACTGGTCTAGTGGAAGGTTTCCCTGCCCATGGCAGGGGGGTTGGAACTAGGTGATCTTTAAGGTCCCTTCCAACCTAAACCATTCTATGATTCTATGATTCTATGCAATGAATCTGCAGGTTAGAAGTTGCCAGTTGGAATTTGTGTATAGAGTAAATAACTTAGGTGGGGAGGAGAAACCTATGTTTTCAAAGTGTAATACCAGTGCCACAAATTAGACTCCAAAATCCTTATACTTTAAAGGAGAAAATTAGTTTTGAGATGGTGCTGATGAAAGCAATTGCCATGCCCAGTTCCTGGAGACCCTCAACTTGCCATGTCATTTTGGTTTTGCTTTTATTCCTACCCTTCTCTGTTTCCACTGAATTGACCATCAATGGGAGCATATGTGGATTAGGCAAATATAAGTAGAAAAAGAGTTTACCTCTTAATTTGTGGACTCTATTTTGCACTCAAATACCTGTAATTTTATTTGGATTAAGAATGACCTAAGCGAAGTAATTTGGTCCTGTAGTTTTCCAAGGTGATTATGGTTGGCCATGGCTATGGCATGCAAACATACTAGGTTCACATATAATAACTGGACTTTTAAGTCCTATTACATTTCTCATTATATTTTGAGAGGAAGTTGGTTGTTCTCTGAATGTGTAATTTTTTAAAAAAAAAAGCTGTCCACAATTTTCCTGTTGCTTCTTTTAATTAATGACATCATTACCACACCCTAAATAATTAAAAAACAAACAAACTCCAGAACAACATAATCATTTTCCTTCTTCCAAAACAAGGTATTTTGTTTTGGTGTTTCCAGGCCATCAAAGTTCTTTTTGCCACAGTTCCTTGGTAAAATACCACAAGCACCATCATGATTCAGCTAGCAATTCAAGTATCATTCAAGGGGAAAAAAAAAAAAATCTTCTGTTTCTGAGGTCTGACACTCCTTAAATCAAGATCTATAAGGGAAAGTAGTTATCGTCATGCTATGTCATTAATTTTTAATATTGATATTAAAAATTAATTTATAGTATTATTCCCAGGGAGGTGTGAATTGGTGAAACACTGATGATAGATACACTCCTGGTGAAGTTCAGAATATTTCAGTGAATAGCAACTGAAGTAAATATTAACTAGTTCACTGCAGAGGATAACATTTAGTACAGGACAATACTATTGAACAAATCTATCTAAAATGAAAGCACTCATGCTAATCTCAGTTAATTTGCAGATCTGTGAGGCACAGAAGGTGATGTCAGTACAAATATATAGAGCCTTAAGTCTTTATTCTTTGGTGGCTGATATTAATTAATTTGACAGATATATCTGGTATGTACAAGCTGAAAAATTAAATACAAAAATACAGAAAACAATCAAAAGACACTGTCTGTTTAAATATATTTACTAATGTAATTTCAAATATGAGTCATGAAAGAAAAACAAACACACACACTGAATCAATAAAAGTAGTTAAGGCGTTTTCTTGGGTTTTGTTTTTTTTTCTAAATCACTGGTGAGAACATCAGAAACCCTCTTTGATTCTTTTGAGACCATCATTCACAGCAGTACTCAAAAAGTAACAGATCATTCCCAGAGGGAAGCTCCCCTGCACATCTTTCTACAAGAATTTTGCATTTTGTTTTGTGTCTTTATATAAGACAAAACCAAAGTGAAATATATTGCTAAATATGGTGGCACAACTTTTCCCAAGACGTTTTGAAAACTTACCCTTTAATTAAGTTTCAACATTTTTGCTGGCACCAGACTCCGGATTTTATGCTAACATATAACTGTCATCATTTTATTTCAAGAAGCCCCAGTCAGCAATGCACATGTCTAGTAGTACTGGAGTTGACGTGAAATAGGTGTTATACCAAAACTAGATTTTCAATTGTCTGACTAAAAATACTTTGCCACCAAGGTACTGAGTTTTCAATATCTTTTAACACTATTTGGCAACAGAGATACTGGATGGGGAAGATCCATAGAAATACCGGGCACTTAAACTCTAGATATCAGAAAAACATTTTTCAAGAGCCTAGATTGAACCATATTATTTTAAAAGCCTGAGTATTTAAAGGTTTTCCTATCTGTTAGATTGACTAAAAAGAAAGAAAGAAAAATAATCCTACATTCCTCCTTCAATCCGTAAATAGACAGTTTTCTTAATTCGTCACTTAAAAAATGATAAAAGCAAATTGAGGAGTTTAATGAGTTTCAAAGGAGATTTAAAGACAAATAATATATGCAACTAAACATCCAGACATACAGTAGCACGGGTTAGACACAAACAATGAGCCTGAGTTTCAGAAAGGACATTGATTTTCCAGCTTTGGTCATGAGTCAGACTGCACACTGAGAATGATTTGTTCTTGGGCCTCAGTTATCGCTCAAACTGCCGTCCTTAGTGTTTCTGCTTTGGAAGTGAACAGTTAATGACAGAAATGGGACACTACCTCAGAGAGACCACTGTTTTGAACTTGTGTGGCAAAATATCTGTACTTTCATTTGGCTGGGAGAAGAGGAGAAAAGCCAAAGTATATATTTTTAATAGTGTTTGAATGAATATCTACTAGAAAACCCACAACGGGGTTGCTAGGAGGGGAAGCCAAAATCAGAATCCAAAGGGTATAGGCGGGTAAACCAATGAAAGGAACTCTTTCCCATTTCCTAAAATATGTAAAGCTGAGGGAGAAGAAATCAACATACTAGGAACACAACTAAGAGCACAAAAGTGAGCATATGAGTTGTTTAATCTATGACTGTTCTCTGCAGTGTACCACTGTTGCTGTCACAGAAAAGGCACCACATGAGAAGAACGTGTGGAGAAAGAGCCAGCAGGCGCTGATGGTAGGCCTCAACTTTTTCATTTAGAACAGCTTAATGGTACAGCAACTTTGAGAAACACTAATTTAACCAGTAATCTAGTCTCTCAGAAAAGATAATGTTTCACCAGCCCAGACAAAAAGCACCTATGTCTTTGCTCACCTGTCATTGTGTAATTTTAAAATAAAAAAAGAAAACACCCTCCACACACAAAAACCCACAAAGCAGAACTGCATATTGCATACACATGTCAGGAAGAGGTGGCATGATTACCAGATGTTTAGGTCCATCTTAGTAATCAGATACCACGCAGACTTGAATAATAGGTAAAGAACCGTTTTCCCCATGATGACATATGCTTCCTTGAAAGACAACAGATCAGTTCAGCTTTGGTGAAAGTGATTCATCACTTCATAATGACAAAGTAGAAACCTCATGAGGAACACGCTGCTCTCCCTGTTCTTTATTTTTCCATGGGTGAAGAACAAAGTGGCATCAATTAATTATTAATTACAAAGATCTTTTTACATGTAAGGCGGTAAATTATTGTGCTTTGCTAACAATAGTTAATTTGTTTCTGAGCGAGACGTCTGAAATATTTGAGTAATTTTCTTCATGTTATATACAAAGATTTGAGAGATTAATTGTCCAGATGTTTCCTTGGATTTTGTTCTCTCTTTCTCACATAATAAAAATCTTTCAGCACATTTTTTTCCCAATAAACCCGCAGTCCATCTGTTATACTTTGCTGAAGACATAAAACAGCACTACATGTGTGTTACAATCATTCTAAAAAGTAAATCTTCACCATTTTCTTTTACAAATAAGGTGAAAGGTCAATTTTTATTTGTTAGGTAATGTCTTGATATGTTGCCCTTTGCCCTAAAACACTAGCTCTGTTCACTAATACCTTCACCTTTGCTTCTAATGTCATGGGCTAAAATATTCAAATCCCAAGTCAGACCATCAAGTATTTCTGTCTCTTTCACAACAGAAACTCTGGAAAAATACAGCAGAGCAAGTCTTTAACAGTTATCTCCTATTTGAGTACCGCACAACTCCTTTAGAACAATTTAGAACTTACCAATCTCAGGTGTCATGAGTAAAGTGAATAATAATAGTGTGCATTTTTATTTCTGTATGTGTTACAAGAAGCGTTTCTACAGTAAATTGAGCAAGTGAAAACACTGGTTAAAATGTAAGAGGTGTCAAAATCCACTTCCTAGATTGCTGTTACAGAATGACAGCCCTGAAGTAGAACTGATAAGGAACCTTTTAGCTGTAGCCATGGAATATTGGTAGTTTTAGAGCTTGGTTTCCAAACATACTTTTGGGAAGCAAAATTTGAAAGCTGCTATTGACTTTCACTTCAGTTGATAATATAAAAAAATAAATAAATTTCCAGAAATCTCCCTCATCTCTAGTCCTTCAAGTCCCACACCAAAGAAAAACAGGAGCACATTTAATGAAATAGTAAGGTTAGACCATGTCAAGAAGATCTGTGTCAGCAGATGTGTTGTAGTCAGAACTTTCACAGATTTGAAGGAAATCTTTGTGTAACAACATTCTGACTAGGTAGATGAGACTTGAAGTGGGGTCTAATATTTGCTGGATTACTTCAGAGCTTTGAAGGTCTACTAAGTCTCAAACAGGTTTCACACAGGCCTAAATCAAAATTGCTAACAGTTTGCAAGAGCATTGATGAATCTTTTCCAGAGAGCATTTCAGGGTTTCCTCAAGTCTTTCAAGAATTGAGAATCTTTGTTAAGCCACGTGCTAAATGAAGCAATACTGTGAAGAAGGCTGGTATGATGCATCACCTGTGTTCCCCAGCTGAACAGTCTTCACTGAAAGCAAGGTACAAAGTCTGCTAAACTCAATGGCAAGAACTGTTTTGGCTTCAATTGACTTTGAATCCCTCCGAAAGTGACCTGTGAAGCTGTGGGGGTAAAATGCATCAGGAGACCTATGGAAGGGGGTGATACCAGATAAGGATTTGAAGCCAAAGGTATGAATGTGTACAGTATCTTTTTTTTTGTGTCCCCCAAAGGAAAACTTTGATAAACTTGAGTGAGTTTCATGGCGGGTCACTTAGATGGGGGGGGAGAAGGTGTCATTTGAGAAGAATCTGAGGGAACAGGCAGGCCTCCTGCCCTAAGTCCTTAAGTTGTTACAAGAAGTGAATGCATAGAAACTAGTTTCTTCAAAAAAGAGCTGGCTGAAAGGTATGGGAAAGTGACTGACTGTAGTGACCAAAGGGAAGCTGAGAGTGTCAGTAGCTGGCGGACGCGTGGTGTTCGGGAAATGTCAGGCACAGGTACTAACCAGGAAGATACAGAAGTACTTAGCAGCTGGAGTTTATATGGGAGACTGAACAGAAAACTTCAGTGGGAGCAGACTTCTGGCAAGCTGTGGGACAAGTAACTGGAAGAAAAAGGTCAGCAGATGTACAATGTATAAGGCTCAAGGTGAGAATAAACTGGGACTACTAAGGGCCACCTCTTCAAACTGACACTTTTACCTAGGACCTATACCGCTGGGTGTGAGCACACATATCCTGTAGAACACATAACAGAGAAGACTTCTGGGTACTTGATTTTTCCTCTTTTCTGCTGTTGAAAATGCATGGACCTGGGCTTGCTCATCAAATGAGAAAAGCTAGCCTTTCCCATACACAAGAAATACAGTACTCTACCTAAAAAAAAATAAACCATGCTCATCTAACTAAAACAAACCATATGCATTAATTAGTAAAATATAACAAAAGATCATTTGTATAAATGTTTATATAAACACTATTTCATGTGTGCCAAAAATATCATAAAAATACAGTTAACATTAAAAAGCACTTCAAAGGGTAGGCAATGAGTGAGCCATTGGATTTTTATCTTAATTTAAAGTGTAAGAGATTATTTATATTAGCTTATACCTTACCTTTCAAAACTACATCTCATTCAAAAGTGTTCATCCCATCATCAACTGTATCCTTCCAGAGCACAGGTGCTCTTCTCTACCAAGTTATAAAGCTGGTCTTTTTTCACATTATAAGATACACAAATGGTGATATTGTAGTCATCAAGCAGTATTCTGATTTTCTTAAGATGCCTCTCTTGCTAGATCATTACTGCCACTGTTCTGCCCTAACACCATCTGGTTTCAGTCTCTATCGTCAACATGATGACAAAAATGTGCTTTCAGGTATCAAGGAAGACCTGAAATCACTTAAATATAGCCAGAATTTAACTCATGATTACCAGTTATAATATGATTTGAACAACCGTTTCTAAGAAGCCACTGTTCTAAGAGAAAGATGATTTAGTTCAATCAGCACAGTACTCAAATCCATAGCCGTTCTTGTCCAAGATGAAACGTGGAGGTATAATGGCTCCTTGGTTTTCCAGCTGTTGCCTGCAGAAACCTGGAGTCTGTAGGCTATTTATAAGAGGCTAGGAGACGTTGTAAAGGAAAGCAAATTCATCTATGCTGTGTGCATTTGTGAAATATCTAAAGAGGTTTACATGGATGAAGCTGAATCGAAGTCCAAAGACTAAAACTCATATGTAGCTCAGAGCTCAGGCTGATTCTCCTTCTCTTGGAGAGCCAGTCCTTTGGGCTCATCAAGACACGTTTTAAATGGCAATGTCAGCACATTGTATCTACTCAAGACAACACCACAATGCAAACACTGCAACCTGATACCAGGATGCCAGACTGACCATGACCACTTTGTGGCACTCAGCAGTTTTAATCAATACAGCCAGTTCTCAATTTTTTCAAGTCTGAGTACTATTGCACATTTGACCATTAAAAAAAAAAACCAACAACAAAAAACCTGACCCAAAAGTTTCAGTGAGCTATGCTATTTTTTTAGAGTAACAAAGACTGTCATTCACTTTTCCCCTTTTACCCCTGTAAGCTAGTTATTATCTCATCCAGCATGTGCTGAAATCAAACAATCTTTATGCACAAAGGAAAGAGCAAAGAAAGAAAGTGTTTTTCTGATGAAGGCATTTAAAATGACATATGTCACCTGTTAATGTCTGTACTGCTGCCACAATTCCTAAGTTGGCATAAAAATCTTCGTTTACGTATATGACACAAGTCAATCTCTTTATATTATTATAGAAATAACACTATATAAGTGCTTACAATAAAAGCAGCTGAAAGCTGGATAATGCCATCTCTGTAATCTTACCCTGGCTTTTGGGGTCTCTGAAGGGATGCTGTAATGTTAGCTCTTTAATAATGCTTAATAAACATTTAGCAACATCTATTATAAATGGTGGGTACCATACGCAGAGCTGGGTGGGGTCATTCTTTACAGCAACTGACCATATGGCATCCCTATGAATGTGGCCCTGATAAAAGTAATCTATTGAACCTGAATGACTTACTCTGCTGCTGTCGTATTAAATTACTCTCCTTCATCTTCCCCCATTCACTTGCACTAGGAGTAATGTTGATTCACCTGTCTATCTCACGCCGCAGCTACCATGTTCTCCAGCTGCTTGTATCACCAGGATTTAATAGGCTCTGTTACATTATTCTACTTGCATTTGGTTTGCAGAGGGTGAGCAGAGAAAGGAAAAAAATGCATGGGTTAGTGTTTAAAGGATCAAACTAAGGACTGAATCTTATGCCCTTGTCTCAGCTGCCACTACTACAAGGAGGCTACAAAACTTTTACCTGACTAAAGATTGTTGGGTCAGAGTGAATGATTAGAATTCAATCACCACTGCATTTCTCCATTTCCTTTTGTGTGTGTAGAGCATCTGATTTCACTGAAGAAGCACAATAAGGTGCTGCATCTGGCCTGAGATCATTGAAAGTGAACAGCAGAACAAACAAACGACCTCTCCGTATATGATCTGTTTGTAAAGCAGGTAACCTACTCCCCTTAAATTGGAGCTTAAATATAACTACATGCAAACCACCTGTTTCATGGACAGTGTCTCTAATAACGGCTCAATTCCTGTCTTCCGTCCCCCACATTCTCCTCTCCATTGTAACAATTTCTTACCTTTCAGGGCTTTCCGTCAGATATTACCATAGTGGGTGGTCTGGATCTACATATGTTTCTTGGGGACCATATGTCTGTATTGACTTGACTGGCCGGCTCTTGTCAAACAGACTGTTTAATAGCCACGTTTTGCTTTTTGTTCAGTAAAGGCCTGTCCCAGCCTTCAAAGTCCCTTTTCCTCCAGTGGCAGATCTGCACAAAACATGCAAGACCATATCTGTACGTCTGTCAGTTTGGGTTGAAATTTACCATGAGTTCAAAACTTTGAGGAGAAAATACTAACAAACAAAAGACAGTGATCTCACCTAAGACTTACTGCCCTAGGAAGGCAGGCTAAAAGATAATTGTATTAATAGTGGCCCAGGATATATCAATGGGGCGTGTGTATTCTTTCCTCCCTAATTTTTTCTACTAGCTTTCATAAAGCTACAGAAAATGTTTAATTTTAATATATACACAAATAAAATAAATCCATTGATAGTAGGTTTATTTATATTTATAAAAAACTTTTAGAAGACAAAAGAAAATCTATCAGTCTAAAGCCTTTTCTACACTACGAGAAAAAGCTTAAACCATAAAGAGATAAAAATGTTCAGGTATCCATATATCTTAATTCCATATCTTATTAATAATATTAATAATAAAATTAACAAGGTGCTTTATAATAGCCATATCACTGCTATTTCCAGTATTTTTTCCCCTCTACCCTCTAAGTCATACCATGCTCAGTCTTAGCTCCTGAACTTCTAAACATTTAAGTATTGTATAATTCTATCTAGCCTAGAGGTTCCAATCAGTGAAGCCATTCACAGAAGCAAATCTATGTATGTGGTTGGGTGCCTGCAAGATCAGGGGCTTAGATAATGAGCATTTTATGGCAGCAAATTTGTGCTCTTTATTTGGACTGCTCAGCCACTAGCATACCTTTGGGCATTGCAAGATGTTAAACTAGATATATATTAAAACATACTGGGAACCCGTGTCTGGATCACCAGGAAATTTTAGTTAACCAAAGTCTAAATATAAGACTTTTCGAACTGTCACACCAGTCACATTGCTTATACGTCAGAATCCTTTCTCTGGTCTCTGCCTTGTTTGCATGGCTAATCATTTCTGGGCTGAGATAGTCTAACTTCCCTGTGCAATACGCAATATGAGCCACTGAACATAACATTAGCAAAACCAATTAGTATGTATCAGTGGAAGGTTATTCTGTACATACGACCTCCATGTGAACAAGTCAATGAGTATTCAGTATACATGTCACTGATAATATCATCATTTTTCTGGGTTTTAGGTTCACAGCAAAAGATAATTTTTCATATCTGTGCAGGTTTAATACAATGAGCTCTTGCCTAGTATGCAGACTTCTGTATTTTTATAGTGCATTAAACCCAAAGACTTTTTTTCTTACACCTGTAATATTTTTAGGGGAAAACTTCTTGCTGGAATATATAAAAGTTACAAGGAGTTATCAGATCCCATAGAAAGGCTGCCTGCTGAATCCAATTACTTGACTGCCGGTGAATTCCATGGGGCAAGACGTCTCATAAAGAAGTTTGTAGAAGTAATGCAGCATGTTTGACAATTGCCTTGTATCTTAAAACAATCTTAAAACACAATCAGGAGGCAAAACCCATGAAATTATTCTTACTGTCTGCAACGTAACCATGCAGGTACATAGATGAGAGAACAAAATACATAGCATACAGAAGACAGCAAAGCTGACTTGAAGCTGCAATCTCTAAGTGTCTGTCCCAGTATAAAAGGGCTTTGAAGTGTTTACATTTGTGGTGGGCAAAGCGATACAACAAATAGCAGCATAAATGCTGGAAACTACCTGGCAAAGGATCCTTTTTGCTGAACCAGCAGAAGCAACAGTGGAAATTCTTGCCACTTTAAATTCTGCCATGCGGATGTAGGTGAAGTCTCACACTAGAAATGAAGACAGGGCATGCATGGGAAAAAGAGAGGTTGCTGATGAGGGAGAAAAAGTGCTGAGCCACTGCTGTTTTAGCTGGAGCACTGACAGCAGAATTGTCCCTGGGAAGTTTGGCTGCTGTTTTTGCTATCTTTATTCCCAGCAAACAGGAACTGAGTATATTGTATATTCAGGGTAATAGCTACGTGATCCATGTAGGAGGAACGATGAGCTACAGACACTGCACTGATTCCTCTTTTCACATGGGTAAAAGGGGCAATGAGAGAAGTGCTATACGAGTGTTCACAGATATTAATCACCTTCCCCATCATCTGCTGGCAGCACAAAACATGACTGCTCAATTTATGCCAGCGGTGTTGCACTTTGTGGCAAGGCTCATACACAGAATAAAACAATGATGAAAACTGTTTGGGATGCTGTAGATCGCATCCAGGACGTGTACTTTGGTCCCTTCAACATTTTGTGCTTTGTTAATACAATTAGACAGTGGAAAAAGAATTGGCAAGAAAGAATTTTTCATGCACAGTAGAAACTAATGAACAGGTTATTGCATTTATTGTGGGCTTTTTCCATGCTACAGTGGTATGTTTAGAGAATCCCCTCCACATTCCTTCGTGCAGCAGGCTTATTGCATGACTGAACTCAAAGGGGACTTTCTATCTTGCTTTGACCAAGAATTTAAGTTTTCATTTTGTCCAGCTTTAATGTAGATGTTATGGATAAAAGGAAACATAAGAGAAAATGGGCACTGCCTTAAAGAATTCACTAGAAGGCACAAGTATGGATTAATACACCCGCACAATAATAGTATAGCTGTTCGCAGCATTCATGTGCATGTTGCCGATGTATCGTATTAGAGACAAAAACCAGGAATGTATCAAAATCACTTGATACTGGTTTGATGCAGTGCATAGTATGAGTTAGTTTTCCCATTCTCTAGGCATTTCTTAGCAAAAGAGGAACGCCACATAGTTTAGCACCTCCTTCCTTCTCCTCTAGCCTGCCTAATCTGAAAATGAAGAATCTTCTTTCCAGTCTCTTTTTTTCCACTTCTAGAAATGTGCCAAAATTGAGTCATGCAGATGAAACAGAAAAATTACTTCCTGGCACACTGCCCCTCAGAAATCTGTCATTAAAATTAAAATGGATTGACAGATTCTCTCAGCCAGATTTTGAGAACATCCCTAGTGTCCTCTTTGCCAGACTTCGGAAGCTTAACCAAAGTTTCCATACAGTGACAAAGACTCAGACATTTCTGACTCTAGTGGGAGTAGCAGCTGCACTACTCATTGGTCCCAGACTTCTGCTCTCTCCGAAGAAGGTAAGTTAGAACGGACAAGAAGGCATAACTATTTTTCACTAGCCAAGACTCCAGGTCTGCAAAGTCTCAATCCCGGACTGTGAGACTCGCTCAGTCATAGAATCATAGAATGGTTTAGGTTGGAAAGGACCTTGAAGATCATCGAGTTCCAACCCCCCTGCCATAGGCAGGGACACCTCCCACCAGACCAGGTTGCCCAAGGCCACGTCCAGCCTGGCCTTGAACACCTCCAGGGATGGGGCCTCAACAACCTCTCTGGGCAACCTGTTCCAGTGCCTTACCACCCTTAAAGTGAAAAACATCTTCCTAATGTTCAATCGACACCTGCCCTCTTCCAGTTTAAAGCCATTCCCCCTTGTCCTATCACTACATGCCCTTGTAAAAAGTCCTTCCCCAGCTCACCTGTAGGCCCCCTTTAGGTACTGGAAGGCCACAATAAGATCTCCCCGGAGCCTTCTCTTCTCTTTCTGTGAAATCATGTTGCAAATTCTGCTGTGATATACCAACCAGCCGACTCTGCCCCAGGGGATCATAAAAAGGGTGAGAAGCTGTGTTACTGCACTGTGGATAGGATATATGATCCTGAGATACTCAAATACCAGGGCCTAGCAAGGAAAGTCCTGTCCGTTGCCTGCCATGTGTTGTTTGCTACCCTTGGCCTTTGAGACTTGCACACGAGGTTACAGAGGTCTGAGAGTTTGAGCTCTGAGAGATCTTTATTTGATTTTGTGAGGCGTGAAACTGGCCATGCTCAAAGAGAAACTGGCCCATACAATTCTGTACCAGACTCCTAGCATAGGACAGGGGAAATTGAATAAGCTGTGAGTTGAATACTGAACTGTACTGTTATTCGGATGTAACAGAGCAGAATGCCTGATATCAAAAACATATTCACAAAAATTCCTGGGGGCAGCAATCAAGAACGTTTATTTAAGATCAATGAATCCATAAAATCCATCAGTCTGTGGAATTCTGTCTCCCCCTGAAAGAAGTATTACACTTTGTCTCTCCCGTTTAGTACACTTGCTGTTTTATTGCAGCCCACTGTGCTTGCTGCACATGATAACAATTTGTTGCTGCCTGAGATGAATTGACTTGCATCTTTTTCATTTGTGTACTTCACAGAAATGTAATGGTTTGGAAGGAGCAGAGTATCCAAGGATCTTAGGCAACCAAACTAGCACCTAACTAAAGCTAACAAAAGCACCATCCTAAGCCAATCAAGGCCTAAACTGGATTATGAGAATCCAAAGGTACACAAAGGTGTACAGCACAAGCCTTTCAGCATTTTGAAACACCTGAAAGAAAAATAACTTTAGGATATGACTCCTACTTCTGCCTCCTGCCCAGTATTCCCTCCCTTCTAGACAGCTATAAACTACAAGGAGAGAAAAAGACTAATTTGGACTGGATTTGGCTAATACCACCTTGAGGCCTGTAACTCATTCCTACCTGCTGTTTTTAAAATGGAGCTTGATGGCATGTAGTCGGCTGAAGAGCATGCATGACAGCACTTTTGGCTCAGTAAGAAAAACAGCTGTACAAAAGAAAAGGGAAAAAAACACACAAGTAGTTTTCAAATGGATTACAGCACCAATTCAACTCATCACATCAGTCTTAGTATAGGACTGAGGGAAGAGGAAGGACGCAGAGTCAAAAGAGGATAAGATGAGTCTGGTCCTTACAGCAATCAAGTGCTCTTATTTTCACGTCAGTCACTTTGAGTCTGCACTATCAGTATGTTTTCTAAAGCCTTTCCTTTGACATAAATACAATAATACAGCTAGACATGAGATTAAAAACAACCATCAATTGTTATAAAGGAGAAAGCTTGGTTAGAGGAGAGTTATTTAAAGCATGGATTTAAGAGAGAAACAAATAAAAAAATTTAAAAAATAATCTGTGATGCAATTTGCATAGCAGACCCCACTATAAAGGAAGAAATCGAATAGGAAAGAAACACCTGCTATAGAAGAATTTTGCCAGTTCTTCCTCTGATCACATTGTTATGTGCTTTCCTTTTCTTCTTCAACTGTAAGCCATTTGGGGTAGACTTTTCTTTTACTGTGTGTTTCAGTAATTTCTGACTCTGATGGGAGTATAACATATGAATCATGTTCTCATTATACAGAAACCTCAAAAGCATTTTTTCAAAATTATTTTTTGAAAACTAATCAAATTCAAAAACTGAAATGAAGCTCTGAGTAAATTTAGTACAAATAAAATATGACAGTAAAAAAGTAAATATTAAGCCCTAAAAAAGTTGTGGTAGATTTTGTTGAAATAGATTGAAGAACCCCAGAAGAGCATTCAATACAAAAACACAGCAGCTACTGTAGGAATAAATGGATTATTAAAAGCACTCATTGATAAGTGAATACTAGTCTATTAGTTGTCCATATCCCTCTTATGAGATTCAGAGTGGAAAAGCTTGGCTTTATTTTGAAAATTTCCACTAAGTGCATTGCAGAATATGTATTTTTGGGTTTTTTTCCTTCTTCTTACTTTTCCTACTTTCCCACACCACACTGAATAAAATGAGTGCTACCCAGGCTAGGATCTCCCACACTTTCTCAGCCCCTTATACCTCTCCCAAATACTCAAAACCTCCACAACTAGTTTTCTTCCACAGTACTACTACTGCACGCCCACTCCTCCACATGCCTAGGAAATACTGCACAAAGAGGAATGCAAACCAATTTTTGCAAAACCTGTTGGCAATACAAATAAAATGCAGGGTCAAAAGTAGCAATTCAATTTTATGAAAAAAGAAGTAGGAAGCAGCATTTGCAATTCACAGGCTCTTTTGAAAATTCTGTAAATCAGATTTATTCAATTGTTTTGTCTTTGTAATTATTGCTTAAATGGAATTTACAAAATGAACACCCAGCTTCCAACCAAAGTCACAGGAAATCCACCAGCACTTTGTAGTTTTCAGCCTCTCTCTTACTATTCTTCCATTTTGGGGACAGTATTGATTTCATGGTTAAAGATAGAAGGATGGGAATGAGCTGAGTTCAGTTTTACTCCTACTTTTACTAAATTCCAACTATCTGCTTATGCTACATCTTAGCTACAGAATTTCATAAAACTACAATATTTAAAATGCTCATTAATGTTGTAGTAGCATAGATCTGCTCTACTTTATAAGCAAAACAGCCTGATAAGCCTGACATAAAACCACAGTATAAAGTTTCAAAACAAATGGAAATTTATCCCATAATGTAAATGAAGAATTTACATAACAATACATATTTGAATTAAAAATACACACACATCTAAGAATAATATTGAAACTTTATTTACATTATTGAAGTAAAATATTCAACCGAAAGCACAGATATATAAATAAGCAGAAGTGATTTAAATGTACAGTAATTGCTAGTGGTATGCAGGATGCTGTATTATTTCCTTATGTTTTAAATTAAGTTTATTTAAAACAATCTGTTGTTTAATGAATATTTTCCTCTGTAGCAAAGTATTAGCATTCTGATTTGTTGACCGCTCTTTTGAGTCAAGAGAAGGAGTTGAGCCAAGAAAAAAAAGCAGTGTTCCCAATTTATACATCCACATAAAGGAAATACCTCCTAATGGTGTATCCGCATTCAGGGCAAAAACACAGGTAATGATCAGTAAACAGACCTCAGAGAAACAACATCTAAAGCCAGTGAAGTATACTAAATGAGCCACAAGATCATTTTGAAGTCTTAGTAGTAGTCAGGACCTAGAAAGTTGAGATAGCTACTGGCACTGGTGTCAGGTTCAGCACTGCCAGGAGATTTGGGTTTTCTCAATAGCCATGGCAACAACATTTTGAAAAGAAATTTCTCAGAAGTCATCAGAAAAGTCCACCACCTGTCACTGACTTAGGTTGCAGATGTCCATCACTAAGAGAAAGCTCTGTGAGCCTGATTTGGGAATTGGTGGTTTAGAGGGACAAGACTTTTGCTTATTGATCTCAGGGTTGATCTTTTGAAGACCACACCCATGCACCTGCAGTCAGTTTGTCTTGCACTGCCTCTTCTCTCCCAAAATTCTAGACTTCAAATTGCTCTGTGCTTTCCCATACCAACCTCTACACAAACAGTGGAAACATGAACAAGATGCTGGAGGAGCAGAAGCTTGAAAAACACCAGAAAGCAATCATTCTTCACTGGAGCAGTCCTTGAAGAACAACAGAAAACGACTGTCAAGCTGGTCGGGGATCACATTACACAGTCATATTTTTCCATTCCACACAGATGTGCTACAAATTGCTGCCTTCCACTCACCTAAGTAGGTAACCAAGAACATCTGTGAAGTATTCACAACTAAAAGCCCGAAACTAAGCTTTTTTGTCAGTAGTATGTTACAATCAACTTCTTTCTAAATAACATTCAAGGACTGAAATCAAATTAAAGATGCTGTTACGATGTCACTTAAATATACCATAAGCTAAAAGAGGCACATAATTAGATTCAGAACAAACCTGTAATTTTTGACGGTAACACTGCATCTCCCTTAAAGTTTTAAATGTAAAACACCTTTCCAAAATTATTCCTTCTATCCAAATTTTACAGTGTTTGGCATGAAAATAGATACTTTCTGTTTTGTTACACACCTCATGAAGACTGGAAGCTGCATTTCTGCCTTGTTTTGTTTAAAGCGCCAACTATATTCCACTCTGGTCACACCTGATACTCAAAGCACAGTGGGTTCATATTTTTTTTGTATTGTGATACGTAAAAGCATGACACATGGTTTTGCAAACTGCTCAGTGTTCAGAAGAACTATGGATGGTGGACACGTTTTTACAAGCTTCCAAAGGCCCTGATGACACCATCACACATCATTATAAACCTGACACAACTCTTTTTCCTCACCAAACTTAGTTTTGTTTCTGAGGAGAAAGAAAACTACGATCTGGGTCAGACTTGGCTCAAACTGATTAGTGAACAGACAGTAACTTGGCAACCTCAGTGTTGAACAGCTCCAGCAGCGAGAACTCAGAGAATAAAAATGTGTGTCCTGAAACGGTGCCAGGTCAAGCTAGGTTTAAGCTGGCATGAAAATATGAGAGAGAAGTTGTACAACATCTAAAAGTGTTTTCTTCAAGAATAAAATCTGAAAATGACCAGCTGGACAAAAACTAATATATCTATTGACCACAGTGTGAAATTACTCTGTCTTAACAAGCAATGAACAGTATCTCGAATACATAGCATATGTTTAGAAAAAATAGTTCTACCTCAGGACTGCAAGTGTTAAAGCAAAATTGCATTTCAGTTTATAATTTAAATGCAAAATTGCATTTCACAGTTTATAATTGAAGAATACGAACAGCAGACTGCTTCCAGTATCCTGGTACACACATTAAGTTACAGCATTACAAATTCCTAACTGACCTAATGTCTTCAATATATTTACATCTTGGTTGTATCAGCAGGGTGATCATCCTTGCCTTACTAATGGCACTGTTTAAGGAATCCTGGCACACATTTCTTTAGTAATAAGTGCTTCATTTTGTCAATGACTTCACTTTGGGAAAAAAAAAAATAAATCTTAGCTTTCCAAGATCTGCTTATTTTTACAGAGCATGAAAATTAAATTAACAACTCTACCTTATATAAATTCTTTTATCTGCTTGGAAAAAGTGCTGGTCCAAACTGTTGCCCCATTTACGTATCCCACGTTTGGCTTCAACTGTCTGTGGTTTGCATATTTGGACTCGTGATATATTTACTGCACTTTTCTTTGTCAATGCCCACTGTAAGTTATTTTCTTTGGTCAGCTGGGTACCCTGACCAACAAATCTCCCTTTTTCTAGTACCAGTGAGATAGCTGTCAGTTAGAGGTTTGGCATGCTTAAGACTCTGCTTCACTACCCAAGACCCCAGAAAAATAAAAGATAGAGATAGGCCCATAAATCATATGAAGCAAGAAAATATTTGTATTATGCTAGGAGCCCAATGACACCACTGAACTAAGGAATCTGGCAGCTTTTATGTTACAACAGAATTTTCAGAGGCCATAAACATTCACACTGGATTGAAACTTGGCATGAAGTGATGCCATTTGACTGATCCACATTTTACCCTAAACTCTGTTTCTCATTCAAAGGCAGTGATGGTACACAGCACTCTCTATTCATAACCGATTTGTGAGGTTCATGCCACTGCTACAGCAAACTCTAGTGGCTAGTTAAAAGCAGAGCTCTGGGGAAAGGAGTTCTTGCACTCATATGAGAAAAATTACTGTGACTTGCTGCAGGGTTTGCCATCCTCTTTTGCTTCTTTATTGAAAAAACAACCTCAAACCAAACAATCCCTATGCAACTCCTCTTCCTTCTAGATGGATTCACATGTAGCAGTGTGCACTAAATCAACTTCTGGACACGTCCAGTTAAGTTTTACGAAGTGCTGTTTTTACCACCCTCTGATTAGCTGTAGCCTACTCTGAAACAGGTGCCCCTCTAATGTACAGTGCAGCACACGCAAATTAATAGACCTACATTACAAATTTTGGAAAGTGAAGCAGGGATTTCTTTACAAGATGCTTGGCAGGACCCTGTTTCTACTACAATCATTCAGTGTACTTTGAAGGCACAGGAATAGAGACTGCTTGACATTGCAGATTCATCACAAAGTACACAACCTGCCTCATTTTTAACAGGTATGATTTTTCCAAAAGTGATCTTGGCTCTATTATTTCTAACTGTGAAGATTTCTGAAGCTTGATGAGACTATGTTTTAAAGTAAAGGTGACCTCAGGGACAGCTATTCCCCAAACCTCTGATACATACAATTTATTCCATAATCAAAAGTGGTAGATGATTAGTTTTCCTGCCCTTTTCTTCCAAAAGACCAGTTTGGCCAGTGCAGTCTAAAAAATTTCTAAAAACTGAAGAATGGGAAGCTTTGGGGTTTTTTTTACAGTTTATAATCCAGAGACTGAAAATGTTTTCCTTCTTGCCTTCCTTGCTGTTTATTTATATCTCTACTAGATAGAGCAAAAGTTTCAAGTCAAAGATAACCTTGACCAAAGGCATCAGTTGGCTATATGAAAGTCTAAACCGAGATGTTTGTAAGTCTGCACAAGTTGATATACCAGGGCCATCAGATTCAACATATTGTCATCAAGACTGACATTCCACCTTGAGACATGGGATATGGGGAAAAATACAAATTGCCGATTATGTTCCAAACAATATACTTTTATCCCAAGAGGTACAAGATTTCCAGCTACCTTCTACAAAACAGCTCCAATTTGTCAAATTGGCACTTCTCTATGGTATTATCTTAATGGACTTTTAAACAAAATTAAAGTTTCCGCTGCTCTGTGTGAATAAGATATCTACATTCAATGTGCCAAATATGCCTTGATGTTCTGTAGCAACAATCCAAAACTAGATCGTTAAATAAGGTGCCTACACTTCTGAAGGCTGAGGTCAAAGGTAGATCTTCAAAGTATATCTGCATCTAGCATTTACAGTGAAGGCGAGGCCTTTTTGACTGAGCAAATGAAATTCAGGTCATCTCACAGTGAGTCGTAGTTTAGGGTTATATTGCACATTGTTCACCATTACACTGCTGCTTTAAAATACCCACTCTTTAATCAAGCATATGGGGAAAAAATCTGCAGCTGAAAAAGAAGAATAGTATCCTGCTTTTCCCAGAACACCTTAGTATAGCTTTCGGGAGCCTTGGGAGGTGGAAGAAGCAAGAAATTAATACCCAGTTAGATGTCACTGGAGGTATCAGCTGATGTGGAGGTATTGAAGAAAATGAACAATATATCTAAAACGCATAGATTAATCTAGGGTGTTCCTGTTTGGAGCAGAAGGATGTTGCCTGGAAAGCAGAGAGAGACCTACTCATGCTAAGACAAATTTGGCTTCAGTGATAACTTAAAAGTCTTCTAGGATGTCAGACCAATGTACTGGAAGCAACTCAGGATTAAGAGAACTAATCCCAACATAAAAAAGTCTGGAATGAGAGATAAGGCTTAAGGAACAACCTCAATAAAATGCTTTAGAGAGAAAAATCACCACACGGTAATGTAAATCAGAAAGTGGAAAGTGAAAAATTACCCATGGCTGGATGATAAGATCATTTGCTACAAGATTGGTAGTTAGTTCTTGGCGTAAGTAACTGAAGCCTTCATTTCATAGCAATGCTTGGAAATTAATGCAGCATTATTAGCAAATCTATTAACTAAGCTTGAGTAAGCTTTCATTACACTGAATAAAAATCGATTTAGTTTTATTCAGTAACTATGCATCACACATTTGCAGCCCTTCATGGATTTACCTTGGAACTTTGCTTCCAAAGACAAATTATCAACCCATAGACTCTGCAGCAGTAGAAACTCTGGAGTCTGGTTCCAAAAAAACCATATTAAGCTGTGAGCTTTCTTGATCTGTCCACACATTCAGAGTTTAAAGATTTCTCAGTAAAAGATTCTCTTATGAAATGCTGGACTACACTTGCTAAATGTCAGAGCAGAAACATGTTGGGGAAGCATGAGGTAGGAGATGGCAAAAAATGCTAATAAATGAAAGGGCGGTGGGTTTCGGGGAGGATCATTGTCATTCTTAAGGATTTGGTCTCAGGTTCTGAATGAGAAAAATTGATATTTTTAAACATTTTTTTCTGTCAGTAAAGGGAACGTAGAATAATACAGTTATGTATATATGTATAAAAAGAATACCTCTCCCAGTACAACATATGACTATATGTGTGTTACAGTCTTAAGCACTTTGCAATGGGCGGAAGCTAAGTTTTCAAACTTAACTTTCTATTCCCTTGCTTTTGGAGGTTTAAACACCTATTGTTTACTTTTGCAAATTATTAATATTAACAGTTCAACTAGAGGTTGGCTTACTGATTAATGCTGGGTTTGGGGCCAGAATGTTATAAACAGCTAAGTTCTTTGCTTTCTAACATACAAGTTCAACACCTTTTTGTTATAGATTATGATCTAATTTGATTTAAAAAAATAAGATTTTCCTTCAGGAATCAAGGTTCCTTTTTATAAACCAACAATACATAACAGTAATCTTTTCACACATTGAAATCTTAGTGAAGGTTTTGTAACACCACTGTCCACAACTCATGATGATACTTCACAATGGCCACAGACACTCCTAACAACATACCATATCTTTAAGTATAGTTTAAAATAAAATGTATTTTGTTTGTGATTGCTCTCTGATATTGAGATTCAGAATGTAATTCAGACTGTGCAAAATGTATCTTTCCCCTATTTATTAGAAGTTATGAAACTGGACAGGAAACAACTATTGAACAGCTTGTCCAGAATAGTGTATGACTTACAAATAGCCATGATATATAAGAGGAGTAACGTGAGTTTAAGTACACCACTAAAACCTTTCATCTTAGAACTTAATAAGCAGATTACTACAAATTTGTTGGGGTTTTTTTTCCAAACAAGGAAGCTTGATGTAATACCACAGATGAACTGAAGCAAGCAGAAAATCAGGAGAATAACAGACATGTCATGAGACATTACACACAAATATGCAGCCCTGGCCAGCCATGTCATCATACGCTGTGCTGGCAACCCTAAGAATTAGAGGACAGATTCCAAGGTGTCAAAGCCACCTTTTTTATATTGCAAGTCAGCTTGTTTCAGCTTTAAACCCAGTGTATGGCACTGGGGTTGCAGAAAGCTGCAACTTCTTTGAGCTGAGGACTCAATAACAGCATCTACTGCCACTGAAGTTTCAGCTCGTCATCTCTCCTCTGCTCCGTGCCTACATGTGGCATCAGAGTTGATGGCTGATGAAAGGACTCATCACTCATTTATGTATGGATATGCAGCAACACAGAGCAGGGGAGAGGATGTGGTCCTTTTCTGTAAAGACTGCTTACTCTGTTTTTTCTTACATGAGAAAAAATAGTTTGCCTTTCATCCTAGACAACTGTGACTAGATACTGTTATTTGAAGTAACTCATTATCTGGAACTCTGGAGAATGATTGACTGATTGTCAGAAAGGGATATTTGAAGCAAGTTAACGGTATGTTCAGAGGACAAAAGAGATTTATCATCTGTTTCCCCAAAGGAGGCCAAACTACGGTTACTGAGTCTGCATAGAAAGTCAAATAATTGCAATGACGTAAAAACTGACTTAATTGTTACAAAAGACACAGAAGTTTATGCTGGTTACTGATGAAGTGAAGTAAGTTATTACATATAAAACACTCAAATGAAACTTTATCCAGTTCTGTGAAACAGAAAAGGATCTTAAGGTGAAATACAGACAGAAGTGTTCTAATGGCCAAAATCCAAACAAGCCCCCGAAATTCTAGATTGAGAGATTTTATTTCTAAAGTCTACTTCACGTCCAGGCAGCTGAAACAATACTTGCTTGCTAAGTCATGATTTTCAGCAAGCAAAAGACAATGAAGAAATATGAAGCTGACTAGGCTAATTCCATCTTCTAAGCTGAAATGAACAAAAAATGACTCACAGAGGATCAATAACATAAAGAATATAGGTTCAACTAAAACCATCAATTTCTTTTTAAAAAGTCTTAGCTTTTCTTTTAATCTTGTTCCCTTTTCTTTTTTTTTTTTTAAAAAAAAACAAACACAAACAACAAAACTTATTATTCACATACGGCATGAAAATCTTACTATATAAATGGACTTCTACATTAAAAACTAGTGAATCTAATTATTTCTCTACCAGGACATATGTTCTGAACTTACAGCACAGTGGGGAGGGTGGGCACCAGTGAAAAAACGTCTGACACCTATGTACTGAAGTGAGAGGGGAAAAGGAAGGCTAAAAGAGCTGGCAACAACGTTCTCACCCACAAGAAAATGAGACTGGATAGACTACATGTTTTGGCCTCCAAGAGAGGAATTAAAAATGACTTCCTAAAACAAAGGAAAAATAATACCTTTATACACATACATAGGTATGGAAACTGTCTAGGTAATGAAATGTGTATTCCCACGTATTTCAAGATACTTATTTGTCCGACCTTGAATTGTTCTAGTTTGCCCCTGCTTAGCTACAAGAGACAGGAAATCTTCTAGCATTAATGTTTTCTTTGTGGATATTTTTGTGCACATTTCAGGAAGAAACAATACTGTACAAACAGATTCATCAAGGCAGAAAACTGGTTGAAAGTTTTTCAGCTGTTCTGCAGATAGCCAACAATTTGCATGTAGTATGTATTGCATCGAGTGGTGTGATGAAGCCTGATGATGCAACAAACCTAAAAGACTAGCAGTCAGCTAGAGATTTAAATCAGTACACATCTATTGGTGAAAAACCAAGCTGCTCTTGGCTTCTACCAAAGTATTTTCAGCTGCAGTGTGAGCTTGCTTCAGTATTATTTTAAAATGGTTTCCTTTTGTGTGGTTTTAATTGTTATGAAACCTCCAAAATCTCAACTACTGTATGTATACAAATATCAAATACACCAGATTACACCTAATTACCTGTTTTCTGAACAGGCAGTAGATACCTCTCTCAGGACAGAATGGCTACATTTGCCTTTGATTTAGCCTGTTAAGTCCTTGTCTAAACCCCCAGCACAGCAACCTGATGCACTGCACTGGCAGCCAGCCTCTGACCCTTGAGCCACATAGGGTGTTGAGCAGTTGAACCACCCCTCCCATACTGGAGCTGTGCTGGCTCCTGGGCAATCTACAACCCTTGTGTGTTCAGTGGTGAGCCGCCACTGTAAGCTAAGACTGACCTCCTGGGTATACACCCAACCAGCCCAGGCCTACAGTGGAGCAGTGAAATCCTGGGGTGGCAAATCTCTGAGCCATGAAACCTTCTTCAACACTTCCGAGGTACATGGACTGCATCTCATGGTTCTCAGCTATACAAAGAATATGTGCCTGTAGTCCCAGGAAGATTGCCTGTCATTGAGATAAAGTAATATATCACACAGTAGACAACAGGTAGCCTTTAAAACAGGCAACCCCCCCCACTTCGGACCTGTTTTATTTCAACCATTTCTACTAGACAAACTGCCACGTTGCTTCAGAACTGGACCATTTACCTTTTTCTGGGTCATAGAATCATAGAATCATTTAGGTTGGAAAAGACCTTTAAGATCAAGTCCAACTGTTAACCTAGCACTGTCAAGTCCCTCACTAAACCATGACCCTAAGCACCACATCTACACATCTTTTAAATACCTCCAGGGATGGTGACTCATCCACTTCCATGGTCATCGTGATGAGATTCCTCCAACACACTATTTGGTAGCGTTTTAAAAATGAACACTGAAGGGAAAGAATCAGCCTAAAAGTGGCCCTACCGTGACACCCAAATATTCCTGGGTGGTCTGTGTCTGCCTCTGTTGTGTTAGGGTAAAACTGATGTGTGCCTGTGGGTGGGTGGGTGTATCACCACAGGGCTCCCAGTTGCTCGAATAAAACACAATCTAGTCTGGCACTGGAAATAAAGCATTCATGAACTAAATGTAACAACTGTCTTCAACAAAGCTGTGAGCATCTACAGCTACCTTTGGCTCTGCTCCCCAAAATGATCTCTCTCAAATCCTAAAGTTCCCCTTTACTCATTTTGTGCTCAGAGAATAGGGAAGTCTTAAATACAACTGGCAAAGGCAGTTCAAATGTCATTTTGATTGATTTTTGGATAAAATTGCATAACATGCGTAAATGCATAGAATTACATTTCAAAACATTCATGGTTAGATGATTGATAATTTCTAAACAGAACACAAGGTATCTGAGAAAGAGCAGAGGAAAAAAACCCCTTTACATTTCAAAAATCTATGCAAAAGCCAGCCACAATCCCAATTAACAATATTTTTGCACTAGTGTCATCCCATCCTGGACCTGGTTAAGGCTTCAGAAACATATCTAATCAATCCTTTTTCCTACGGCAGAAGACTTAATACAAATGGTATTTCTGGTATACAGCCTCTCTCAGCCTCCTCTCAAAGACCTTCAATACAGCAGTCTGTTTTAGAGCATCACCTATAATCAGAAAGCTTTTAATGAGATTTCTACTAAATTCATCTTGCTATAGTATATTCCATATTTTAAATACTGTCTGTCAAGGAAATGGAGTGTATATCAGTTCCTTTCTCCTTATACAAGTTTTGTGTATATTCTAAAAACGTCATAGTCATTGTCAAGCTTCTCTTCTCTAGGTAGAAAAATAGGTTTTCCATGTGTCATATTGTCTAGCTGACTGATCATTTTCACTGCTCTCCATTAGAGTCTTTCTTAGTCTGTTCATTTCTCTCTTGAAACATGTTGCCCCAAACAGGACGCAGTACTCCCACTGAGGCTTTGTGGGATTATTTTATGTGGCTTGAAAGTTACATTACTTTTTACACATCCCAAGATGGTATTTGCTTTCTTGCAATAGCGTGACATTGCAGACTAATGCTCTGCTTGTGTGCTGAAATAATATCTTTACCCTTTTCTATAAAGCTGCTCCTGTCCCTCATCTTTTACTTATGCACTTTATCATCCTTGCATTTGACCCTAAGTGTACTGCTGTGAATTTGTCCCTAATAGTTTTCATCTTGTTTTTTCTTTTTTCCTCAATAATTTTCTCCATTTTGCAAGATGATTCTATCATAACTCATAACTGCCCTACCCATAGCGACCTACTCCCAGAGTATGATTTCCCAAGCAGTTCTGCAGATCTGCATAACAGTACCCTCCCATGGATTGCATTTCCTGAGCTTATCTATATCACAAGAGAGGATGTCATGTGAAAGCATCGCTAAGATCAGGAGAAGGTTGCATTTTTCCCTCTCTCGAAAGCAAACCACTGGGTTTTTTTCTGAAGAGGTGTGCTCTTCCCTTGATGACTCTGAAATAGTTTGAATCTCAGACCTCTATTTGCCCTCACTGATGTAAAAGCCACGCACCCTTGCTGTTCTTTGCACGTTTGCATCGGGCACCGGGAGAAGTGACATTTTGACAAAGTCCTACCTTGCTTTCCTGGGTGCTTATTGTTATTTGTCCACTGTCACTTTTGAAAAATTGCAATTCAGTTTTGGATGAAAGTTTTTTCCACCACTAAAACTAATGAGCACTGACAGTGATGAACAATGATTTTGTGATCACTGACACAAATTTCTAACTGCATTGCCTCAGTCAAACTCGTGATGTCATACACAACACTAAATGAAAGTGGCCTGAATTTCAAAGAACCAATGTAAAGACCTGGTAGGCTTACTTCAGACCTGATGGAAATGTAATGGAGGAGTTGTAGAGAACCAGGATCAGATGTGGTTTTGTCTCGACATCGCCGCCATACCACCATCTCCCAAAATCGAGCGTCGTGTTCCAAGAAGACCATCCTCTTCACAGTTTTGGAATGGACTACCTCGTGCGCCTGCACAGGGACCAGGGGTGCGAAAAGCACAGGAGAAGGCTTCTAGGGGAACAACGCGTCCGGCACGAACCGCACGTACGCATTTGTGATCTGTACATGAGCAAGGCCCTATATAAGGAGCACGCACCCTTTGACAGGGCTCGCTCTTCTCCTCTTCTTCCCCGCCTCCTCACTGCCTCGTGCCTCCCCAGATCTCAGCTTTGACGGAGTGTGCCATGGTTAGCGACTTTGGACAGAATCAGCAGAGAAACACCAGGCTCGGACCGATAACGGCAAACTCTCTCTCTCTCACTCTCTCTCTCTTTTTCTTCTTCCTTTCCTTATCCCTCTTCCTTTCCCCTTTTGCCTTCCCTCCGCCTCCCTTTTTGTCTTCTCTCCCCGGTTCGTTTGGAAAATAAAGTAAAAGGTTGTACGATATCTGACCAATTTCAGCGTCTTAATCTCATCCTTGGGATTGTAACGAAACCCTTCCTGATATTGGATCGGGACAGGAGTACATAATTGTTGGTAGAAAATTGGATGGGATTCACATCACACTGCCTTTTCTCAGCAGAGGTCTAGGGCATACATAAGGAAATTATGGATTTATTTTTCAGGAGGTAAAATAAATGGGTAATTTATTATTCCACTGCTAACACTACGATTTTAAAGAGGTCACTCTCTCTTAATATATATGGTCACACAAATGAATATATACATATCTGCTGGAAGCCTTTTCTAAAGTATTCTCAATAAAAACAAAAACTTTTAAGAAGAACGACAAATGTTTGAGTAGTCACATACTGCCATAGTGCAAGTGCTCTGCACACCAGAGTCAAAACCTTTTAGAATTAAAAATTTATGAAAGTAAAAGTCAGTCATTTTTTTTAAAAGAAGCCAAATGTGCTATTGTAAAGTAACTGCAACTGTGAGAATATATTTCTGCATTGCATACTCAAATAAAACATTCACTACCCAGGAAAGTTTACCATTTTTCTAATTAAATAAAGAAGTATGGTTATGAAAGGTAAACCCATCACTCACTAGTGCCATGTAATCATGCTTGGAATAAAAACTATACTGTAGCATAAAAGCTGTAATAAAAAGTCACCTCTGATGACAAAACCTGAATTCTAGCAGACAACTTCAATTCTAAAGACAGAAATCTGTATCTCCATATGTGGCATGAAGAATCCCTAGACAGAGTGTTCCTCACTCCTATTTGATCATAAAGTTTCAGTTTTCAAACACTTTCCCCTTTGCTACCTCTCCAGGGTTATTCCATTTTAATGACAGAGCTGTCACTTGCATACAACTGGTCACAAAGACCTTTCATTTTGGTGAAAGTAAAAAAGAAATCATAACATTTTTTTAACCAATACCTACAAAGACAAACTTCTGGTTTGTGAGACCTGATATTTTTGCAAGGCAGCAAACCATAGCGTACCACAGACAAACTGAAGATGACACATTGTTAATGTTTGCCCAGGAGCTAGACAAAAGATACAAGTAATGTAAAAAAACTAAGCAAACCAAAGAAAAAAAAAAATAATTATGCCTAACATCTCTCCCTAAGATCAGTTGTATTAATCAGCATTTTGCGTGTCATAAATTCAAGGAAAAATAGAGTTCAAAACTGAAGGCATTGGTATTAAAAATTATTTTAAACTTCAAATCATGATCAGGAAACTTTGCATTGCACAGTGCATTGTTTTAAGAAAAGTGAATTAAATGAAATGAAAAAAAAACCTTGAACGCACATTTAAAATGCAAAAGTCAAAACCACCTAGGTTGTTATTTGCAAGCTCAAATCTAGAGTTACATATTTTTCAAATGCAACAACTTAGTGTGAGAGTCAGTAAAAGCTTGGATGTCTATTTGAATCAGCTTAAAATGAAAAGGGAAATTCAATTTTTCCTTTTCAGAAACAAAAATCCTTAAAATTGAAACAGATATGGCTGGAAAAAAAATAATCACTTTTCTGTCTAGACACAGATTCCTCTTTCATGCAGCTGGCATGCTGACTACATTCATATATTGATATCTAACTTACCTGTACCACACACTAATTTAACATCAAATTGCTACAGTTGAGAGCTGGCTGAAATCACAATTAGATTCCAGGCAGATGTAGTTCAAAAAAACTCAATTCAACATCTTCTGCACTACCAATGAACTTAACTCTCTGGCCTATTTTGACTTAAACAGCAGGTGTTTGAAATTAATAATCTAGTATGAAAATAGCCTTAACTGAAGGAGCAGTCTATGGCTTCAGTCTTTAGGAATGATTTTTTATTTGCATACTCAATTTTGAAATTTCCAAATTGTAGCAGAACTTTGAAGATGGAGTTCAGTCTCTTTGTTCAGACTCTTACTCCATTCCCCCTTTTACAAACAGAATTTTTCTAGAGAATTTAACACTAAAATCTCAGGAAACATCACAGTTAACTTTATCACACCTTCTTAATTGTCTCTTTTTGTGCATATGGAGTATGAGGCAGTTTTAATTTCCCAGTCATGTANCCCCCCCCCCCCAAAAAAAAAAAAAAGGAATGCTTTTTGTTTCTTGGCCTAGTTGCATGGATATACAGATCAATTTTTGCCTTTTTTTTCCCTTAAAGGATTAAAGACTGCTAATTATGGCAGATGCTAAATTACTCCCAACTCATAACAAAGAATACAGAGTTTCACTGTTTAAATTCCTGCAATGCTAAAACTGGGGGCCAATCACAGAAATAAGCAGAAGAACAATTTCAAAGAAATTTTTAAAATCTTCGTTACAAGAGAAAGGTGAACTCCTGAAACTTGCTGCTGTATGAGGCTGTGGAGGTCCAAAGTGTCAGCAGGTTCACAAACAGATTCCATAAAATAGAAAATGGGTTCATAAACAGATACAAAGGATACTTTAAAAAAAAAAAAACATTACTAAAAAGGCAGTACATGCTTTTCTGGCATTTTTAATTCACCAGTTCTGAATGGTGGGGCAGCACAAAGGCAAAGGACCACAGAAAGTGGTCCTTCACTAAAGGATGAAAAGGTTTAACGAGGTACTGGCGTAGTAGACGATGGAAGAGGTTACAGCAGAAGAGGCAAAGTTTTATTAGGGATTTGGAAAGAGCATCTAAAGAGCATTCTTAACTCCATTCACCTCTCCTTCCCCTTGCCAGTGAGAGGGGTAAGTAAGGCTGAGGTGGAGAAGGGGAAGGACTTAGCATCAGGAGGTGTTTTTTCCCTACTGTAGAAGCTCAAGTGGGAGACCACATCTGACAAATCCAGGAAATTTCTGAATTCAGCCAGCTGCACATACCTGGACCTTGCCCTGCTCTGTAGGAAGATAAAGCCTCAAGAGACACCATTTAACGTATATTTGAAAAAGGCAGTTCTGGAAAACTCTTGTCCTTTGAGCCTTTTCTTGATGTTCTGAATTTTAATTCATGAATTTGCTTTGTTTACTAACTCCTACCTACTGCTCCACACCATGACTTTCTATACCTAATGATGAGCAAAGCAAAATAATTTTTAAGGATTAAGAACAGTAAATGTCCCAATCAACAATTCAAGAGGACATATCTGTGCACAGATGATCTCTGATCTATCATGCACACATTCACTCACTTTTTTCCTGCCTCCAGCAGGTCATCATTTACTCCTGCAGTTCAGGCAAATGTTTCTTCTTTATTTGAGCTGGATATGGCGATAAGGTAAGGCGAACCAATAAAAAAATACTTGCAGAGGAAGCCAAGAAAATAGCAACTCTATAACTATTGTAAGAATGTGCAATCTTATTTGCAATAAAATGAAGAAGGGGCCGGGGGGAGGAGGGGGAGGGAATGACCTGTACCATATGATTACCATATGATAGACAGAGTCAATCCAAAACAGTCTGTTGGAAAACAGCTTCCAACAACACTGTTGCATCAAATTTAAAGTTTGCATCGAAGTTAAAGTTATGTATTCAAGGCACACATACCCTAGGAAATTATTGCAATAACGTCAAGAAAGGTCTCCTTTGGGAAAATCCTTACTGTACCCAAAAATACATATTATATTACATTACTTTATATTATATTATATTAGGTCACAAACATTTGTAAAAAGTGACACAAATGAGTAATTGCAGAAAGTGTCGAGTATTGCTTTTGGTATAACCACTACGAACTGAATGCAATCTAATTTCACTCCTGCTGTTTTGCAATATGCTCGCAGCCCTGATTAGTGCTCTCTGAGTGACCTGACACGCTTCAGCATTCATGAAGTTTCTAGTATAATGATTCACTTCGGAATGTTTCTGAGTTAGTTTTCCTGCCCATTTGACTAAAAAATATGTGTATCACTTGTGTGCAAATCCTTTAAATAGCTTCCCCTCCCCATAAATAGAAGGAAGAAAAGGAAGAAAAGGGAGAACCCCCCCCTCACTATTCTGTTTTCTCATGATTGATTTTAAGTATTTATTATTTTTTTAATGTGCTTTCCCATTTGGTGGAAGTTCTGCCTTTCAACCTCTTCTGTCTGATAAAGGAACTGAAACCAGGTCCTACTTCATGAATGTTTTAATCAGTGATCTGTCATATAAAAAGTGGGTACTGCTTTTTTCTCTTTCAGGAGAAATCCTTCTGAAAACTCATCTTTTAGCATTTGATTGTAAAAGATGATTCCAGACTGTGTCTGGTTGAAAATAAATATATTTTTCTACATCAGTTAGGCCCAAAGGGCCTCAGGATACAAGTTTATGCCTTGTCTTGCTCAGTCATAGGTTCATTCAAAGTGGCTGGATGTTATGAATCTTATTCTGAGCCGCTGAACTTCTCCTGTGCTTTAAGAAGGGAGATCAGGAACCTAATATACAGTTCTTTTATGATGGAAGAGCTGGCCACCACCCCTAGAACAGCAACTATTTCCTCTAGACACCAAAGTTTGGAAAATTTGCCAGAAGAGACTTCAGTGGCAGAAGTTACTGGCCTTAATACTACCAATGCTTTCCTTCCCAACCATTTCAAAGGGGAATTCAGTCAAAACTCACATTTATCCACAGCATGAAATTCCTCCTTTGCATTTTTTGAAACCAAGCACTATTTTTCAGAGCACATTTTTCTCCACTGCACTTTTTTCCCCAACAATGCAATGACTGTCCTTCAAGGGATATGCTCTATTTGCAGTATATTCTGTTGTCCGGTGCTATGTATACAACATTAACTTAGCTCACTGGAAACTGACTTTCTGCATTATACAAGCTCATTACCACCATATCTTTCATGTTCAATAAAATAAAATAAAATAAAATTGCTTAGATAAATTTTACATTTTATTTTCCTGCATCTAAATCCAGTTTAAAAAGTAAAGACTAATCTCTCGAAATACAAAAATGAATGTATATAAATGGATAGAAAATATTGTATTCCATATATGTGGAAATCTGAGAGCCCTCATTCATTATTCAGAAAAAGAAGGAAGAAGAACCTGGAAAAGGGTAGGGAAAAGTAGTATTGCTGCATTGTTTTGTAAAATTAACTATTTCAAGCTGCTTAACCTTAGCTCAGAACACTCTGTGTTGGACTGGTGCTCTTATGAAGAGAAATCTGCTGCAAATTATAATCTTGTCTGCTGCTTTTGAAAATGAAAAACTTGAGAATACTTATAAAGTGGAGCCACCTTCTTTCCCCTTTTATTGATTTGAAAATGAGTCACATTTCAAATGCTTATTCCCATGTGTCATCCAGAGAGGACCACCCAAAGTTATCTCATTTTGAGCAAACTTGCAGTTCTTCAAACCTTCAGTAGTCCTCTGCACTCATCCCCTCCTGACCTAGGCTATTTGGCTCTCAAACACAAGTGTTACACAAGACAGAGTCACATGCTCTAGATTTTTTAAAAACACAAAAGAGAAGGGAAAAAAGGCCCTATAATCTCAAGGTGCATTTATTCAAAAAGATTGGTAAGAAAGATCAGAAATTCCACAAGAACAACATCCCCATCCCCACCAAAAAAAGAAAAAATTCCAGCATTATAAGCCCTGCTACAATGACAGAGGCCACAGGTTTCATGTTTTATTAATCTCAACAGGTGGTATAAACCCGATGCAGTAACGTTTTCAATTAATAGAGATCATCAGGTGACAGGGGAATTAAATCTTAATGCTTAAGCACTTTCAAAACTGCAGTTACATCTAATTCGTGGACTACTACTCTTTTAGAAATAGATACATGATAACCAGAAAGAGTCAGATTTTGGAAAACATAACTAAAACATTACATTGCACTATATTGTGGGTTTGTTTCAAATAAATGTCTACATTGCATTCTGAAACCTGCTCAGACCACGTAAAGAGATTTGTTTATGTTTTCTGCTTTCCTACTAGGACATACACTGAAATGCTAGTAAATTCATCAAAAGCCATTTCCTCTTTTTATTGAGTTTTCTTCTTGGCTCAGGTTTTCTCATTTGTTTTCATTCAGGGAGAGAAGTTAAAAAAAGATTTGGTACTTGAGACTGCTGCACACAGAAATCTTCTTAAAACACACAAGGAATTTATTGGTTGGTAATTCCTGAAGTGAAAGTAAGTTGATTTGCTGAGATACTCCTCTTTCATCTAATACATTTGTAATAACCTTTTACTTTTAAACACTGTTTATAGTAAGCTAAGAAACAAAGCTGTGTGCAACTTATTCCTTTAGAGTCAAACAATTTAGCAGATG
Organism: Anarhynchus alexandrinus; assembly: GCA_008711295.1. Taxonomy (NCBI): domain Eukaryota; kingdom Metazoa; phylum Chordata; class Aves; order Charadriiformes; family Charadriidae; genus Anarhynchus; species Anarhynchus alexandrinus. Next base: position 1,420,458 of record VUYV01000214.1, on the reverse strand, counting down.
GCAATTTTAAAGATTTTTGATCCGGTACATTCTGTCTTCCCAAGTGGGATTGTTAGGATTGTTTTCTCTCTACTGCAAAGTCATAAACTAGTATTTCACTATTTGCTTCAGGTGATCTAGCAGAAATCAGACAGAACCTCTATATCAGAAAACCACAGATGTTAGAAATTAAAAAGTTTGACTGTGAAATTTAGCAAATTTCAATATTCAACATAGCAAATAACAACAATGCAAACGAAGCACTGCTCAATATTGAGAACACATATCCCTGTTATCCAGCTACTCTTTGTAAGCCACAGAGTTTAAAAGGGCTCTCATCTTCTGAGATCTTTTTTTCAAGTTAAAAGAAACATTTACAAAATAAAATTCAAACATGAAGCAGTTTTTCACTCAGTTTCCAGAAAAATATACCATTCTGATGCTAACCTTAAAACCCTGTTCACTCCAAGATCATGTATTACTCTTTCAATCTTCTCACATCAATATATTTTGGGTTTGGTTGTTTGGGTTTTTTTGTATCACACATGATACAAAACTAAATAGCATATCCCCCTCTCACTGAATCCACCTGACACCTCTCCACTTCATTCACAAAAATATGATTTGGATTACATCTGTTACAAAGCATAAATAATGATGGCAACAGGCACTATACTTTTTTCATGAGAGAATTTTTGAATTTATGGGAACATGACACGGGGGTGTATGCACACTTGCAACTAAAACTTTCCTTCTTACCCTGACTGTGGATCACACAGAAAGCTACACTTTTGACGTACAAGGAAAGGAACATCACTGAATGTTGCAGTGGGAGCATAAAAATCTACCTGGCTTTTTATTTCTTAAATAAAAATACAGGAAATAAAAGTGCTGAAGGAAATAGACTCTGAATATTCTGAGACAGTATTGTGATCCTTTCACAAGATCTTTAATAAACTGATATGTAATTCCAAATAATGTCAAAAGAATGTAGGAGAACTAGAAAAGGAATTGAGTGGCAAGATGAGGATGATAACGGGTAATAGAAACTGTTTGTGTTTAAAACATAAAAACAGAGACCAGAAAACAATGTGCTTCCTTACTTGGAAAGACTGATTATAACGAGTATACGATAAGTGTATATAAAACCATAGACAGTCTTGAGAAAGCAGAGCAGCAACAATTATTCAGTGTTACAGACAAGACAGGATCAAGGACCAGTCAGTGAAATTGTCCAGCAATGGTTCAACAGGATTGTGGAAGTCATTGCCATGCATGTTTCCAGGGAGGCCCACATAGAAACGAAGCAAAAAGGGCAAATTTCAGAAAACAGCTCTATTAGTAACATCAAACGTTATTAGCCAGATACAAACTCTGGCTCGGGCAGTGAGCCATAAATTGCTGATGCCAGAAGCAGTAAGGGGGAAAGGACAACTTTTTACTTTCCCCACTTCTTCTTTGTTTTCCTAGAAGCCAGCTCCTGGTCATATTTGGAGACAGTATCCTGGGGCTGATCCATGACGACCATTCCTGGATTCTTAAATAACAAGGTTCTTAATAAGTTTGATGCCACAACAAAAGGCTACCTTGAAACTCAAAGAAGAGGAATATCCTTTCCACTTCCTATATGATCCGTGTGCAAATCAAGCGCATACTCTTGATATGGGTGACCCAGGAATACAATGGTGCTGTATGCGAGGCAGCTGAGCCTTCACTCTGTGGCCTCCTGAGGCAGAGACTCAGTCGGATGTGACAGTAGGAGAAAGAGCATTTAGCTCAAACATTGGCTGCTTTGCTCCACATGCAACCGTTTCATTGGAATTAAATTTCAATCAACTGACAACCTGCAAAAACATGTCCATATTTCATTAGACGTATTTGGAAGGCTTGGCCCTCTAATGGGTTATTTAATCTATCCGTATATAACACATTTAGGCAACACTGATACGACTGTCCATAAACCATTCTTCCCCAGTATGTTTCATGTGTTGGTTCACACAGACACCTTCAGTGTTAATGGTCCCCACTGCGAGCATAGGTAGTTTATCTGTTGCCTAAATATTTTTAGTTTTTCTCAATCTAATCTAAAATATGCCTGGTACTGAGTGGAGGGAAGACAGCCTATACATCTACGTTTGTTACAACATTTAATTTATGAGTTCCTAAGCGATCACTCAAAAATTTTGAGAATCAACTCTACAATCTATTATCACCACCAAAAATGATAATATGAAACACAATCTTATCACATTCTGTTTAAAATACAAAGAAAACCAGGTACATTTCAATCACTGCCTACAGAAAGTATCACTACTCATTCATATAGGACTGCTGGAACGTGGCTTAGTACATTATTAATGAAAATTCAATGCAAAAAAAAATCAATCAATATTACCAAATATCAATCTGCTAGTCCTATTGGCAACTAATTTGTTCTCTGTTCTTGAAAATAAAATTGGATTCATGTAACCAAACTTGTGTGCCTGTCTCCACAGGCCAAGAGCAAAATCTTTGTCCAATTTGTGAAATTCTTCAAGTCACATCATTTAACAGGCCAGATAAAACAATCTGAGATGCTGCTTTGAAAAATTACTGTGAAGTGTCTCAGTGCATATGCTTTCAGAGAGAACACTTATCTGCTTCAAGCTTTTCTTCCCAACTCCCTTGGGTAAGCTTGAAGAAAGTTTCACTCATTTGCCATGCTGCTCTGTATGACAATCTTTCTGTGTCATGGCAACAGTCCTGCATTTATGGGACCGTCTGCAGCTCTGCCTGCAGGAGAAATGCCCTTTGACCCTACGGGACAGAGGCAGATTTGTGGGTCTCCATCTTCACGGGCTTTAAACTCATTTCTACAGCTGGTTCACTGGAGAGCGAGCTTTCCTTGCAAAAAAAAAAAATAATTTCTCTGAAGTCTGGTGCATGATTAATGGATCTTGGTTTTAGCTTCTTGCCCCGTGCTCTCCTCCCCTCCCCTGCACATCACATCACTTGCTGTAGCCTGGTTTTAAAATATTCTAGGAGCTGCGTTTTTCCTCTACAACACAACATATTTGATAGCAAACTTTAATGCCCTTTTTTTTAAGTTACAGGAGAAGGCACTCACCAAAACACGTGTATCATTCACATGTATAATTTTTATGTCTAGTGATTCACATCCAAACAGAATGACAATGTGCAAGGAACTTTTCACACTTTCTAAAAACACTTTACGACTCAATCCTTTGAAAAACTTTGAAAATTTCTTTGAAAAAAGAAATGTCAAGGAATCGCCAAATAATGTATTGCCAGGAATACCATATCAAATTTGTGGTCTCACAGACTTAATAAAAGTTCTTTTAAAGGGACAGAACTGTACATTCATGAAGTCATAAAACCTACTGAAAATACAGACAACTGAAAATCCACTGAACAGCATTTTCCACACTTGTTTATCCTGAATCACTTCCACTGTCATTTTCCGAGAAGGTCACACATAATGATGACCTCAGAATTCAGTGTAAAACTGACATTTTAATATAGGCTGAATAGGACAAATTAACTATACATGAAATGTAATGGACTAAAAGTACTCCAAAGAGGACAATGCTTGAATTGTTTAACAACTTATCAGTCAATGTTTTAACCTTTTATTAAGGCTGCTGTAGATAATGCCTTGTCAACTAATACTGTATCTTTGTAGCAGGCAGCATTTTCCTATTACTGTCTTGCTAAAAAAATTTACAATACTTATTTGGCAACTAATTTATAGATGCTAAACTTAGGTTAGACAAAAGAGGTAATGAACTACTTTACTGAGAGAAACTGAAACATGAAATCAAGTTTTTTAAATACTATCATAAAAATGAAAGTCATAGTAATAGAAAAACAAGACATTTCATTTCCAGTTGGTGTTAACACATTTCACTTTTTTTGCAGATTGTTAGATGACCCTGTGTTTTCGCAAATTTGGTAGTGATGGGAATAGAGAATTTGTTGCTCTATTATAAACTATGATAAGTATTCTACCAAAAAGCAAATGAAAGCAGGACTTCCATGGAAATGTATTCTTACACATGATAGTTCAGAACCCTAACATTTCTATTTAAAAGACATATCTATCATCATAGTGAAATATGTAGCATTTCAAGATAGCACATATTTAATATGTACTTGACTTTCATAGAACTGGATGAAAATGGTGATATTGTTTTGTTTACAAGTCTATACTTTGAATGTTTTTATTTTTATTTAAGTGACTGTACTTCTATGAAAAGGTAAAAGTACAACCCCCTTGTGAAGTTAAGAAGTCTCGGTTAAACAAATAGTAAGCAGAAAAACAAGCAGAAGTAGTTACGGAAGAACTGCACACCAAAACAGCGGGGGGGCAGAGAATGGATTCAGAAATAAATTCCTTGGGTCACAGAAGAACCTCAGGAGAGGAGAGGGGAAGGAGCAACCAGTTTTTGGTTTACCAGTTACTGGTGTGACTGCAGAGCCACTCCAACTGCGAGAATACAAGGTAAGCTGGGAAGATTCAACAATGCAGAAGACAGGACAGCCTTCAGGATGATGATGCTGGAAAACCTCAAAAACATGAATCCACCTAAAAAAGGCTCTAGACTGGTGACAAAACCACTAGAGGGAAGAACACATAAGATTCATTAGTCTGTCTAGATTTAGACATTTCCATTGACTCAAGAACAATGTTGGTTTTGAAGCTACAGGAAATACACATATTTGTGGGAGAAAGTACGCAACATGCTGCTTCCCGTCACCTATTTTCTGAATTAGCAAACTGCAAGCTGGGAAGCTACTATTGCATGCAGAAACTCCTCAGGAAAGCTGCGCATTATCTTGAGATTCTGCATTGATCCCAAAGCACCAAAGAAATTTTAGGCTGGAGGGCTGCCTTTACAAAAGTGTAACATGTGGAGTGCCTAACTCCATGAAACTTGATCCAAGGGCTGTGGGCATAATCTCTAACGTAACCTATCAAGACTGAGAAATCTTAGCACACACAAACATAAAAGCCGTGATCTGGCTCAGCAGTATAGGGGAAGCCCAGGAAGGACAGCCTGGACAGTCTCTAACAATGTGTTACAACTCAAGCCTTTTGCATCTGTGTGTGTTCACATGTACTCATGGGTACTTGAACATTACAACTTGTGTAAAAACAAAAGTAGCTGGGGCAACTGATTTCACTTTGGCCAAGTAGAACTGAAAAGGAATAAACTCAACTAATCTACTAGAAAGAGCAGGCAGTTTTTAATGACATGCCTAAGTGGAAATCTGAAAATTTTGAAGAAAACTCAGAAATTCTAAACCAGAGTTAGTTTGGCACAGAAAAAAAATGAGCCAGTCTCTAGCTCCATGCCAGCCACCAGCAACCCCAGCCTAAAAAAGAGCCCACTTTAAGCTCAGCAATACAAAGCATGAGGTGCCTTGAAAACACAGGTGATGTGTTGAATGGTTTGAAACACATTCTTTGTCAAAACTTCATACATTTCAGTGTACTAATGACTATTCACAATAGCACGGTCATTCTGGACTTATATGCAATTTCTGGCAAACTAATTTTGAAAAGCTTATGATTTTCAAAGCATGGACATCCACAGCTTTCTGAAAACAAGACTCTTAACACACACCTCAAGTTAAAAATCTTATAATTAGAGCAATGAAAATATTTAAACCTTTGCATCTGTCTTGGCTTGAACAGACAGCAATTTTATTTTACTTACTCTCAATTTTAGTCACTTTATTTGCTTATCATAAAATAGTCTAAGTTCAGACCTTCAACCACACACCGTGCAGCAAAAACAACATAAGAGAATTAGTTATTACAAGACATTTCTATTTAGCCATTTACAAGTAACTTGCTCACATTGTAAACTCTCAATAAGCTATTTCAAGCTTGACTTGGTTTCTGAACTACTTTCTGTAACAACCCATCTGTTGATATTTCAGAAAATCTATTAATCTGAAGTAGATGGGGGCAAGAGGGAGGAAACAGATCATCTCAGAAGGAATAGTTTCAGAGTTTCCTGGTGTTTCCCAACTTCCTTCTCAAGTAGCTGATTCAAAAATTGGAAGAGGTTTTTGCTATGTAAGAGCCTAAGTGTGCAACCTTTAGTCAGAAGAACATATTAAATCACATGTACATTAGTGGGCCATTTGTGAAAATAATTTGACCATATGAGAAAGCAAACTCAGGAGAACATCTTTTCTTAACATAACTCAAACAAAGGCTAACATTTAAATGCATAAATCCCATTTTTGAATTGGGACCTAATCAGGACAAACACCTAAATCATGTTCTCAAAACAAGTTTTTAATAACACTCATTTTAAAAGTCAAGCAAAAATGAGTTTCTGGTTTAATAGAGAGCAGATTCTATTAAAAAAAAAAAAAGAACAAGAGGTTCTGCATAACCACTTCTTTAGTAAAATACACTGAATTTATTTGTGTTGGCTTTAGTTTATTTACTTTTGCTTCAGGAATTGACTTCAACAATCTTATATGACACAGCGTTGTAAAACTGCTATTGAAATGGATTAGAAAAATAAATTCTTTATTATAATACTAATGTTTTATTTGCTCCTTTCTGGATTTTTTCATGTAATTTAATGAAAAATATTCCATTGATATCTAAAGGCTGGTGAGTTACATATAGAAACACTTCCACACTTCATGTTGGAAAATGACTGCCAAGTTAAACTAGTAAATTAAAAATCTAACTCAGGCTTTCACATTCTGGAACGGTAGCGTATTGCCTGAGCGAGGAGTGAAACATCAAATCATTAAATACACTTTTTAAGGAACGCTAAGTTTAGCATAGAGGAATCTGTTTTGCACGCCAATTCATTTCTAATTTTACAGTAAAATGGTCCACCTTTCCTGAATTCACTCACAGAATAAAAGTAGTAGGAAGCTGAAAATAAGAGTGCCTGCAAAGGGAGCTTATTCAGGAGCAGTTTACTGAGAATAATTCCATGCACAGATAGGAATCTACAAGGCGTCTGTTTATTCACACAGATTTTCCTGCTGTTATCTGAAACCTAAAGAGTTGTGGAATCTGACTGAAATTTCTACTGGGAGATACTGAGAATTAAACTCTGTCCTGAGGTGGTGATTAGCAGACATTGACATTTTATGGAAATCACGAGTGTAACTCTGTAGATGCGATTTGTACCTCAAAGTACGAAAAAATGGCCAAGTTCAGAAATAATTCTCTGTGTTTCAAGGACAACGTCAATACTATCATTACTTAACATCAGTATAATTAACTCCACATGCAGACACTATCCAGGAAAGATCCTTGTGGAGTGTGGGGGGAAGAAATGTTCCAAAGCAATTGCACCCAATCTTTGGTTGAGATAGCTGAGTGTTATTGCAAAATAAACCACATTAATCACTGCTATGCAGAAAACTCTGTGCAATTTACTTCAGAAAATATGAGCAGTGGCTTCAAAGGTTATCTTTTACACTGAACTAAATGTTGTAACAGTCTTTCCAGCCTTTAGGACTCAACTTTTGGCAAGCTAATATGCAAGCACAGAACATTTGCAATCCAAAAGAAAAATCCTACTTTAACATGAACACTGATTTCTACAAACCATTACCTTCTTTTTCTATACAGCTCGCACACACACACCAGCCTCTGAACAGAACAACCATACAAACTTCAATTAACTTTAGGAAATATACTCAAAGGTTTCATTGTAAGTTCTAATACACCTTTTAGGCTTTCATAATCACAAATATGATAGTCTGATTACCAATACACACTGATAGTACACCAAAGATGCACGCTTTAGGCAAACACTGCACAACAATTCACCCCCACCAACACACCACTTTATCTATTTTCATACAGATCAGACAACTGCACAGTTAACCCTTTGTCTAATTTCCTTCCAATTCACTACATTCATTCCCAAATCACCAGTCAGCTTCCTTGGATACAATATAAAACTTCTTTATTTCTCAAATTGTTTCTTTTCCTCATGAAGGACAAATGAATGATCTAGCAGAGGATTACAGTATATCTACTTTAAACCACAGTGACCACCTGTAGCGATCTATTTACAGTTTAAAGACAGTTCTAACTTCTTTTACTCACAACTGCAACACCCTGGGGAGAATAAAATCTAACATTACAAGCATCCCTACTTCTTGGCCAGTACACATATAGAAGACAGATAATAAAATATTTATAAAGAATGTATTCCAATCAAAGTAACAAAAATACTAATATTAATTAAAAGATGGAATTATACAGGAAAATTTATAATGCAAAAAAGAAACATAGGTAAAGAGAAAATGTAGGAGCATAACAGAGGTGACAATAANAAAAAAAATTTTTTTTTTTTTTTTTTTTTTAAAATCTTCAGGAAAGTTATGGCTTTTCTTCCTCCATGTCTGTCTTTCCAACATGGAAGTGTCTGCAGCCAGCATACACACTCGGTCCATGGGTCCTAGAATCATGCAGAATAAAAGCTTTTTGAGCCAACAGCACCCCTGCAGGTTCATAATGCAGCTAGGGTTTGGGTACAGCATTGATAAGAGGGGCAACACGGGAGGGATGAGCCCTCTCCTATCCACTCTGGTTTAAGCATCCCTCTGTTAGGTCTCATGATGTGGGACTACTCCCGCAGTGTGGAGCTGCCTGGCTGGGGAAGAGACAGCATAGCTCATCACCCACGTGCAGCCTGATTACATATCCTCTCTGCCTGCAGCCCTTCCTTGGTTTGGGAGGAGCCGGAGAATAACTGTAGAGCTGCATAGCAGCTGGAAGGCTAAGTTCTGCCAGTCCTCCAGAAAATGAGGCCTAAACCCTCTTTTCATCCGTCCTGCATCAGAATAATCTGCACTTAGAGACAATGACAAATGACGGACATCTGCTTTGATGTATTTCCAGCATTCCAGAGCAACAGGAAATAATTTTCCTATTGGTAAACTCTGTTATTGCTAGGAATGTTATCAAGTTTAGAAACTCAAAATCTGCCTTAGAAAGAAAAAAAAAAAAAAAGGCTTGTAGTGTGATGTAGGAGGACATGTAAACTTCATTTTGAAATACACGCACCTGTATGTGTAAGCACCATATATTAAATATCACATAGCAATCACATGTGATAATAACATTCTATATGTTTGTTCTCACAGTTACATTTTTCTTAGTTACTGAACTAGCACAAGGAGGCACAACTTTCAGACAGCTATTTTTTGCTACTTACCAAAACTAGTCTTAGACTAAAAGGTCTAGTCACAGTGGAGATGGAATATAGTATAAACCCTGAGACATCGTTAAACTTGGAGAAAATCAGGTGGACAGAAGCAAACCAAAATTTCAGTCCATGAGACACCACTGATCATTAGATTGTCATCAACCACGTAAAAATAGTATCCAACACCATTGCAGGACATGAAGTGTGTAGATTAGCATAGACAGACCTTTTTCCCAGGCTCAATTAACCACTGCTAAAATAATACACTATGCCTCAAGCAACATTTTTGAAGGAACATAAACTTTTACACCAATGTTCTGCATCTGGCACAATGTCTTGGTTTGTGTTCCAAGCCACACTAACGTCCTGAGAAATGCTGAGGTAAACATTTCTGTAGGCTCTCCTTCAGCATTATATTCAGCTAAACTTCTGACCAAAAATAGTTTAAACTGAAAATATAATCACTTCCAGTGGTGAATATGTTAGCAAAAGTATTCTACCCTGCTATATTTTGGCTATATTTACATTAGCAAGTAGGGCAGCAAAAAAGGATTAGATCTGTAAAGTGATTTTCTGCTAGGGAACTGACGTGTACTATATGCATGTCAGGTTTTTACCTCTGGCTATATCTAGTCTAGATTTGTGGACTAATGGTCTCTTCACAGCTAGGACGCATCTTCCTGCTTAACTTCATCAAAATAAATCCATTTGCACGGTGGGACAGTGTTGTACAATACATACTAAAGTGCAGTAAATGCGGCCAGTTCAAATTGCACTCCTAAATTGAATCGAAATGCTAACGCAGAAATACCTTTTCTTACAGGCAAAGGATCCTACAGACCTATGAGGCATGGGACTGGTTAAATCCGCAATATTATTGATTGCACTGTCTCTGGGTCAGCATGTTTCTTAGGCGTCCAAACAACGATTTCGTATTTTTTAAGAATCATCCTTCTTAAGCACCTGTTGGGTAGTAGCTAATTCATTAATCTGGTTACATAGATCACATCCAGGTACACTGATTGGGTTATTGTCCTAGCATGTATAGGGAACTGCAGTTATGGCAGTCGCCAATAAGCTTTAAGTTCACTCACTTTGTGTGACAGGTGAGCAAAGCTGCAAAAAGGGAATGAAATACCAGATGTGAAATATTATTCTTCCTCCTAGACATTCATGTCTCCCCAAAAGTGATGGGGAACCATATGCATCATAGACATCCCCAAAAGCACTTATATTTTCTTATGAGGGCTGACAACCCATTGCTCCACATAAGTTCAGTAACACAGGAGCAAGCTGAGGATCCAGTCCACTTATCAGGTAGGAAGATGGTGGCTACGATACAAGTCTTTATGCAACGGGAACTAAATGATTAAATTTAACCCATTGGGCTATAACGTACCTGCAAGCAAGCAGAAATTCTGAAAGGAAGAATATAAAAACCTAGGAAACAATTGCATGCAAAGACCAGGAAACTGTTCCAACATAAGGAATAGCGATCATTGAGTTAGTCTAGGCAAATTTTTGAATTGTTTGATGAACTGAGAACAAAATCTTTGATTTTGATAAAATGACTACTTCTTAACTACAAATGCTGGAGAATAGCCAACTCATGAACAAGGACTGAGAAAAAGGCAGTATCAACTTGAAATATCAAGATGAACATGCCAGCTGACTTTTGTTTATTTATCATACCAATTGACAAGGACAGAGAGAGGGGGAAAAAAAAAAAAAGCCCCATCATCATAATCCTGTCTTTATTGAAACAGCCAGTCACAGCATGCCTTTATCCCCAGTCTCATGATACTCATTTCCAACAAAAGGGCCACAAAATTACAGAAGGAAGTTTGCAGCTCTTTCAGGGTAGGTAGTAGAAAAGATAAACCTGCAAGCCTTTTATCTGCAACAGCTTCTATTTTAATCTGGTTCAGGTCATGAAAGATAGGAGCTTAGTGATTTCAATCAAATGTTCTTATCAATGAGGTACCATACAGCTCAACCTAAAAGGCACAGACCAAAAACTAACACCCAAGTTTTTGACAGAATAACCAAAATGTGTTTATCAAGTCATCTGGGGAAACTCACCTAGTGTTTTTGTATCCTACCCCATGCTTCTGATCGTGGTTTCAGATCCAGAGATGCTTTCAGTGCCTGCTGATTTAGTGGTGAAGCTGTGCTCAACCACATCAGTCACTTTGTATCTCCATGGGCTATAACCCATATTTCTAATTCAGAAATTTATGTCAGAAGAAAGTATAGAATTCTGACTGTCATTTTAGGCATCAGTTGCTCATTGGACTCTACAAATGCCACCCTGCAACACTGTATAATCATACAGCCTCTGTCACCTTAAGCACAACTTTTGCAGGCGCATGATTTTGCCTACATGATCACAAGTGAATGGCATTTTCTAAATTTGGAAGAGGCATTTCCTTAAGATCTACAACAATTTTTCTTGCCTGCTGTCTTTAGTGAGAACTGCTGATAGAAGAAAGAAATTCTCTGAACAGTTTCTCAGAACTTTGTTTAACAGCGGAAAAGGTGAGACTAGGAGACATTTCTTTTTAATTCTGAAAAATTCTGTCAAAAGAAAATTAATGTATATTTATCTCAATTATCAAATGGTGTTAAACAGCAAAAGATGATCCTTTTTTTCTGTATTCTAACTGTAAATCAAAATGAATACTAATATAATGATGCTACATCAAACACTGTGATGAATTTACACTGGCAAAGGATTGGTTGTGCGATCACAGCGCTCCCCCAGAGAATAAATGCACAGTGCATTGTCCCTTCTAGAGCTCAACTTCAAAGCCCTTGAAAATCTCCTTTGAGTTTTGAACCTTCCAGATCAAAGCCTTGGAGTTCATTTATACTTTTACGATCAGATGAAGTCAGGCAGTAAGACAGCCGTGATTTAAAGGATAAATCACTTCAGAACAATGTCTATGAACATTCTCTATGGCATTACAGTTGAAACTAGGTTTAGAAAGTAATACCACACAGAAAGCAATACCACACAGGCATATATTCCATTTCAGGAAAACTGAGGCAAAATAACATTATTTTATTTTGAACTTTCCCAGTGGAATTTACCTTTACATTTCGCAAGTTTGTTTACAAAATAATTCCCCACATAGGGCTAAGCCCAATTCACACCCATGCCAATTTATACATGGGTTGCGATTTAATGTCTCTCTGTTTGCTGTGTTGGAGAAAAATAAAGATTCCAGTGTTTCAAAAAAACGTACACAGAAATCTAAAGGAATAAGCCTCCCCCCATCAAGCAAACAAACAAAAGCCCCCTGGACCAAGCCGGTGGTTTGACGTGCGTGCAAGCTAGATCAAAGCGTGCCTTGTCCAATCCTGCTGCATATGCATGGTTGAAAAGGACAAAAATAAGCCCTACAGCAACTCTGTTCACACTGAATGATGAGATCATAACACAAGTTCAAATATATTATACATATTAATTCCAATATTTATAGACTCTTCCGGTGTGCTTAAACATAGGAAAGCAATAATCAACCCAGCATGCTGCCCAGACTCAGACGCGCATACATGGCTGATGAAAAGGCGTAATCTAAGGTCTTGCTTACTTCTTTTGATTGACCATATAAAGGATTCAAACCCACGGCAGCTGTGGGCCATGGTCTTGAAGTAAGATACCATGTAGTCTCAGCACAGTTCTAGGTGACTTGATATAAGAAAGCCTGTAGCAGAGCTGCGAAGTGCAGCCACAGCTGCAATCACAACCCCATCATTTCGTCTTCTCTAATACGCATGCTGTGGTCATCGATAGAGCTTGTGCAAAAATACATCACTGCTGCTTCTCTGCTCTCGCAATAAGTTACCTTTGCCCCTTAGAAGGGAAATGATGCGGTGATTTGTCTAATTCTTGAGATATCATTTCTCTTTCACAACTAGCAATGTTTTTCCTTTTGTAAACACACTGAACAGTGTATCCTAGTGGGCACTGATCTGCAAGGAACAGCAAATGCCCAGTGTGAATACTGTACAAGGATTTAACTTTGTTGAAGGCATGCTATTTTACTTTTAAAGTAAATCTACTAAATCTAAATTCTGTTTCTAACTGTATACACATTTACAAAATAAATGGAAAAGAATTTTACTTTTCTAGAGTCTCCTCTGGACATTTTGTGAACCGTCTGCACATAGCCGAAAATTTTCAAATGGAAACTTTTAACATCTAAACAACCAACATTGACAGGATTTCCTGAGTTTGGGTCAGAGTTTGGTTTTGAGTCATGTGCAAAAAATTGGTCAGTGTAGGGTTGGGCAAAGATGGTATGAGAGTTTGGGAGACAGTCTGGAGGGAACTCTGAAGAGATAAATCTACAAATAAGATTAAAAACCTAACATTTTATAAAGTGATTTTAATTAATTAAACTTCTGGACTATAAAATTATTAAATAATGTCCAAGCATCATATTCAATTAAGACTGGAAAATTCAATTAAGCCACTGGAAAATGGCTTTTAGGTATTCTTGCTGCACACTCCAAATCTTCTGTTTGTAGAACACACTGTAGTCATCTGGCCAGGAGATTACAGACACACAGCTGACCAGCTCTGGTTGTGACAAAACATTTTAAATTTTAGTTAGTCATGAAGATTTGTCACTTAACTAAATGAAGACTGGGAGTCAGTAATGAAGATATGGAGAGTCCAAGAAGTTGCACAGACCCAGGAATATCTAAAAATCAAACACTTCCCTAACAAAGCAGACACAAAACTCAACTTTCCTAATATCTTCTACTTCCACCCCTATCATTCCTGCACAGAGCAACAACCTCTGCTGTATAGCACAGAAGGAAAGCTGAATCATCCAGCCACAACACTGCATTTGTTCAAACTTCCATAATTACACAACCGGGATTTAAAACAGCTTTGAAAAATCTTGTTCCTCAATGTCCTGGTTTGAGGTAAAACAAGACCAATTTTGTTCAGTAACTTTGCTTCTTAGCTACCAACTCTTCTAACTACTGAAATTAACAGCATATTGTCCAGACACTGTTTGCTCTCAGAGGGATAAGACCTATGTTTATAGCTGATGCCCAGGCATGGTATGCAGAGAGGCTCTTGCTTATACTTATTGCTACAACACCCAAGGGCAGATAACTCTGTTCCTTGCCCCGTTGGAGCGTCAGAAGCAGAAAAGCGTAGAGGGGTCCCACCTGTGGGGAGAAGCGGACAGGACAGGTGACCCAAAACTGACCCACAGGGTATTCCACCCCATCTGCCTCATGCTCAGTATAAAAGCTGAGGGATCAAAGGATCAGCTCTCTCTTTCTTCAGGGGCCGATGTCTGAGTTCTGGCCGAGCTCTGTCTGTTCATCTGCTTTTGATCCTGATCCTCAATCCAGATTCAGAATCCAGTTCCCGTCCATCACTGAGTCCAGTCTGGGACTTCCCCAGTGCCAGCCGGTGACACGGTTGTCATCCTGGGAGCTTGATACGGTTTGGTATATATTTCATGATTTCCTTTTTATTTTATTATTAATATTTCATTAAAGTAGTTTAGTTCCTTCTAAACTCATAAGTCTCTTTTTCCCTCCTCTGCCTCTCTCTTTGAAGAGGGGTAGTGGGGAGCATCTGTTGGTCCCATCTGGGGTGCCCCACGTCCCCAGTAGCTGATTCAGCCTAAACTATGACACTCCAGAACATGGAATGAGGAGAAAGGAAAGGAGAGGAAAGGGCAAGAGGAAGAGCCATCTCTACAGTTGCCTACTTGGATTTCCTTCCAGGGAAGTTACACATTCATGCCTGTGGACAACAACTAATGTTAGTTTATTTTTCTACCAAATGTTTATATCTTAACCAATTGCTTTCAATAAAAATTGTGTTTTAAGTATTTAAATATTTTATTTTGAAGTCATCTAAACATGGATAACAAAATCTGTATAAAATTTATTGGGTCATAATTCCATGAATTCCAAAAAAGAATAATTATTAATGACTATTTGATTACTAAATACTGTGGCATGCTGAGGCAAACTCTTCCTGACATTTAAGGGGGAAAGATACATAATGAGCTTTTGTCTATAATTTTTAACAGGGAAATCTAAACCAGCCAAAAATATTGGATGTTGGTCTTGGCAACAAACCATAAAAGGAGTATCCTTTTTCTTGTATACTTGCCCCCCAAAACCTTTCCTCTTCTCAGGTGTTAAGTTATGTGTATATCTATACTTCCTGTTGCCCTTCACCCACCGCAAGGATAGGTCTGAGAGCTAGAAATCCTTTGAGACAAACATTAATATTTAAAATAATAGAATACTATTTAAGAGGAAAATGCATGCCAATCATCTGAGAAGTATGCAGAAAGCCTCTACTTTATCAAAGGCCTTATATTTTATTGCAAGAACTAAGGAAAACAATGGAACTCCATTTAGATGATGGAAAATGTCAATGTAAATCCTGAACACGTAGAAGCAAATACTGATATGCTGGATTAGAAAAGAGCAAAGTTTCAACTCATCGTATTTTTTTATTCTGTCATTTAATGCATACAGTATCTTATTTCAGAAAGGAATGGAAAACATCAACAATTCAAAGCCAGGATATCTCAAGAAAAAACAAACAAAACCAAAAAACCTCTCTATGGAATCTGGTTTGGGGGCAAAAAAAGCTACTACCTGACTATGAAAACATGGCATTTACATGAACCTGTAGTTCATTCAGAGTAAGTGGGAAAGAAGATACAGTGCAATTGTACCTATAAAGAGGCCTTTATTGCTCAGAATGTCAAGGGAGTGCAAAATAAGGCTGAAACTTCAGTACCAACTGTAGTCCAAGAGTAGTTTTTAACTGATAACGATAAGCAATTACTCAAAAGATTACCAGAAACCTCAGTATGATTTGATGTGTAAAATCAGGGGGGTTAATCAAGTGCTAAAACAGAATTGCATTTGTTGATAGTTTATCTGCTAGAAATTATGAAGGCTAAAGTAGTCCAACATAGATGGAGAGCTCTCTATCCTTTAGTTTCTCTTATGTCAACAAGGATAGGGAAAAAGAGACACATTAGGTGGAAGGTTTTAAAGTGAAAACATCTGAAGTAGGCAAAACTCCATCTGCTGAAAGGCAACATAACAATGGCAGCTGAATTACCAAGCACAGAATCCCCATCTTATATATTTTCTTTTGCAGAAACCTCTACATGGAACATGTTCCTGGTTTTGTGTTGGTTTTTTCCCCCTCTCTAGGTACATATAAAACCTCATTTAAGACCTTCATGGATTACCT
Source organism: Anarhynchus alexandrinus (assembly GCA_008711295.1). Taxonomy (NCBI): domain Eukaryota; kingdom Metazoa; phylum Chordata; class Aves; order Charadriiformes; family Charadriidae; genus Anarhynchus; species Anarhynchus alexandrinus. The sequence goes on along the minus strand of VUYV01000214.1, from coordinate 1,404,009 downwards.
ATGTCCCTCTTTAGAGGCATTGATTTTCACAAACTAATTTTTTCTCTCACTCAGCGACCTGAGGCAGGCATGTTTGCAAAATAACAATTTTATTGAATAATAACACGATCTCATACCTAATAAGAAGATGAATTCTCACCCCTCCTGTATATCCTCTCTGCTGTTGAACCTGTTTCAAGTATTGGTAACTAATTAGCTGAACTAATCAGTTTAGCAGCTCAGCTGCAGAGCAACACATACAGACATATGTACCAGAAGGCCAAAGAGATAAGGTCATGTAACTAGCGCGCTCAGTGCAACTTGCCTCTGATGGGAAAACAAAAGTCTGTAGCCAGTAATGAAGAGTCTTCCGTGCCTTGACCTCAGTGCTGCATGCTAGTGCTGCTGCATTAATGACTTCAAAGATTTGAAATCAAATCCAACATGATGCTCATGAGCTGAAGACCTCCCAAAGGTCTGTGGCCTGCTATACTCATCTTCTGCAATCTGCTGATCAGTCAACTCCCAAAGTCCAGTGGTTTCAAAAATAAAAAGTTTAGAGACCAAGGAACAACAGACCTCACAGAAACCTTACCCAGAAGGATGAAGGTGATGAACCGGTGTAAAACTCTCATCTGCCAGATAACAGATAAGCAAGTTCCAGATGCTACGATTCCTTGCCTTCAAATTAGAAGGGTCGTTCCGAGAAGAATACAAACACGCAAACTCAACTCATCCTATATCCAACAGCTTAATAGTTGTGATTCACAGATTTCAAGAAGATCTGTGTTTGGATACCACTCTGCAATAAATACAACTCATGTAGTAACACCCCAAGGAATGTATTTTGACATATGTAAGACCTAGAGATTTTGAGGTAGCATTTTATGCCATTGCTTGGGCATTAAATGGTGAGAAGANCACAGCTTTTTAAAGAGACTTCTCCTTTCACCAAAAAAAACAACCCTGCATTTTTTTTCAGTGTTGATAAATTAGACTAGCTCCATGTCTGATGGTAATTTGAGAAATACTGTATCAAAGTTTTTTGGCAAATTATTATGAATTCTTTGTATATCTAAAAACCAAAAGCTGAAACCAGAAATGTGAAGAATATCCTGTTATCCTCGTGAGAAGTTCATTAGTAAATCAAAGATGCCTATATATTTGATTGCAAAGTAGATAGCGGTCTTGGGTCAGTAAACGGGATAGCGATTTAAAAAGTGACTGCATGAATTCCAAGTAACGAGACATATTCCTGGAGGATTCAGAATCCTAGTGGCTTTTAAGTACAAAGCAAAATACACTTATTCTGTTTTGATTACGATCTTCTCTAAGCATCTGCTGCTGACCACAGATGGAGACAGAAGCTGGATAGGCCTTTGGTTTATACCAGTATTACCACTGTTCTGTTCACAAGGATGTTGCCCCACATTATTTCACTATGTATGAGCCTATACACCTCCCTGGGAGCAGAGAGTCCAGTTACATACGTTTACGTACAGTGTTTTCCTCTTCTTGCTGTACATGCCGTGTTCCATTTAACAAAATTTTGCAGTGCTAGACTACTTAAAGATGTTGACATCTGATATACAAGTGGTCTGTTCTTATTTGGATTAACACTAATGTGAGAAAAATTGCATATTAGCATTATTACACATAGAACTATTTAAAAACATTTTCCAGTTTACAAATTCGGTTAACTCTTTATGCGTAAGCACTGGCGCCATTTGAGACACTGTAAGGCATATGAAATGTTTGCACAGGGCTTACAGACAGGGGAAAAGATCGATTAGGGACTTGCACCCTTCAGAAATATCAGGGAGCCGGGTGGGATACCTCAGTGTCTCAAATGACCACGGATACTTACATTTAGGTAACCAAATCCCACCCTGAATGAGAGAACTACAGAAGTTCAACATACAAACAGCTTTTTTGTGCATCTGCTCCATATACATTAATGAAACTGTAGCAAATTAAAGAATGCATTCCTAACTGCTACCAATTTGAAATAAGCAGCTTACTGAAACAAATATTACCACTCTGACAGGAAAACAGAGATTTTTTTTTTTTATTTTTTGCTAAGATATTTTATACTTCATTAAATATGTTGCTACAGAATTCTAAAATATTTTAATGCGTCCTAAAGCATAAAAAAACATTTGTTACTGAATTAGCAACCAGCTCTGATTATTATGCTTATGTGTGTAGGGACTGAATTAATATCACAAAGACAATTATAAATCTGGCATGCCTTGGTTTCCAAACACTTGCCTCTTCAAGTACATGACTTTAATGTGGTCTTTGTAATGAATATTACTTATCTTTATAGCATCAGTAGTGTTCTATTTACTTCACGGACAAGTTAAGTCATGACCCCTGTCTGCTTCAGACTGTCAGTGGGAATAAGACCTGAAATATTACATATCAAAAAGTGGAGCGCTGTGCATAAAACCCCTCCTTTAACTCTGAGATAAAAAACAGACTGCATAGTTGCTGAGATCAGCTGCTAGTGAGTCATGACCATATACCCAGGCCTTTTTATTACAGTTTGGTGATGTACAGATAACATGAGAAAATTAAATCATTAAAATCAAAAATATAATATGCATGCATATATACGTGTGTGTGTATACATACATACGGTTGTTGTTATTGTTTAATCCTCCCTGGGAAGATAACCCTAAATATGGACCTTTGAAAACCATGTAAATCTGTCCAATTATTTCCTACTTCAAACCTATAATTTCTGCTGCATTGCTTGACATACTATCACCATCCTTACTAGTCCTGGATGTCTAGCAGCCCGTGTTGCAAGATATTCAAAAGCTCTGGGCAAATGGCTACTGCATACAGCCTGAGTGACTCCGCTCTGCGGTGGTGTCTGTGGAGCCACCCTGGGTGCATCCACTGCCGCCCAGAGCCCATGACATTGGCAAGCGGGAAAAAAAGTTCACCCTCAGCCAGGGCCTGCGCTTGCCGTCACAGAATCACCTAGAGTATTATCAATGACTAACACAGGAGAAAAGGCAAGTTTTCTTCCCATCTGAGAGAAAAAGATGGCCTGGCAGAAAGAGACCTGGGGGTTCTAATTGACAAGCGGCTGAATATGAGCCGGCAGTGTGCCCAGGTGGCCAAGAAAGCCAACAGCATCCTGGCTTGTATTAGAAATAGCGTGGCCAGTAGAAGTCAGGAGGTGATTGTGCCCCTGTACTCAGCACTGGTGAGGCCACACCTCGAGTATTGTGTCCAGATTTGGGCACCTCGATACAAGAGAGATATCGAGGTGCTGGAGCGAGTGCAGAGGAGGGCAACGAAGCTGGTGAAGGGCCTAGTAAACAAATCATATGAAGAGCGGTTGAAGGAGCTGGGACTGTTTAGTTGGAGGAAGAGGAGGCTGAGGGGAGACCTCATCACTCTCTACAACTATTTGAAAGGACACTAGAGAGGTTGGTGCTGGTCTCTTCTCACAGGTAATTAATGACAGAACAAGAGGGAATGGCTTCAAGCTCCAACAGGGTAGATTTAGACTGAACATTAGGAAAGAAAGAGTGGTCAGGCATTGGAATAGGCTGCCCAGGGAGGTGGTTGAGTCACCATCGCTGGATGTGTTTAAGAGCCGTTTAGACGTGGTGTTGGGGGATATGGTGTAGGGGAGAACTTTGTAGAGTAGGGTAGATGGTTGGACTCAATGATCCCAAGGGTCTCTTCCAACCTAGACAATTCTATAATTCTATGATTCTATGAAAAGAGGAAAATGTAGCATACTAGTAACATACTATATCTGCAGAAGATGGGTTTGGACTGCAGGAGCATTCAGTACCGTAGTTATATTCCAAGGAGGCATTCACAGTGAAACTGTTCCACCTTTTCAACCCATCCTACTACGCAGCTTTGCAAGAAGTATCTACTTTTCATGTTAATACACCTCACTGTTTGTTTATAAGTAGAAACAGAAGGAAGCAAAGACAGTTGAGAGCTGACCTCCCAGAGCTCAGCCTGAACGGCTGATGAAGAGCGTGTGTGTACGTATGCACCAGTTGGCTGGGCGTCACAGACACAGGAAGCGTGCAAATAAGTAAAGAAAAATAAATTAATGTCTGACTGCAAAATGTTCCCATAAATTTCCCATACAATAGTACTTCTGTGATTAATCTTGATGCTAAGTAAAACACTTCGTACTCTAAACCCACTTATATCTGCAAACAGTAGAACTCATGAAACTATGTCTTTGTTTAGAGCTGCCGCTGTGTGGATTATCAGCAGTCTAACAAGGATTATATTTACACTGTAAGCCTTTTCCTTCTCGGAGGGCAACTCCTTTGAGTTTCTCTCCACTACCTGACTGCCAGTATTCACGATACCTCTAGGAATTTAACATATTTTGGACTTCAGCAAATGTGACTGAACTTGGCCAGTAGGTTCAAAAGTTATTGGTGAGGACTGAGGGAGGAAGAGGGGGAGGGAGGGAAGAGGAGACTGACAAAAAATGAGACACGGAGAGAATGATCTCATAAACTTCGTCTCCTTGGGAAACCGTGAAAGTATGATCGGTACAGTTCAACCATGATACATAAGAGCTGGATTAGACTAATGCCTTTTTCTTATCCTTTCACATGCCACAAATATGAAATATTTATTTAAACAAAATCCTTATTATAGCTTCTGGAAAAACTATGAAATAAAGATTAGTAACTAGAATATATACATATGGGCTGCAGAGCACAAAAGCAGTCCACTCTCACCTTGCAGACCATATCTGTCAGCTCAACAAACACAAATGAAAATCAACTCAGCTTACTTACACTTATGTGCACAGGATCAATGGAATGGTGAGTGATCTTTGCAAAGACAAAGATCAAAGAGGGGAAAAGTATAAGAAAGACTGGTGTACACGCACAAACTGTTTTCATCAAACCCTTATAATATAGTCATATCAAAACAGATTTCTTAAGATGTATGACTTGGGTTTATGACCCTTCCAAAGCACCAAAATCCTATGGGGTGAAAGACACTCAAAATAAATAGAAGACAAAAAAAAAAAAGAAAGAAAAAGCTAGCAACTTAAAATATACTATGTATGCGTATTTCTATGATTTCTATGTATGCATAACATGGCAAAGTATTTTTCTCAGCCAGAAAAACAAATTTAAACAGGCTTAAGTTTTGGGAAAATGCTTCCTCACAGAGCAATAGAAGTGGGTAGCTTCAGCCTAAATGAAAATATTTCGCAAAGCTACAAACATTTAAAAAAATGAAAATGAGAGTGAGAACTGCATCCCTCTTCACTCTAGGCATTGCTCCATAGAGCATCTCGAATTATGCAGGTGTATTCAAAGACAGGTTTACAAAAAAGCTGACAAACAACAACAAGAAACTCATCACAGGTAACTGGAGATAACACTTTGGATAACACTTCAATGCCTAGCGATCAGAAAACAACAGATTTCTTAGTGCTGGATGGTGATCACATCTGAAAATCTGGCTTAAATAAATACAAAAGAGAAAGAAATAAGAAAGCCAAGATACCTCTGTTTTGATCAAGCCGGGTTTTGAAGCCTAAATTTAAGAGAAGAAAGGAAAAAGACAGTTTTGATTATCATATGGGGATGTTGAAGTACTGCAGACAGTTGTCAGGAAATCTTAGGCCAAGTATTAATACTAGAGCTGAGTTTTGGCTTTATGTATCCAAATGCACAAATTTGTCTACTTTTAAATATTTTATCAAAGGAATAATTTACATTTCCAGGCATAACACTGTCATAATTTTAGATACCTAGGAATGAACGGAATATTCTGTACACAAAGTGTGTTGGTTTTCATCCTTAAAATACTATTCAACTATTATTGCTATTTTGAGAGTTCAAGAAAGCATATTCCTTTGAGCAGCTTTCTTCTTGTAAAACAACAAAAAGCACCCTCCCCAAATGCAAACAAACCCTAGAAACACCATTTGCATCCTGTCTGGAGTTTATGCAACATAAAACCAGAGGACTTTCACTTGATCAGATATACACCTTTACCTGAAGGTGTAAACACTTGTTTAGTAATTTTAAATATAAAATGCAAGACAGTTTACGGAATGCCGTGGACAAAAAATTAAAAAAAGAGAAGTTCAATGCAGCACATATTCTTTTGGTGTCTAAGCGCCCTCTGCATTTTTTTTGATGGGCCTGTTGGTTTAAATTTCTACTTTAAACATAATCCAGACTACTTTTTTTTTTTCTTCTTGCCAGCCACTCCCAGGTATAATTTTTCTTTCTGTCTTTTGAGAAGTAGTGGAAAGCAGGGAATGCATCTGCTTCCTATACTCGGGAATGAAAAGCATCAGTCAGTGCATGGGACAAGAGAATGAAAGGGTGACGTTTTCTTTTCTCCTTAGCCCTTCCATACAGTCTGTAAAGTGACCTGGAGAGCGTTTGTGACGCTATTCTATGGCAATGGCTGAACTTAACCCACAAGCTCTCACAATGAATGGCCAAGCTTAGAACTGGGCAGGACAGAGGCAAAGGACAGCCAGAGCTTTCACTTCAACACACGAACAGAAGCTGCCTGTGCAGTCAAGTTGCTGGCTGTTTTTATCTCCTGGGTCCTGTTTCAAACCAAATTGTGTGAGTGACAACTACTAGCTAGTATTAGCTGGAAGGTTTGGCAATTTTATTTCATTTTTTTCAAGACAATTATCTACATTGAGTAATTCCCTGCATTAGAAACTGTTAGAAGAGTAGAGAAGTACCTGCAATATACATCGCTTGCAAACTATTTCAGCAGCCAGTGAACTATTTACACAAGAGGTTGAGTTTTTTTGTGCTATCTGAATAGCTCTATTCCAGGACTGCTTTTACTAAACAGGATTGCAGCAACTGCAGTTTCTGAAGCACTGACACACAGACAAGGATGAAAGATCACCTGCCAGTGGGGACACAGTAAATCCATTAGGAGCAGGCTTAGTTGTTCTCAAACAGGTTTTAGCTGGCCACTGACAGTGTGAGGCTTTGAGCATGCAGGGTTTCACCAAAGTTCAAGGAATAAGAAATATGAGGTGTTTGGGATCACAGAGCAATGGGGATGCCTACTGTCAATAGTAGAACAAAACAGACAGCTGGGATGATTGTGATCTGCGTCTCAGTGAATTTTACTTTACACCAATTTCAAACTATGTCATTTATTCCAGGACCTGCAGCCTCCAACTTTAGAGATCAAGGAAAAGAAAGAGTTACTCTGAGCTGCTTAGGATGATGCACCAATTCCTTCTATTCTGAGATGCATCCATAGTTTAAATATACTGACCTGTCTTCCACAAACAGCACCTGTGGAATAGAGCTTCAAAAAATATGTTTTGCAGTGGTTTTGTGAGAAACCGTCGTTAGCTGAAACCGAAAATCTCTAAGGGTATGTTCACAGCAGTTGTGAAATGGGAAGTTTCTCAGCCTCAGGAAGAAGTCTCTGACAAAAATGAGAACGTGTCCACTCTAATACATTACCTGCTATGTCATTTACTGAGTATGTAATGGGAGATCCTGGTTCAGCTGCATGCCCTGCTGACTATGGTGGAGGAACTTGAAACTCAGCTTCCCACAGTCATATAGAATAATACTCCTTGTTCAGGAAAAAAAAAAACAAACCAAAAACCAACAAACCCACACATAGACATTTGTCTAACCAACAATCCTACCGCACCATTTTCAGTCATCTGAAGTTCTCTTTCCCTTTGCACCGATCTGCTTTCTTTATTTCTTACCAATCTTAAAAGCCAAGATACATTAAAGATTCACTCTTTCCTGCAGCATATCCTGTCAATCACCTGGCCTACCTACTCTGCAGATCCTAGTCCATTTATTGCAAGGAGATCCTGGAGCCATCATTAACTGAAGAACACTGTTACGTTTTGTTTGACTAAGTGGAAAATGAGAATCCTTTGGGTAAACCTTGCCATACTCCTCACAATATAACATTTGTGTAAAGTGAAAAGGTGACTAGAGAGCTGCGTGAAAAAATGCATGTGGGGTGATATTTGTTGTTGTCATCATCATCAGCTTATTTGCAGCTACAATATGAAATGCAATTGCAGCAGTAGTTCAGGTGCACAACAAGAGTCTTATCCAGCTGCTTTCTTACTTTAGAGCCTTCCTTCACCGTCAGAGTCTGGTGCTCTGCACCTGCTCAGCTGCTAATGTATCTGGGTCGTGGTTCTGCTAAGGCAAGCAGAGCACTTTTTGGATTCAGATCAACTTCTGTTGCAAACTGGGGCACACACATGGAAAAGGGGACTGGGTGGAGCAACCACAATTAAAACTCTTAAACTGAGCTACTTAAACCAGTTAGGAACTAAAGGCATGATTCTGCTATGTCCCACTGGACAAAAGCACCGCAGTTCCTTCTGTCTTCCTTCCCTCCTATGCTATACCTCTCTTTTGATGTGGTGGGCCTCATTTTGAACCTCATTATAAGCTCTTTGAAGCAAGAACCATGTTTTCCTATAAGTTCATAAAGCACATAGTACAGCTGAACTTGCAGGGATGTTTCCAATAACAGTTCAGTCATTTAGATATTCTTCCAAAATGACTGAGAGCGATGCCAGCCATGTGTTGAGCAATGCTCTCTCTACCAGTAAATAAGGAACCCAGAGGCTGCATGAAGTCAACTTCCCAGAAAGCCCACAACAATCAGATTTGGTTTGTTGGCTCCAAGGAGGCAAAGATCTGACATCTGCACTATTAATATTGAAAAAAGCCTCCTCCTGTTTTATCTTAGAGTGCCTGTGGTCCACTTATGTTGCCACATATCAAAAGGGCAATAAACAGCAAAGCTTAGTGATTTTACTACTGCAGTATGTTATGATGGGAGTTAACAAATAGGTAATAAGATAGGTTTGCAGTTGTAGTTTTTAGGGTACTGTTACACACAACTCAGAGCAATGGTGACCCAAGAAACATTACTAAACACATTTGCACTTTTTATTGTTGTGCTTACATGGAGATTTATGTAGGGTTTTTACAAACCTAAAATGGTTGTGATAATTTATGACCACAAGATATTGCTTATAGAACAATTTTGAAACTTCTAGGTACAGACTGCCAAAAACTATAAAATCTAGTTCTGAAACACTGAAGAAAAGAGCAAGAGGCTATTCAGTTTATGCATTAAACCACATCTGTGTGCAAATTATACTAGAATACTTTAATGCTAAATGATTCCAAGATGAATAACCTGTACAAAAAAAAAAAAAGGAAAAAGAAAAAGATAAAATCTCTTTCCAAGCTTCTGCATCTCATGCTTTATACCACATTGCAAGGCATCTGCTCCAGACCTATAAAGTTATTGTTTTAATAAATCCAAGAACATTTCTCTTTAGAAAACCTCCTTATTGGACACCCACATCCAACCTCCAAAATCCCTTACTGTCAGTAAGTATTACGGCAAGTCAGTAGCCTTTACCAATTTTAAGGAAATAACTCTGTTTCCGTCATAAGTCCCACTTTCCCCCATACAATAGCACATGAAAATCAGTCTCACAATGGGTAGCTGAGGCCCGGGAATGAAGATACAACACTTTACTGAAGCATAAATGAGTTAGACTGACAGGACTTCCAATTACAACATTCTTTAAAACATTAAAGTGATATGTAAAAACTGCATTTTAATTTTGATCCTCCTAAACTACATCAACAAGAGGCCAATAAACATTTATAGCGTCATAACAAAACAAAGTGGATGTATGTCACCTTGTCCTGCTACTTGCAGCGACAAGGAGGGAGGTCAATGGGAAAAGATTTCTTATTCATAAATATTAAAACAAAAAAATAATTCACAGTTAATCAGATGAACTACTTATAAATTACAACATGTAATATGGGATGGCAGACATTATAGTGAAAAAAAAAAAAATCCCCTAATTTATTTTTACTTTGGTGATCAGCAGAGCAGGGACAGGGGAAAAGAGAGCACAACGAAGTGTGGCATTCCAACCTCATTCCTACCTTAATAGGCTTGTTGGGGGCCCCCTGTTTGCAAGTGGCAGAACTCCAGAAATGACCCCACAATATATGTCTTACCAGGCTCAGCAGGCGATCTTGCAAATAGCCTTCACCCACTCAAAGCCTTAATTTCATCTGACCCTGCCAGACCAAAGGTGGCTGCTAGAACTATGTTATTTTCAGCGTACGGTCTAGGGACACATCAGCTAAGCAACTAGTAGCTCTGTAGAGAAGATACGCTTTTGAATGTCTTCCACTTTACTGACTCTTTATTGCAGAAATGAATCTTTTTCCCTTGGAAGAGGGTAAAAAAATTTTTTTACAGGGTCAGTGATTGTGTGCGTGTCTACACAGTTTACTCATGTAGAGTCCTCTCTTCTAAAAGCTTTAGAAGGAGCAAATAAATCACTAAAAACCTGCTCAATAAGCTGCTGCTTTTTCTTTATACATTTACAAAAAGCAGTCTGTACAAGAATTAAGAAAAAAATCAAACATAAATAAATGTAACAATAGTTACTTTTCCCTAGGTTGTCAAATATTATGAATGATTAATTTGAGAATAAGGTGGTGTGACATCACTTATTTGTGAAGGAACAAAATTCCAGGAAGAATAATTTAATTATCAGCTTCTGGATTACAGTTATAACTACACAACTTAAAGCTTTTTTGGTCACTATAAAATGACGGTATTCACTCTTTTTACACAGCTTTTAACCATCATAAAATCTATCTCGAACTTCATTCCTCACAATTTTCAGTCTGGCAGATTGCTTATTCTAAAAACAGGTAAGAGATTGTAAATCAAAATGAAGAACATGACTTTTCAAAGTAGAATAGACATGAAGAATCTTACTGTCTATCAGACTTCTCAGTGTTTCGGCAAAACACCGTAACACTGAAGCATTAAAAAAAAGTTATTATCAATCATAAGCTGTAAGTTCATTCCTAGAAATCAAGATTTCCTTGAATGGAATACAAAGGAAGGAGGAGAAGAGAAAGAGAAGAGAAAGAGAAGAGAAAGAGAAGAGAAAGAGAAGAGAAAGAGAAGAGAAAGAGAAGAGAAAGAGAAGAGAAAGAGAAGAGAAAGAGAAGAGAAAGAGAAGAGAAAGAGAAGAGAAAGAGAAGAGAAAGAGAAGAGAAANGAGAAGAGAAGAGAAAGAGAAGAGAAAGAGAAGAGAAAGAGAAGAGAAAGAGAAGAGAAAGAGAAGAGAAAGAGAAGAGAAAGAGAAGAGAAAGAGAAGAGAAAGAGAAGAGTGACGTGAGCCGTCCATACAGACTCTCAATGTCACTAACATACAAGAGAAAAAAAAACCACAGATTGTCATCTTTACTTGATATTCATTATCAAGTTGAAGTGTCTGTATTTTGAAAGGGAAGAAAAAGAAAGAATTTTTTCCCAGGAGGGAATAAAGCAGATTGCAGTTACACATGAACAAGAAAAATGTTAAGTATGCTCATGAGATGATGTATGTAATTATTTGCTGGTTAGTTAATTAAATTAGAAGCCAGATTTAGTTCTGTATAGAACTAGAGCTTTTATATACTAAACACTTACATAAATTGTAACCAATTTAATTTTACAATTTTGGGTTTACTGAGCCTGTGCTTTGTATCTCTAAGGAAATCAAATGCAGAGAGTACATTGGTACATGTGTCCTTGGTGATCAGAAAGGAAATATTGGAGAACACTGTAGGATCCTTGTTTAACAAGTCTCTGAGGAAGCAGCTGAAACTTTAGATATCATTTTACCTCCTACACATGAACACTTTGAAACAGGCCAGTCTCCACTTAGTATAAGCAGTAATGAAAGTGCTACTTCACAAAATTTATATATCAACATAATCTATTATCATGGTATTATTTGGCTGTTGAATTGGATTGGCGTAAAAATTCCTTCCTCTCTGAAGAAAATGAAGCAAGTTTGTCATCTAGTAAACTTCATCCAACCCAATCGAGAGAAGTTATCCTGAAGTCAAAACCTTAAGCTATGCCAAGCCCCAGCTCCCCAACAGAAGTGATGTGGGCACTGTGTAGAAACCGTTTGCTTAATGCCGGTTCGCACTCAGAAGAGGTTTGCTCAGCTTTGCTTACATTGATTATGTTTATCAATGTGTTTCTGAACCCCCAAAAAACAGTGATGATTGTTCTGTAATCACACAAAAGACAACCAGCAGCATGTGGAAGAGCAGAGAAAATACATAATAAAGCAGAGCCACACTTTTAATATAAGGTTGGGTGTTGGTAACAGGCTGCTGCCAACAACAACAATGCAGTTCCAGTTCTCCCTTTTACACTCCCGTAGTGCCCTGCAAAGTCTCAACTGGTCTCACAGATTGGTAACCTCAGCTGGCAGATAGATACTATCATTTATACTGCTGTAAGAGATGCGGACACAGTCCAAGTAGAAGAGACGACAGTTTCTGGCCTGCAGATCTTATAAACTGAAGGACAAAAGAGAGAGAACAAAGGGCAGGCCTAAGTGTTACAATGTGGAATGAGCGCAGCCAGGGCAATGGTTAGCACATGCTCAGTTACAACCTTTCATTAAGCACAGACAGCATCATTTCTCAGATGTCTTCCTATTTCACAGGGCAATGGAGCTAGAATGAAAACCAGTTGGCTCAGGATGCTGATCAGATGCGCAGGCGGAAATGAGATCTAACTTCTCCTGTTACTAGACCACCGCTGGGTCCACCCCTTTGCCAGGATAATGCTTGTCCTCTGAAGTCTGTGGGACTCATCACTGACTCCATGTGTTCAAACGGCATAGAAAAATGTCTTTTTTTCCTTCCCTCCAGACCTACAGAAAAATGTATGTATTTCCTTTCCGTTTCATCACTATGGCCTGTGGTTTTATCATCACAGCTCAGACTGTGATAATGTTCTGCCTAAAATAAGACTTTTCACTATTGTCAGCACCAGGCACCCAGCAGTGCAATTCACTCCCCCTTCAGGTGATATTAAACAAACTCCCCAGGGACTGAATCCAGAAGCCCGAGACAGACAAGGCTGCTGCAGCTCCATGTCAGCAGGTCCAACTGGTAGAATTGTATTCCCAGTAGGCAGGCACACACATATATTCAACAAATATATACATAAACCTATACACATGGCCAACCACACAGATCAATGGAGACAGAAACACTCAGCACTCGTTCAAACAGCACCAATAGCCTTATCTTGTTCCTCTCGCTAGCTGATCAGGATGAAGGTCCGTTACAGGAAAACATGCAAGTATGTATACAATATGGATCTCTCCAATATCCGCCCTGGACATAAAAGCCCTTGAGGCCCACAGCCCACTCCAGCTGCTGGTAGAGGTCACCCTTGCACACACCAACAGATGCACAGACAAACACACCATAGATTCCTTCAGTAACTGGTGTTAGACATTCAATGTACTCAGTAATTGGCCCTTGGACCCTCACATCTCCAGCTGTCCCGCTCACAGAGGCACATATGCATACACTCACGACCCTCAAGCCCTGCGGTCTTTCTCATAAATGGCTTGATCCCTACAGTTGCCAACTCAGACCCTCTGGCCTCTACCTGGCTTCCCAAGCCTACTCACTGGCTAGTCTGGCTTCATATTGGCTAGAGATCACTCACTGACCTGCAAACCCACATTCACACCAGTTGTGGGCTCCACAGATGCACAGCCCCTGCAACTTGTGGTCTGACCTCTATACGCACACTTGGACGCTGACTAAAGAGTCCCTCAAAAAAGAGTTAGGTTCAATGAGAAGACAGGACAGACCGTGCTGATCAGGCAGAGGGCATGGCTAGACAAGTACAGACAAACTGTTTACATGTGACCAGCCCCTTTTCTCTCCTTTTCCCACTATTTTCCACATTTCTTCCTCCCCAAACCACCCTGAGCTCTCCCTTTCTCCACATTCATTTCCTCTACTGAAGATCCCATAGTAAGTATTGCTCTTCCCCTGCAACCCCATCATGAGTCCCATACCCCCAGCCAGTGACACCCTCAATCTGTGAGGTTAGCTGGAGAGATGTTCCCATTGACTCACCTTCATGGGTCATGCTGGACCATGGGGCTGGACCCTGGGACAGCACGGGGAGAGCCCAGGCTGGGGGCTCCTTCCTCTGCCTGTTATAGGGATGCCCCTGCCTGCCCCTGCCTATCTCTTCATGTGGAGATGAGCTTTTTATCACATAACCTAAGAGGTATAAATGTTCACCAGCAATATCTGCTAAATGGCTGTAAATCTCCCTCCAAAATTGTAACAGGCAAACATCTTAATATTTAAGACAAAATGTAAACTGCAGAGGGAGGGAGAAATGTTGTGGTCAGAAAGTCTGCTTTCCTTAAATTTGACTACAGCTCCAGGAACTACGTAATCCCTTCTCTAGCCCCACAAGGTGGCTTCAGCCCCCTTGCCTGCGTAGACAAAGCTAATGAGCACATTTAAAGCTTGAGCCTTACCTAGTCTCGGTGATTGGAAATGTGGAATACATAAAACTCCCCCAACAAACCCTGGTTCCGGTGCTGAGCAGTCTCACCCCCATAATCCCACTGCATTTGAAAGAAAGTTGCTTTGTTTACATAAATTTGGCTTTCAGAGTTTTTCACCAACAATTTGGACAAATTTAAATGAGTAGAACATTCAGGCAAAGTTGCAGATTTTAGTGCACAGAAAGCCTAATGTGCAGCATCGCCTACCACACAAGAGACATACTTTAAACAGCAAACAAAGGCTAGGGGTTGTTTTATAAAAAGAAAAATCACTGCAATAGGTCAAGATTTTTTGGATAATGGGAGTCTCAATAGAATACTCAGCCACAGCTGCCTGGTCTGCCTGTAAGTGATGTTTGAGATATCACTAGACACTGTACAAAACCAGGAGGAATGACTGAGAGAGTAGGTTGCTGGGCTGTAGCTGAGCAGCAGAAACTGACTGTAGCCAGGACACTTAAATCTCGGCAAATAATTTCCAAACTCATAAGGTATCACAGTGTTCTAGGCAGCTAAGGCAACTAGAAACGCAAGCAGAATGTATTATTTTCTTGCATCCCAACAGCAAATGGAAGCAATAACTGAGAGAAAAGCAGCTTTTACTATCACTGGCTTGCAAGTAAGCCAGATCCTTGTTTCTTGAAGGATCCGTGCCTTTATTTCTCAGCAAGATACTTGTGCAAATGTGCTCTTCTTCCTTCCCTCCTCCCCCATCCCAGCTTCCCCATTTTCCGCCAGCCAAAAAAATATCCAGCAACAGGATAAGGGCAAAAGGGGGAGGGAAGGAGTTACAATAAAAAAAAAAAAACCACCCTCCGGACTACATTCTGTAATCAAATAGCCTCCAGGTTCTGCTCCAGGCTAGCCCATTTTTTTCTCCGGCTGTCGGCTATTCCACCCTGCAGAAAAGAGCTGTTATTGTGCTCCGCACAGGTGCATAGAAAGGCTCCTAAAGAGAACTCCCAATGAACACAAAGCATAAACAAACTCAAGTGTGGTCTTCTCTTCAAGAAAATAATTCAACCAATGTGAAACTCCCTCCTTGTAATAAATTAGCTCCTAAGAGTATTCAAAAGCTGACCTTTGACCTCCTCCCGTATTATTCTCATGACCACCAGTGGGAGAGGAGGTCAAGTTGGTCAGTTCTTCTCACCAGTCACTGATGCCTCTTTAGCAAAGGAACGCTGGGGGAGGAGGGAAAAGAGAAAGAAAAAGAGACGGAGGGGGGAGAGAAATCAAATTTGCTTCTCCATTGAAAGGTAGGCTTAGTAAGTAAACCAAGGAGGCCCAAGCCTCCCCCGGCAGGCGTCCAATTTTACAACACATTTGTAAGTGTGCTGCTGTCTAAATATACTCAACACAGAGAAATTCCACACCATGGCTACAGCAAACGGGCCAGCACTCCACAGCCAGCTGCTGCAGGATTTTGCAGTGTTTGGTCTACAAACTAAAACCATGGAAAGCTAATGGAAAGGCCACAACTGGCAGCTTGTTTTGGCCGTTTCGCATAAATAAGGCTCGCCTCCTGCTTGAAAGCATATGAAGAAGGTTAGGGTGCTAAAAATAGAATAATTTGTTAAGTGGCACATTCCACCTATCCGAGGCTGGCACATGCTAAGTTCATTCATACTCACAAGACGTTCCTTGCCAATCTCTTCTGACATTTTTCACGCAGTGGGTAATAATTCTTAGAATAACAATAACATCACAATATACAGTATCAGATAATCTTTGCTAATAAAACCGCACGTTAATTTGTTTCCCCTGTCACACTTAGTGTCATAGGAAACCTCTCTTTTGATAGTCTGGATGGTGACAATACTCCTGGTAAATGGAGTTCTCCGGAAAGCGTCCCAGCTATCTGTAGCTGGCCAGCACTTCGTTTATTTTGCCAGCAGAGGCATCAGGCTGGACTGTGAAAAGAATCAACTTTTATTTTTATTTGGAGTACAAAAGCTGTTCTGTCGTTTCAGTACCTCCCATTGCCTGGATACCTCTCTGTCACCTCTGCACTTTGCATTGCTGAGGGGAAAGATTGGGACTTTCAGCAGAGAAATACATCGAATCTTTGCCTTGTCAGAACCATATTCATCTGAAAGTTCATTTCATTACCTCTCAGGGAAGATGAGTGTTTTTATCTCTGCATTCAACAGTATATAATAACTCTATTTGGCAAATCATCACTGCCATATCCTAGATTCTCCTTGTAACTCCATGACAAGGTTCTCTGAGAAACTGCTTTGCAATTACCCTATAAAACTATAAACAAGCAAACATTAATCCATAAAATAAGTCTAAATTACATACTTCCATTATATTTAAAAGGAAAGTACAGTTAACTGGAGATGAAAGCTGAACACATAAGAAGTAAAAGAATAAAAAAGGCAAGAAATCTTCATGCTGACAGAATAAATATTAAATGTGGATTTTTTCAATATTGTTAAATTCATAACATAATTTATGAGGAAAATCATATTCTGGGGACAGAAAAAAAAACAGCATGCCATATTTTATTTCCATTTTTAAATTGCACAAGTCTTGTAATGAGTTCACATTAAATTTAAAAAAATTTTTATGCTCCACAGTTCTGCCCAATTTTGTAGAATATCACTGTACAAGGCTAATTTATAATCTTTCATCTGAGAGTTATATAAATTTCGTGATTTAACTGCTGAAGTATATGATGCATACTCTTATGAAGAAATTTTTCTTTCTATGAAATTAAAGTTATTTTTATCTTATCTCTTAGTAAAGCAAACAATCTGCTGTGAAAGATTGCATTCATACTAACATTAAATAGTACAGCTATTATGTAATAGTTTTCAAATTTTGATTTCCATTTCTTTCTCTTTGGAAATAATGCAAGAATATAAATAGATGCTGTTGACTCAGACACGTGACTCCTCCCAACCCAAACCCGGACGACTTTTCCAAGACAGCAAAGAAATACTTATAGCAAAGTGACAGAACCAGCTACCATAAATGACTGATATGAGTTCTGACGGCAATGAATTAATGTAAAAAATGAAACACAAGTCACAACGCAGAGTCCAAAATTACAGAATTTCCTACTTCACTAAGGTGGCAAGTGGTAGACCTAAGCTGACAGCTTAATTTTCAGAGTCTGAATATTTCAGAACAAACATGCAGCTGTGATAACTGAAATAGGAAACTATTCCAGTGCAAGGCTACTGCTTATCTCATATTTGCTTAATGATCTGTGCAAAACCAGCAGCGTGATCTTAGATTATTCACAATAAAACACCATTATAAGGGGCCATGCTTGTATCACGCTGTCAGACAATATAGGTTCTAAAATTTCACGAAGTCTGACATACCTAGGTTAGTCCCTCGCTCAACAATTTTACAGTTAGATTTCCTACACCTTTTCCCCAGGAGCACAGCTATCTGTTTACTCTCGCCATACGTACTCAGGATGACTTCTGGTTCAAGCTGAAGGACTGAAGAATAAGAGAACGGGTGGAGTTTTGAGCAGTACCTTGCTGGGCTGGATAAGAGGAAGCAAGCTTTCATGCTTTCCCACTTTCCAAGCACATTTTGGTGTTTGGCTGCACTAAGGTACACGGCAAAGCATGCGCACAGACATCCCTCGGAAAATATGCAATCGGATTTCAGAATGGTTTTCACCCTTTTAGAGTGTGGCTACTCACAGTTTCAGATAAAACTTTTCACACAGGGCTCGGTCCCACAAGGAAGAGGAACTGGTATGGCATGAGGTAATGCAGAGGGCTCAGGACAGGCTGCAAAGCATAACACATTTCTCCTACGCTTCAACTCCAACCAGTAGATACCCGAGATGCTGAAAGCCTTCAGGACAACATGTTTTACCAGCTGGACAAACAGTTGGTGGCAGAGCACAGTGATCAAATTGCACCACACGAGGGAGAATTTGAAATCATGCACAGACCTATCTGGGCTGTAGACCGAACGTAAAAGCTTCCCTGTATTCACCCCTAATAAACTTACTAAGGAGAGGTACTGAGTTTCATAAAGTTCATGTGGGGAATCCTCTGCGTCTGCCACTTCATGACAATAGATATTAATCACGAGATCTGTGAGACCATTAACATCCTTTAACATCACTATAGCCCAATGAGTGCCCAAACAAGACTCTTCTCTCAGCTCATGCTATGGCCTCCTGTGGCAACAGTGGAAGCCGAAGTGCCAGGATGGAATTGAGATATTAGCCTAGTAGCTATCTCCTTTCTCTCTCACTCCACCTGAAACACGTTCATAAAATACTGCTTGATGCATAATAAAAAGCAATAGTAAAAATATATGTAAAAATACATACATTTTAACCCACTAAATTACAAGAGAAAACTGTTACTCATTCTCACACATGCAAAGAAGATGTTCTCATTCATGAAAAGCCCATGTAACAGAAGAGGAGTCAAATAATAAGAAAACAGAGATGAAGAGCTCTGGTAAATACACAGAAAGCTCAGGGCAGGAAAAGCCAAAGGTCTCTGATATTTATGATTTTTGGCAATAGAATTGGAACAAAACTTGCCTACATTGACAAAATGAACTTTCTGGATGGCAACAGGCCTGAAGCCAGAGAGTTGCCAGGCAGCTTCTCCCGTAGCCCAGCATTTCATTTTTGGGTTCAGGACCTTTGTTCTGCGCAACTCCAGCATGAGCACGCTGTTGCTTTCAGCCAGTTGTTGGTTTTACTAAGTACCTTAAAAAAATTAATTGAATCTAGTATAAAAAAGCATCAGATACATTCCTGTAATGTTTTGAGAGCATTAAAAAGCAGTCCTGAATTCAGCCTCAAGTTATTCTTGGCTGATAGTACAGTATTTGAGGGAGAAAAAAAAAAACAACCCATAACACAATAAAAGGAGGCGTTCAGCTAAGCCAAGCTAAAATTCAAGCAGAATAAAACTTATCCATGTGGGGTAAGAGACCCACCAATCTCCTCTAAGCCTCACTCAAGCCTTCAAAACAAAACTGGAGCAGCACATAGGGATTTCATCCTATCTATTACCACTTTATTTGTCACATATTCAGATTTTGGGGGTTTGGCATGTGCCAAACATACAGGTGCAAGTCTTCAACATCCTGAACTCCCTGTGTTGCATCACAGAAAGCCAACAGGATTAAGTCCTAGAAAACTTCTCAGAATTTTGTCCAGAGATGTGAGGCACAAAAGTACAAGTACAACTTGCACAAATCCGAGGGTCATTTCTAGTTTCACACTACAAAGATAGACAAATCATTTATTTAAGAGGGCACAATTCCTTGTGAATCCTTCTACAGATTCCTCTATTCATAATTAAAATAAATACCTTTAATGTAATTTGATTCAAATATATGGTAAAGTGAATCTTCACATGTTTCAGAGACTGGTTAAAAATTTTTGAATAACTTTGCCCTGGAAATATAAAACTAAAATAGTCCAAAAGTTAAATACCTTTAAAAACTCAGTTTAGATTTGATGACAGATTCATAATTATTTATGCTTTGTATTTAAATTAGGATTAAAAGTATTTTATCTTAATCTATCTATAGAAAACCAACTGACACGAAAAACTTTCAATCCATTTGTGGATAATCCATAGTAACTTTAGAAAATTGTTATTTTATAAGGTATAGCTGTATATGACTAGTGAGTGTATTAAATTGAACCACTGAAATTTTCTCTATACTGGCAAAATTACCCAACATGTTTTAAAATCATACAAAGATTTTTAAAACTTGTTAGATCTGCAGTGCAGAATTCATATAGTTTTAGTGAACACGACCTGCTTTTACCTCCATAATGAGACCAATTCAGTAAAAATAAGGAAGTCTACCTGAAAGTGGTTCAACACTACACTGTGTGATACACTATAGCATAAAAATAATTTTAATTAGATTGATCCCAATCTAAATTTTTTATCATTTTCAGTTTACCTATTTTTTGTAGAGATTTTTAAAATGAAGAAATTAATATTACAAATTTTAAACAATGCCATGGAATGATTCCTCATCACTGACAAACTGCTTGCCAAACCCAGGCCAATTTTGGCCATATTTTTGGTTACACTGAAGGTGTAGGGTTGGGTTTTTTTTCCAGTTTTCTAAGAAAACAATCCAGATACCTTAGAGGCTAAGGTTGAGCAGCAGATGTTTTTCCAAACTGAAGTTTTTCAAGATTTCTATTTTTAAATGATCCAAAATTGGAATAAAATCTCCAGAAGTGTTGTGAACCATAACTAGAAAAAAATCAGAATATTTTGTTTATATGTTGACTTTTTTCTTCTTTTAAATTTGTTTACAATCTTTTAAAGTGTTCCAATCAAAAATCATCAAATAAAAACTGGAATTTAGTTCTTGAACTAAACCAAGCCATTTAACAAAAAGATGCTCCTTAATTATTTTAAATATTAACAGATTTAACAACCTGTGAAGAAAAACAAAGTTCATGTATGAATTATGTGGTCTATATTTCAGGGCTTATAACATGTTTTAGAAAAGCAAAATGAAGAGTAGATTTGCTTGATTTAAAGCTGCTGTAAGTCACAGCTGAACCATGCCATGTTTTCATAAATACCATTACAGATTAAATTCAACCATAAAACCAATATTATCTCTCCATTCACTCAGTACAGATACTCAGATGAAGGACAGATCTTGTGATTAAAACCATTTTGCCTGAGACCAGTCCAGCTTTGTCACACACAAGGCAGATGTACTCCTGGTCAACTAAAGGAGTTGCACATACCCACTCCTCTGTCATGTAGCAGAGGGACCCATTCCCTCCCAGCTGGTCTAATTCAGGAGCTTAAATCCTTCAGTTCTGGGTAAATTCAGACCTGTTGTCACGCAGCGCCTTCATAATCTCAGGCAAGCTCCTTAATATCTTTGCATCTCAGACCCTGAACTGTATCTCTCTTGCTTTTCAAAGAGATAGTGCTTCCTTTCTCCTATCTTTTATAACTGCCTAGTCCTTTCAGACAATCTGAACGTTGAGGAAAGGACTCATTCCTCTCCCAGTCACAGCATACAGCACTCGAACTAACAGCAATGAATGCCATTTAGTGAATATGCAAAAAAAAAAAAAATGATAATAAATAATCCATTTCTCAAAATTGCACAGTTTTTTCAGAAAAAAAAAAATTATTAGTTATTTCTGAAATTTCCGTCATACTTAGGCTTTGCCAGTGTGCAATAACAACGAGTTTTGCCTGGGTTTATAAGCAGTTTGTCAACAGACTCTGCAACAGGGAACCAGGGCAAATATTTTCTGCTTTGAAGTATCAGTGAAGCCGTGCACTGTCCCTGTTGATGAATGAGTTTAGAATCCAGTGAACTAGAAAACAACTGTGCCATAACAATCTGAACTAGACAGAAAACAAATATGCTCTATTCTGGGTGACCGTACCCTCTATATAATGTTATGCAGTGTTTAACTGCAAATGTCTCTGTTACAATTAAGTATAAAGGCTGTTTGATTTTCTGAACTTCATAGGATTTTTAGACATGCTTTTTTTCCACTGCGGAGTTGTTCTTTTTAGAAGTGTTTGTAGGCAATTTGTTTTAAAAGGGCTCCAGGGGGCTTTTCCCTACTGTGTTAAGCTGTTTTGATATTCTTTTACAAGCACAGTCTTAAAGTTGTTCTCCCAGATGCATTGTCTTACTAATCAGCTTTATGAGGTTCAAGGTCGCCATTCAACATTAATTATTCATTGTACAATTCACAGCTGGTAATGATGCTTAAAATGGAAAATAACACGCATGTTCAAAAAGACACTCATAAAGCAACTTCTTCATAAAGCTTCAGATCAGAAGAAATAAGAAATCAGAAGAAAAAAAAAAAGAGGTAAGACTAGTGTGGTAGTATGGAAAGCACTCATTATAAGATCACCTCCAGAAACACCTGTGGCTTTCCTGTCTTTATACAGACATTTTCAGTTATCTCAAAATTAACTACAATGGAAAAAAGGCAGGTTGTGGCCACTGGTTTTAAAACAGTCCAATGCCTAAGCTAAGGCAGCCATGACAAAATCACAAAGAAGAAATCAGATGTTTAAAATGCATTGTTCAAAGATTTACAAAGTCAAAATGCTTAAGAAAAAACCACCCTTGAATGAAAACTCATAGCATGGAAAGAGGGTATAAATATCTTACATGTAGAGTAGTCCTTGTATGTGTTTTAAACCTGTGCAGTGTCAATTTTAGAAAGGCTTTTTCTTCTTCTTTCGGCAAGCCGAGGCTTGTCGCACGTTGACAGTGGCAGGAATGATGTCATCAGCAAAAAAAAATAAGCCCTTTTTTAAAGAGCTATTTAGATTTTGGCAAAGTGGTGTGGGCAAGCTGCTACAACAGATTCTGCCCGCTCTCTCCTCTGCTGCACTCATTCCTTAACTTATTAAGGATTCAAGAACAGTTGAGGCTTTGAAACAGAGTGGAACCAGAGCCAAACCCTCCTATTATAAGGCTAATTATACTCAGTTCCTTCCATACACATTCTAACAAACATAACACTTCTCTGTGTACAATATACTTGCTTAACCGAACCTTTTTTTAACGATGGTACCATATTAAAGACCTTCTGTTTTCTTTTCTGATGTCCTGTTTTACAGTTAAAATACAAAATACTTGCTGCCTCCGCTCAATCACACTTCTGCAATTACTCAGTGTCTCCTGACAGTACTTCAGCAATTATTTTTATCTGCAGCTGGAATGTTTTTCTTTCCTCTGCATGTTAATTTCTTGGTTTGTTTAGACAAAATATGTTAAGCTGATTTCAAAAATATGGTTTACAAAGCACAGGTCACTGCCAGATGTTATTTAATACTTTCAGGCTGACGCTTTGTGTCCAGGAAAGTGGGTCCCAAGACGATTCTCTTGTCAATAACTGCTGAGCTGACATTTAACAAATGGATCTGATTCAACACAAATATTGAAACTGATACCCTAATTTTGGCACAAATGTATTGTTTAGGTTCTTTTCAAAAGCAAGAGACAGCTTGGTTAAGTTTTTAAACACTATCCGATTCTAAATGTTTGCAGTCACATGTGTGCGTCGATAAATATGTGCATTTACAAAAACTTACTCAGTTATCAAGTATACTCCATTTCTCTTCATTAACGATTGTTGATGATAGCTTGGGAAAAACTAAAGCAAGCTTTAACTACACACCTTATACTGGCTGCATGCTATGTTTCTTTTTTTAACAACTGAATTCTTAAAGCACGAAATCTCATTGCCAACAAAATAGGCAGTCAAATTAACCGTATAAACACATTTCAGTAAGAAACCAATTTTTATTTCCAGCTCTGCTTTATGCAGGAACAAAGCATATGAAAACATAATTTCTCTGTGTGGACAAACTAATTGTTTTTAAAAAATAATTAAGAACATAAACTCTATGTCTTTTTACATCTATTGTAAATCATAAAAATTCTGCATTTTGAACTTGTTTCATAATTTCATTGACTTGGTTTAATTTAGAGGCAAAACTAACTATGGTACTTCCCCCTTCCCATCTGAAATATATACGCTTTCAAAATTGCATCTAGAAGACATGTAGACAGTCTGCAAGATAGCAAATTTAAAATCTTAACTATCCAATTTTCTGGGTTTCTTTTCCTGTTGAGAGTTCTGCCATTTGCTGTATGTCATCTGGTAGCATCACCTACATCCTGTGTTACTCTTGTCAAGAACACAAAGCTTACATTTTAAGCAAAGAATATGGGCAAATAATGGCTGCATCAGCCTGTGTTTTGAATGCAAACAGTACTGATGACTCTAAAAGTGTCGGAGAATGACAATGGCTTCGTTTCAGGAAAGGACATCTCTACCTCTGGGTCTTCCACTGCTTTTCACTTAACAGATTCAAGAAAATCTGTGCCTCCCTTACTCACAGAGAGTTCTACATTAGCCTGTGAATAGTTCCTGACCCTTTAGCACTGGGGATCGGTTTCTCTGACATTAAATCGGAAATGAAAAAGGAAGCATTAAGCTGCAGACTGCTCTTGCTAAGAATCTCTGCTCACGCAGCCACTCAGCAAAAGTGTTTCATTAAGAAAAAAAGCTTGAAAACTTTTCTGCATTTTTTTTTTTGTTCATTTACCATGTATACTGGACTATACCATGACCAATGTGCAACTTAACCTTTCTAGTTCAGTTCTTCAGTTTTCTGTTGACATAAAAGGCATTAAGTGTCTGACTTCAAAGAACAGCCAGTGTGGGTATTTGTTGTTCAGCATGGTGGTCTTTGCTCAAATGGCTGCTTTTGTGTTTCTTTTTTTTCTTTAGTTGACTTACTGTATAAACATTATGATCTTAGCCTCCCTGTCTCACTGTTCACCCTTACAAAGAATTACACAACCTGTATAAATTATTCTGGTAGCCAAATGTAATACATTCCCAGAATGTTTTCCATTTCTGTAAAAAGGTAAAATCACAGTGTTTCCAAAATTATTTATACTCACGTCAACTATTACTCTGAAAACTTACAAATAACTAAGACACTATAGTTGTACTAGCAATTATACTTTCAAACTCAGAACGAAATTGAAAACGTATAAGAAGGCTAATTTTCTTTCCAAATTTTACACCAGAGACTCTCTCTCTAGAAATGAAAAGAAACTCGGCTATTCTCTGATCAAATTCAATTAGGTTTTTTTTTTTTTTACCATAGTGATTGTCTTCCATATTTATTATCCTCATATTAATTGCATTAAGACACACATGTCTAAAATATTGCTCCCTTGAGCAAAGCAAGGAAAAAAAAAGAAGGAGCAGCAGCAGCTTGATTGCAAAGGCTGAGGTACAGAGCAGCAGCAACCACTGCTACTGCTAACAGAGTGCTGTGGATATAAGCTGTCACTCATTCCCATGCTGGACCAGCTGGTGTAAATTAATGCAGCGCTCCAAACTTAACAGAGATGTATTAGTTTACACCAGTTGAGAATCTGGGACAGATTTTCGGACTACTGAATACACAACAGCAAGCAACTCCTCTGCAATAATTACAGATGAAACACTCGGGCCTGTGTTCAGGCTGAGTGTATCTCATGTATGAGAAATAAGATTCCTCGTGGTTTCCTTCCACAAAATCAGTATGATCCATGTCCACAGCACAACCACCTGCATCAGGCTACCCGGGTCACAGTTCAAACGTGACACTGTGGTGTTGCACTGCACCCAGGGTGCACATGTACAAGAGCTTCATCTCAAAGATCACTTCTCAAGAGACAATC
The DNA here is from genome assembly GCA_008711295.1 of Anarhynchus alexandrinus. Lineage (NCBI taxonomy): Eukaryota > Metazoa > Chordata > Aves > Charadriiformes > Charadriidae > Anarhynchus > Anarhynchus alexandrinus. The sequence continues at coordinate 1,378,361 of VUYV01000214.1, read as the reverse complement.
TACAGGCTGTGCAAAGACTTCTTTCCTGTTGCCTGACTGTATTACTGATGCTATTGCTGCCTGTTCTTCCACCATACGTTCACAGCCCTGGGTGTTGGAAAGCTGGCAGCATTGTGCACTCATCAACACTGGTGATTTGAGTGGATAATGCTACTTGTCCTGCATTCTGATTGTAAATTTCTGGAGCAGTTTATGCTGAGGTATATGAAATTTTTCACAGTTACACTGAAAGAAAAAGCACTACAATATCACCAAGTACCATTGACCATCTTGCACATTTGGAAAAGGAATACGTAGGACTTTGAAAAACTTGAAGATGGGGCAAACCTTTTTCCAGTTAATCCCACTTGTCAGCACACTTCCTATTGCTAAGAAACCAGAATAGCTCCCAGAATGCTTTACTGTTTGGAGATTGCTGTTGTACAAAATGTACTCGGTTTGGTACCACCTGTCCTACAGTGTCCAGTACAGCCCCTTCCCAGATGCGACAGATTCTGGCTGGCCTTGCATCTGGCAGCTGCACTCCTCCTCCCCGCTGCTGACGTGGAGAGGATAGGTAAGCAACAGGAAAAACAGGTAGGGCGACAGTGCAGCTGAAGTGTGCGCAACAGGGCCACATTTTTGGCAGAGGGCCAGTACCATGATGCTGTAACACCACCGCGGTATTCTGCGTGAAGTATTTGGAAGCACTGTTTGGTGCTTCTTACATTTGTAGGAGTATTGGCAGATTTCATCACAGAAAACAAAAGGGGGGGGGGGAAAGTAAATGCTGTGGACAGCAAAGACAAGCATTCTGCTTCACTGCAGCATCTTCAGGGAATCCTGGTCCATTGTTTTTATAAATTAATCTCAAATTTCCCCCAAGGAAAGGAGTCTGAAGGGCCATGTGACAAGAAAATAATTGCTCTTCATAAGCTGGCATGACCCTATCTGGTAAGAATGCTACTTGGACAATGTAGGATAAATAAACCAAGATAATATGTAGATGACTGGGGACAGACTTTTTAGTAGGACCTGTTGTGACAGGACAAGGAGTAATAGTTTTAAACTCAAAGAAGGTAGATTCAGACTAGATGTAAGGAAAATGTTTTTTATTATGAGAGTGGTGAAACACCAGAACAGATTGCCCAGAGAGGCAGTAGATGCCCCATCCCTGGAAACATTCAAGGTCAGGTCGGACGGGGCTCTGAGCAACCTCATCTAGTTGAAGATGTCTCTGCTTATTGCAGGGGGGTTGGACTAGATGGCCTTTAAAGGTCCCTTCCAACTCAAATCACTCTGAGATTCTAGGATGTATGAGTCTAGTTACTTTCATTGCCAGCAGTTTTAGATTGGTTTACAAGCAAAAGGAAAAGAAACAGGTTTACTTTTGAAAAATAGAAAGGAAGGAAACTCCCTTAAAATTTTTTTTCAGTGCCGAATGTCTGTCTCCTCAGAGATGGGAGAAAAATAGAAAGAATGAACACAAGGGAAACTGTGCATGGTGACTGAATATGGCCCTGTATCACAACCTCTGTGAGCTGGGAAGGCCAAAAAGACAGCATTCCCTTTCCAGTCCTTCCACTGGGTGAATTATACAGGACATATCCCCTATTTGTGCACCAGATTCCACCTGCCAAATGGGAGTAACATCAGCAGTCTCTTCTGTTAAAGTGTTTTGAGATCTACGGTGAAAAAAAAAAAAAAAACCAAAAAACAAACCGTAAAAAGTTACTTTCTTCATTTGAGTTTCATGAGAACGGAGCTTGTAAACTTTGTGTGAGTGTCATCCTGAACGCTCTTAGTAGTTGGTTACAATATTATTATTCTACCTGGGCAAGGTGAATTAAAACAGCAACTATTTTGTTTTGCACAACTTTTCTGTTTTTTTTCACCAATAGATCTCAAAACACTTTACAGAAAAGACAGTTGATGTTATTTCCATTACAGACTCTTTTCATGGTGCCCTCACCTTTGAGTAAACAGAAAGCTCAGGCTTAGCAACAAATCAGTGTCAAAGTCAGGAACAGAACGCAGGAACTGGGTGGCCTTTTTTGCGCTCTAAATAGCAGAGGAAATATTTCTCAAATTGAAAATTAGCACGATTTTTCCCTACTCCCCTTTAGGAATCAAGCCAGTAACACAAGCTTGTGTTTGGCCATGAGAACTTTTTATGGCAGTATTTGCTAGCTGCAATGGGTCTATAAAAAGGTAATACTCAACACCATGTCCTATATTGCTTTTATTGTTTGTTGAATTTTAAATGCAATATCTGTATCCACCATACCATAATAGAGAAGAAATTAGAAAATCGAATTGAAATTTAGATGGGTGAAGAGAGTTATTACCTACTACCTACATAGAGCAGGGCACATCAAGAACAAATCCGAGGTAAAACACAAGATAACTTTCCAGTGAAGACATTTCCTGAAGATGAAATGCAATGGCCTGTATAGACCACTTGAGCGATCTTTTGCATGAATCAGTATACAGATTTTATAAGTGTGTGCAGGTGAACCTATCAGGTACAGAAGGCATACTATATCATTCACTTCAAAGGCACACATTCTGACCTATAAGGCCTTTAGAAAAAAAGAAAGAAAAATCGGGGTCTTGTTTTTCTTGCATACTTCTCCGACACTGTCACTTCACTACAGTGATCAAGAAAAATACAGAAAACGTAAACTCTAGGATAAAAATCTTCCCTTCCTCCACCCATTTTTTTTTCTGCTAGAGGCTCTCTATCAGTTTGTACGTAATTGTGTCCCTCAAAATGAGTTGGTTTGTTGAGTAATATTATAACAGTTCTAATTACTGAAGGAAGTGAAAAGTCACCAAAACAAACATATTCAGCCTGCTCATTTTACTCACAGTTTCTGAAGTGAAATAATGCAGCTTCTTTCTGAAGCTTTCTTGAAAAAACAGCAATTTCCTGTGTTTATTTTGTCTTCTCTTTTTATTTCAGAAAAGTCTTTCTGATTTGTGGCAGCAGATGTGATCTACATGATAGAAAGTTTTTTACCAACGAGGGGTTTTAGTTGGTATGATCACTGGAGAAATAATACCCTTTGAGTATTACTGCCTTCACAGATTTTTAAATAAATGTTATCATGAGCCTTTCAAATGGTTGTCATTTATGTTTTTAAAAAACAATAATCTCAATGTTTAATTAGTAGGACCATGATACAACAACTTGTAATCTACTTTATGCCTTAAACTTGATCTATTTTATTCAACTGAGCAGAATGNACCAACGAGGGGTTTTAGTTGGTATGATCACTGGAGAAATAATACCCTTTGAGTATTACTGCCTTCACAGATTTTTAAATAAATGTTATCATGAGACTTTCAAATGTTTGTCATTTATGTTTTTAAAAAACAATAATTTCAATGTTTAAGTAGTAGGAGCATTATATAACAACTTGTAATCTACTTTATGCCTTAAAGTTCTGCCTTAAACTTGATCTATTTTATTCAACTGAGCAGAATGGAAACTCATATGGTATTTGTTATCTTGCAAGAGACTAGACAATCTGTATTAGGACTTTTTATGTTTTTAAATTACAATAGCAGTGCAAGTAGAACTTTAACGTCCTCATCTTATTGAAAAAGGATTTCACGGACAACATGGAAGCTAAGTGGACTAGATCACAAGACAGATTTCAGTCTGCTTTTTTTACCGCTCTGTATTCAAGTCAGAATATGCATATTTATAAATGGAACAGTTTTGTTTTTGTTTCTTTAAACAGGCACCTGGCCACAGGGTACAGCCATCTACTGCTAAAAAGATGTTTCAGGGACAAATTTTAAATAAACTGCAACCATCAAGTTACAGGAAATGGGGAGAAAAGGCATTAAATTCTGGAAAAGAATTTTATTTGCAGAGAGGTGAAGAATAGGAGGGAGAAGGAAAACTTTCTAGACTTCAACTCACAAAACCAAAACTGAAAGTGTCAGCATTTCACATAAGTGAAGACACTGTCACACTATGTCAGAAACGAATAAGTATCAATGTAAGATGAAAAGATAGCTGACACAGACCAAAGATTTAGTCACACATGGATCACAGAAAATCGCAAAATCTTCTGACGTAGCCTTCTTGCAGAATACACATTATGCTGTACCATACTTTTCTTGATCCTCAGCAAATGGTAGAATAGGATTTGTTACAAGTCTTCAAGAGAACTTTTCCTTACTTAACAAAGTTGATATGAAGATTAATACATAGGCTGACTGTACACAGAATGGCATCTGAATATCACAGAACTCCTTTCACAGTCTGTTTTTAATAGAGTTCTTAAATACGCTACTACATGCTAACTAAATATGCTACGTAAATAAAAAGAAATGCTCCGAATAATCTATTCATATGATCCTATTGGTGTTACACAGGACCCATTTTTAAAGCTTTTATAGACCAGACTACCAAGTTCATGCTCAAGAAAGAAAAAAAAAAAAATAATCCAAGGGATCTTTAACAGATACTTTCATGGAGGGAGAGAAGAAGAAATGGCCTCAGTATGAAACCATCCTCCCATAGGAATGTTCCCAAGAAGACAGCCTTCCAGCCACAGCACTAAGCATGACCTCAGGTCTCCGTCACATATCAGTTGTTAACAGTCTACAGCTCCAACTAGCTGAAGAAAGACCCATTAAATCACATTTAAGACATGAAGTCATGGATAAGGAAAAGACAAAAGAGTTTATAAGAAATCAAGACTCACATATAAGAATAACTAATATATTTGAAATCATAATGACAGTCAATTTACTGCATTAACCGAGCTCTTCTTTCATCAATCTGTCTCTAAATGATTTATTCAAATTTTTTCTACTCTGTGGTATGTAAACCCTACCAATATTGAGAGAGGATAAAGGATCAGTAGATTATTCATATTTAGCACACCCAGTTTTATGACATTAGGAAGACTATGCTTACCCTGCCTAAGACACACCATCCTGGTTATGTCTCTTTTCTCTACCTACACACTCACTGAACACAGAGCTTCACTGTGAAAATTCTTATGTTTCAGAAGTAGTATATTTTTTTGCCAAAAATTCATATGAGCTTGAAAGAGAAAACCCTCACAAACAGATAATTTGAAGACGTAAAATAAACACATAAACTAAACTTCTGTATACTTATTTGTCACTAATAAGAAACCAGAAATAGATATTCTGCACACAACACTCCTGTAGTGTTCTGATTCCCACAAGCAACTCCGCAATTTGTTCCCTTTTTTGATTATAAAGTTACAGTTAACTTCAGTGTCACCTACTTGAGAGAAAACAAGCTGTTCATTTATTACGAGGATCAAGCAACATAAATCTGCAGATGCTGCACTTACCACCCACAGAGTCCCGAAACATGCACGCAGGTAAGCTCTCATTAAACCAGCGCCTAATGTTTAGGAAGCACAACAGCACTGACAGTTTTACAGTACATAATAAGGCCCACAATCGCTCCATAAAGCCTGGCAGGAAAATACGTTCGAATTCCAACAATAGGGAATTTAGGGAGGAAGATTCTCCTTTGATATGAACGCTCCTTAGCCTTCAAATGCCTATAGTTTCTATGATCACTAAACACAGACCACAAATTTACTTCACTTATTGTTTGGCTCCCCGCTTGTTGAACAGACCAGTAGCCAGTTACTATTTTTGCTGGGAAATTCAGTCTACTCTTCCCAAAGAAAATGCAAGGAAGTCATGCCTAGAACTATTTGTTACCATTGTGGGTCCGCAGGGTCTTCTCCAAACACAAGCTCCATACCTGCCTGCATTGTCTGCAGGAATCTCTCCTCTTCCCCCAGCTCATAAAGTACTGTAGCCTCTCCCTCAGAGAAGTACTCAAAATGGCTTTCCTGTGAGACTCCTGCCCGCAGAGGCACCAGCACCAATTCCATATTGCTACTTTCAAGTAAGAAAAAGAAAAGAGGAAAACGGGGGAAAATGGCGGGGGGAAGGAGGTGGGGGGATAGAGGGGAAAAAGGAAAAGGCATTTGTCTCACAGCCACATAAAACTGCAAAATGGACAACTTCTGCAAAACCTGACGTGGAAAATTTGCCTGGGAACACTATGCTTTCGCACAAAGGCAGCAGATTTGGAATTAACTTACACACAGTTTTCCCATGAAAGCTTTACAAATCTTCAGACACAGATATATTCTGCAAAGTTGCATGCAAACACCTTGAAGTGCTTGAGTTCACTCGAAATTCATGATACCCTAACACAAGAAAAATCCTACCCATAGAAAAAAAAAGGAATAAATAAGAAATATGCACACTCTTCAACTTCAAAACAAAGCAACAATTTGAGCTTACACACAGACACACCGAACTACAGTAAACAGAAAGCAGTGGTGACGGTGGCTGAATGTCTGCTGAAATATGGGACCTGGAGGGATTTGTACTTTGAAGAGAAGTTAACAATGCACGTTGTTTTTTAATAGCTGCTGGTTCACGACTTATGCAGTATCTCTGTTTTTAATACCAACCATCTGTACTAAACTCCAAATGTATCAGAGCTGCATATCTTTAAGATACAGAAAAAAAAAATGAATTATGTAACTACTGGTCACCAGCCCAATGTCCTTTCTGCCTTATAAGAAACACAAGTTTCTGTTACTGGAAAGATACCCAAAGTGTAACATTTTGATTGCGGATGCAAAGAAGGAAACAATTTTCAGCAGTCATATTTGAAAATATTAAATCATTGACAGATACCTTTGAAAACCTGCTGTGCCCTCATTTAGGTATGCAAGGGCTAAGAGAAAGAAATAATAAGGGTTCTGGTACATTTCAGACTTCTAGCATAAACAGAGCTTGCTCCTGCCTATTGCTTATTAGTCTAAAAGTTGTTCAACTTTCAGGGCAGAGGTGGGAGAAAGAGGAATCCTACCTCTGCAAAATCTATGGACTGAAGCTAAAAATAAATCCGTTTCTCCCTTTTCCCCGAAACCCTTTTCTGCTTTTGTTTGTTTGTTCTGGATTTTATCAGTCTCTTTTTCATGCTGGTGAATCATGTCTCTGTGACAGCTGATTCCATTTATCTATCCTGGGAGAAAACAAAAGCTAAAAATAACTCTTTTGGGGTTTCTGCTGCGTTTTGCACGAGAAGGGACTGAATATGTTCATTCCAAGCTTGTGTGTCAATGTTTTGCTTTATCTTTGCCAGGGTTGATTTAACTAGTACCATGTTAGAAAAAGAAAAAAAGAAAGCTTTTTGCTGTCCATAAAATTCCAAGTTGGCTAAAATTTAACAACATCTGTGGCAAATGAAAAAGAAGACTTTCTTAACATCCAAGTTAGTACTAGACTATATTATTTGCAAGTGGGAGCTTTTTTCCCCAAAAGCGCTTTGCCATTTCTTGTAACGAGCAACAATGAAATACACGGGTTCTATCAGGCTGCACTATTTGTGCTTAAAAGGTGTTTTCCCTACTTTGAAAGATTCTAACCATGTAAAAATAATCACTAGATTTAAAATATCATTGCGACCAATAATCAGTCTCATACAGTGGAAGACATTTTGTCTGGGCTAGGCTGGAAATCTTGCGGGAACATTTATTTCTATGATCTCCGGTGCTTGTTTCTCCTATTGTGCTAGACATGCCCGAGTAGCTCACTATGAACACAGCCCCACGAGGAGCATTTCCGTGTCTGTGGTTTATTCTATGAAGTGCAGTGGGTGTAGCTACTTCTGGGCAGCGGGAAGTTTTTGGGCTAAGTCTAATATGTGTACAGAGGGAAAGTTCAGGTCAGTATTGCATTTCATTAATTTCACCCATATAATTCTAACCATAAAAATAAGATGTTAACTGTTGGGTTATCCGCTTATGCGGCATACGGATTCAAGACGGATTTTCAGAAGAACTCACAGTAGTCATAACCAAAAGTCAGATTTTCAGAAATCTCACAACACCTGGCATGATTACAGATGAGTGCTTCAGACTGTTTTCTCTACATGCAAATGCCCTGAAAAGTCAGGTTCTTGAAAAACCAAGCTCAGCCCTTTGCCTGAGAAACATACTTTCGAAATGAAATACAGATTGCATGCACCAGGAAAGGTTGTATTCTTCCACCGCATTTTATAGAAAGTGTGATGGTTAACATAAAAAGAACAAAGAACTGTAACAATATCTTCAGATGGTTTAGGTATGCTAGTATGAGTCAGTGGAGCATGATTGAGGTGTATAGAGAGATGAGTAATGGTACCAGGAGCTTAGCCCCAGCGTATCAGGCAACTGACCTTTTATCCTAATTTTGTCTGTTCTAACTGCTCATCCCAAGCACCCTTTGCGTTTGCTTAGGGTGGAGGCAGTGGCACAGGCACAATAAATCTCTGTAGGGCCTGCAAACTCAGCTCAGGAAGAGGAGGACGCTTGGGCAGGTAGCTACGCTGGCCTTCATGATACTACTGGAGCACTGCTGGCAGCACACAGGGTTCTGGTTTCAAGTTACCTCACAACATGATCTGAATCACAGTTGCTGGTTAGCTCGCTGTAAAAGAGAAATGAAGCATCAGCATGACTAAAAATATTAAAGAAACCCTGTAGGTTTTTAAACGTATTCAGGGAATGCAGGAGAAAGATGTACCAGGGAAAAAAAATGGTGCTCCATTTAAAATGAGAGTCTAATTGTCTTTTTCAAAGTTTAACAAGATTAGTGACTGTGACATACACAGTCACTTGCCAAAAAAAAAAAGCAGATAAGCTCTAAGGAATCCAGCAAGAACCACAGATCACCTAGCACCAAAACAGTCCACAGGTAAGAGGTATGTCTTTAGGGACTATTAAAAGCCGGTATTTAAAATAGGAGGTGGTTTTGGAGATTACACTTCAGTTATGATACCACTGGCAGTTGTCAGATTTATTTGTTTTTCCTCTGTTTCCAGATCTTCCAAAAAATTCAGACTGAAAGTCGTAGGCAATGGACAACAGCAAATCAAGCGTACCAGCTTAGAGCTTAGGAAACAGTACTGGGGTGGCAGCTTCTGCACATCCTACAAATGATATCTTGAGAGGTCTCTGTGCTGAACAGATCTAAAGGCAATGTCACAAAATATGAAAGGATTTCTGAAAACAATATTCATCAACAATAAAAAGTTACTTCTGTAAGTCACTTGGCAGAAGTGCCCATGATATCACCACATTCCAGGCTTCTTACACTGACTGAGCTGGAAGCATTTGAGTTCATGAACTCCAGCCTCTCGCAGCCACTCCTAGTACAGTTATTGTATCTGGGGCCACAATGTGCTTTTCAAAATGTTCCAAACCTAACCTTGAAGTGAACGTGTGCTTCTCCTTGGGAAGGAATGGCTTGTTCTTCCTGCCATCTCCCAGTAACGCGACTGCTCTGTTCTGTGTTACGCATTTCAACGTACGAAGTAGCAGCTTTTTCAGATGTTTCATTGAACATGAATATAGTGAGGATGCAGTGACTACAGTTTCACTGAGCTGTGGCTGTTGTGGTTGTTCAGCTGCAAGCCCTCTTGTATTTCAAGATCAAAATGAATGGCAGAGGAAAATGAAGAACAAAGTGTTACCTTGTAGAGACAGCAGTAGCAAAATATTGATGAAATACGTAATTTTATCACCATATCCAAGTCAATTGCATTTACAGGGCAAGGACATTTAAAGTGTACTTGTTTAACAACACACAAAAAATTATATGCGATTTTCTATTCCATTTTTTCAGACATACCTACTTTGGGTGAAGAAAGAATTTGCTGTTGCATCACTGAATATAACTGGGCAAAATATGATCTTGTTGACTTTTCCCTTATGAATCATTTACAAGAATGATCTACAAACTTGCTCTGCAAAATTGGTAAACAGCTACTGAATATTTTTACTTCCAAAAAGCTATTAAAGTTAGTAAGGCTGATACTTGGAAGTTTTCTTTCAAAACACTCATACCTGATTTGCAAGCTTTTTGAACTTAATGTGATGCCATTTTCCTGTCATTTTTCAGCATGCACCAATGTTTTAGCTGGAAAAGTTTTATAGAAGCTCTGCAGAGGAGGTATAGGTACGCATCCACAGTGTAGGATTTGGAACAAAGAGAGCAAGTTCTACCACAGTCATAACATAGGAAACACAACTCTGAAATATTAGCAATGTATTTAGTTTTCAAAATTAAAAATGCGTCTATGCACGTACATGAAAGCAGATTATAATTGGAAGCAAAAATAAAGCCTGACACTACTCTGTGTCACACCTCCATGCAACATTTTCCTTTGTTGCATTGGCTGTAACCAATGCAACATGATGTCATTAAAAATCCAATTTTTTTTCATCCGTGGAGAGAGCCAGAGGTGGAACTGGAGAATTTACTATTGCTGAGGTATAGTAGGAAGGTACAGGATGAAAATAAGAGTCTTTAATTCAACCCAACCTTTAAAAATACCTGTTTACTGCAAGAGTAATGGATCTTTCTTGCAGTCCTGAAATCACCAGCATCCGAAAAATGAATGCTTGTTATACTTGCAGCCACTATCATAGTGGGAAGCAGCTGGCACAAAGAAAGTATTAACAGGGCCAGGTGACAACTCCAAGGGGATTGTGAAGAAGTGTGGAACTGCCCAGGCCTTTTAAGATCCAAAAAAAACTGTGGCAAATCTAAACTACGTCTTAAAGCTGTGCAGAAAATAAACAGAAATTCAAGAAGAAAGTTAATACTTTCTGAGGCAGGACTGAAGTACCTTGAAATTGCCTTGGAAAACAGCTGCTTGAAAGGAGGGGTGTGGGGACAGAGGGATATTTTAAGTCTAATATATACGCAGTTTACTCCTTGTCACTCAGTGCATTGTTGAATGGGTCTTCTTCCTAACCCCTGGCCCTCCTCCTGCACACATACTATTCCTTAGCCTAGGCCCCTTGTCCAGTCAATCCTGGCACATCCCTATTTGTTCACTTTCTCTTTTGAACAGTGTTTCCATTTTGGCCAAACTCTCTGAAATGGAGACCATACCATTAACGTGCCTGTATGTAAACTGAAAGAAGAGGGCCAAGAGTTTTAAAAGTTGAAGCTAAGAAGAGTAGCTCCATAAGCCTTGAAAACTCACAGGGAAAAAAAAAAAATCTGTCTTCATTATATTCTCAAAGTAACAAATTGGCCCAAGCTAACGAAGGATTTCTTTTCCCCTTTTTTACTCTCAACCTCTTCTACTGGGTCTTTTGCAGGTATTTTACCAGAGAAGTGACCTGTATAGTATCTAGTGCTGACAAAAGGGAAAAAGTGGAATCAGAGAGACATGAGCACAGAGGGAAGAGCCAGACAAACCCTTTTGGAGGCAACACAGTCTTAGATCACTTTAAATTGATTGTGAAACCACAACCATGAGAGTTAGTAACAGTCAGGATTTCTGTAACATATCAGTAAGACCTGAAAAGGAGCCAGTGAAAGAAAACTGAGCACTTGGTGAGAAACAGAGGGGTCTACTCACAACTTGGAGAAAGAGTCCTGATGGTAGGTTCTCGGTTTAAACACTGCTTCTACTTTTTGATGCAATTTTTTTTTAATAACTACATCAAAGTTTCCAACAACTTACTGCCCTAAGTTACTCAAGTGTTTTTGGAGACTCCACAACAAGACAGCTCTTTTACCTGGAGAAACTAGTTTTCTTGAGTGACAGCTTCCACAAAACTAGACCTAGAGAAAGTGTCACATATCATTTTTTTCTTTGAAAGATAAAAAGGAAACAGAAAAACACATTCTGCTTCATCCTTCTCATGTGAGTTGTGTAAGAAACCTGTGTGAGCTCAAAAAAAACCCCACAAACCAACACCCCCAAAATAAGCACACCTATGGCTTTTTATTATTCTTTGTTCAAAGTGTCCTACCTTTAATTTCGCACTACTATAATTCACCTGTAATTGCATTCCCTACTGCTTTTTTCTATTGAGACTCAACAGAATTTTCTTAAAAATCTGTTTTGTTACCAGTTACTAAACAGCTGATTTTTAACAGGTCATTTTACTTCCCTTCTCTATTCCTATTTTAGTCCTCTTGCATCATGTTTCTTAATTCAGTTCTAAAAAGAAAGTAGCAATATTAAAAAGTATTTGGAAGCTACACTGGCCTGTGTTTTATTTCAACAGTTATCATTGTTAATTAAAAATTCCAGAGGAAGAGTAAGTTTCTGCTCCAAAGAATAGAACAGTTTGTATTATCAATCTTCCTTTGCAATGGAAAGAATTTATCTTCACACATATAAATGGCCATTTGTATATGATTGGTAAAAATGTACTCGTTTGCATTTTCTCAGGAAGTGATTTTTTTAAAGTGTCATTTTTCGTCTGAAAACCTCAGAGTATGTTGCAGGAATCTGGGTCCTCACAGCAATCTCATTTCAGTTCTGAGGTACATATGTTGTAATTTTATGAATGGCTAAAATGAAGGTGAAACTGAACTTCACAACCGTGGAATATTCAAGTTTAGTAGTATATTAAATGAAGATCAGAAAGTATGCTACTTCTTTACAAGTGCTTTAGCAATTGCTGTACTTTTAAAAGTATTTGACATAACGATACGGTAGGGCTTGTTTAAATGAGCACAGTAAGTTTGGACATAAGTAGAGAAGAAACATTAAACACAGTGACAGATTGTGAGAATTTACATTCTTCCTTTAGCGTGGCTAAGGTAAGTACATAGTATAGCTGAGAATCTCACAAATTCGCTTAATTCTTTTCTCTAATGAACTTAAAGAACTAAGCAAAGATATGGAGTGCCTATAGGGCATTTCTTGGTATAGGAAAAGGAGAAAAGCGCAAACAAAACCAGACTCAAATTTTCAGTCAGGTGGCCATAACGTTCCTTTAGTTCACAAAGTCACACGTCATTTTTGTTGGCAAATCAGCAATAAGCTTCTATCCTTCTACTGTCATTCACTTGAATTTTTGCCAATGCATTGAAGCATTTTTTCCCCCAAAAGAAAATACATCGCCAGCATCATTTACTACTCCCCCTCGAAATACTTACAGCACATTACATGCATACTTTTGACAATTGTGCTTTTGGAAAATGTCGTTCCCTGTAGCAGTGAGACAATAAAAGCTTTTTCATGCCACTCAGATACTGTTTCAAATACGTGCTACTGACTAAGAACAGACAGACATAAACAAGAACCTTCCTTAAGATAATGTTCATTTCTTGTCTTTATAATCATAAAAGATTTTTCTGTATATAGGTAGAAGTCTGAGTAAACCCACAGTCATCTAGCCTTTTAACTCCCAGCCCCCAAAAACTTCTTACTACATCAGTGTTTGAAAGTTCTCTTGACTTTGACCCACATACAGAAAAGTAGAAAAACTATTTTTGTAACACTTATGCCAGTTGTCTTCTTTTCTTGTTGTCTCAAACTAGTAATTCCTTTAGCCAAAAATTAATCTTGCTTTATATGTCAAACATCTTTGTAGATGATTGCCATCAAGGAACATAAGGAAAGTCAGGTGATTAAAGCTAAAAAATAAAATGCTAAGTGTCCTATAGCTATGATTAATACCAGAACAACTTGTACTGTCCTTTGCTGTTAAAGGCAGAAATTCCCTTTCACTTTGCTCCATATATATTACGCAAAATGGCATGTGCAAAAGAGGAAAAAAGATGGGACCTGCAGAAAATGCAAGCTGACAGAACATTACAACAAACATGGTAAGTATTATGAGGTCAAGTAGTGTTTATATGTCCATAATCATTTGAAGAAAATGAAGATAAGGTCTGTTCATTTGTAATTCAAAAACTATCAGACAGATTTTAAGACAGGGAAGATTAAACTTGACTATCAGAATATCTCATTGATAGAAAAATATATGTTCACAGATCTCATACTCAGTATCACCGAGAATTACAAAGTTTATATACTCCAATAATACCAAAGGAGAAACTACATGACCCAAAACCTGTTTCCCATTTGTGATTTGGACTTTGTGGATCGCATTTTTACAAAAGGTGTCTTTCCACAGGCTGCAGTGCAGTAGACACAATCCCTTTGCACAGTGAATCCTCATTGAAGTCACACCTTTGTAGCAGATACAGGCAAGCATCTGACCCGCAGAGCCTCCCTATATAGTAACTGCAACCAGATAGCTCGCGGACTGCAGCTCATGGTCACTCAGCACAAGTTCATATCTAAACACGATGGTTTACAACCCATTTAATAATCTGGGTCCAGAGCCTGCATGGAGAAGTTACTCTACTGTACTCTGAGAATATGCCAATCTAATATCCCATATCAAGGAGTTCCTCAGGTTTCTCCCCGACTCCATAGACTTTCTTTGCTGGCTTTGGCAGCACGACTACAGGTTTCACCTGCCAGATCACAGACGGTTACTAGTCCAAGACAGGCTAGCTGTGCTTACATAAAAGAACCCAAATGAGAACTAACAGTGTAAACCAAAAAACCTTGAACTTCAAATGTTTCCTTCACTTTCCTACCCCTCAACAAACTGAGGCATTTTAAAACAGGTAGGTAAGGACACTGTGGCAACTACTGTGAAGGATATTTCTGAAATAAAGGTGAAGTCACCCACCTGAATTATCAGACACTTCTATGCTATTTCTTTGTTAGCAAACAAGAATACTGAAACCAATGAACAAGTAGAAACCCCTTACCCAGGGAGAAGTATAATTGTTGTTAATCTTTGATACTTATATTAACCTTGCTCAGACAGAGCTAGAAGAAGAAAAGCCATCTCAGACAAGAAATTGTGAGGGGAATGATGATGTCTTGAATGGTAATATCTTGAATAGCAAATTCTATACTGAGATCATGCCTCTTCTATTTGTGAAAGAGATAAGAACTTACTGAACAAGGAACAGGCAAAGGTAAGATTAAATAATCTTGGTCACAGCTTCAGTTCTTCATTAGCTCATGCATTAAAGCATCACAATTCCTCTGCTGCAATCAGAGATTTTTAGAATTGTCTACCTTGTGATACTATGAGGATTTGGGATTTTTTTTTCCTCATTTGCATTGTGTAATCCTTACCCGAGATAAAGGCTGAATGGGTAAGGTAAGGGCATATATTTCAGTTTTGTTACTTCCAATTTAATTACAGAGGTCTGAGATATTGGCTGTGGCAAAGTCTTTAATCCAAACGTCAAAAATAAGGCTTATGTTTTGAGCACTAGAAGACTCAGAAAACTTTACAATATGCCTATGAAAAGACCAAAATAATTTTTAAAAAATTTTACATTCATCTGTGGGATATTTATTTCTCATGTCAAATAAACCAACTAGTAAAATCTGCTAAACCATGGCTAGGTGTTTATCTATTGAAGGTGAAGAAAGCTGCCCTTGCAAACAAGTACTTAGGTTTTATTTTACCCTAGGCCACCCACAGTATGTTTACTCGTCACACGCACAGACTTGCTGTAAAGTAAACAGGAGGATAATTCTGACTTAATTTTCTGGTTTTAATACTATGCATGAGTGATAAAATTAAATTTAGACTCCAAGTAAGTATGCAGGGTTCAAGCACACAGGTTGGTTAAGAGCTTGCACAACTGGGCAAACAAAAACCAAAAGAAATCTGAAAAGTTGTAACACAATATCACAGAAAGGACAGACCTCTGTAAGACAGAGATTTCACAGAAATCCAATAACTACCTATATGATTATGCCTCTAAACCTATATTTAATCAACTGCATACAGGGCTGACTGCTCACTGTAGCAAATGAGTAAATTTGAAGGGAATGGGTATACTCCCTGCATCCTAGCTTATCGATTACCTCTGCACAGCAGGGACCTGCTGTGATGCTGCTGAAAAGATGTGTGGATAATGAAAGACAAAGACTTTTCTCCCAATTTTTCAGATGTAAGACATTCTTCCTGGGAAAAGTTTAAGGTCCTCTGAGGATGCATAAACTCAGATTCTTGACCAGCTAGAGAGATAAAATTCAGATGCTCGAACATTTAAATAGAAGTCAGAGCTCAATCAAGACTTCTCAGCAGAGTGAGCAAAATCAAATTTTGTTGTCCGTGGCTTTCCCCAGACATACGCATAGACACTACTCCCACCCCACAAATAAGAAGAGGAGAAACTGAAGGGATTAATGAGATGTTGACATGATAATGGATGACAAAGAGGAGCCAGAGCAAGCTCTGAAGTGGTCAGCAAGATGTGCAAGGGAGCTCTGGGTAAGAGTGAGGGTTCCTTTAATCTTCATTCAGACTGCTGCTGTTTTCCCTGCATCTATTGTCCTCTCTTTTCAGGCATGAGGTCCCCATCTCCTGTCCACCTCTCTACCACAATCGACAGAACCTGCACTCACCACCTAACACTGGACCTAACTAATCCCTCATCTTCTGGAACAGCCATTGCTCCTATGCCTCCAGTGTTGCTGGGTGAAAAGTGGGAAACAGGAAAAGAGGGCACAGGCTCAGCCCATTCCTGCTGTTGAGACATCAAAGTCCATATCACAAAGCAATTCTCCATCACTGACAGCAGCAGCATCACTGTACAGAAGCAGCAGGGATAACTAGCTGTCATGGTTTCAGTTGGGACAGAGATGCTGCTTTTTTACTGGCAGCTGGTATAGTGCCATCTCTTGGATTTGGGATGAGAAGTACTTTTTGAGAGCGCGCTGGTGTTTTCAGTTGTTCCTAGGCAGTCAAGGCCTTCTCTGCTCCTTACACCACCCAACAAGTAGGCTGGGAGGACACAAGGAGCTGGGAGGGCACACAGCCGGGACAGCTGACCCCAACTGACCAAAGGGATATTCTGTGCAATATGACATCACGCTCAGCACATAAATAGCTGGGTGAAGAAGAAGGAAGGGGAGGACATTTGGAGTTATGTTGTTTGTCTTCACAAGTAACCATTATGCGTGATGGAGCCCTGCTTTCCTGGAGATGACTGAAAACGGCCTGCCCATGGGAAGCAGTGAATGAATTCCTTGTTTTGCTTTGCTTGTATGTGCAGCTTTTGCTTTACCTATTGAACTGTCTTTATCTCAACCCACAAGGGTTTTTTTTCTCATTTTTACCCTCCTGATTTTCTCCCTTACCATGCTGGAGGTGGGGGGGGAGGGGAGGGTCGGCCAAGCAGCTGCACGGTGCTTGGTTGCCAGCAGGGTGTTAAATCACGACACTAGCTTAATAAATTGTACCTTATTTTATTTAGAGCTGGCCTTGGGTTTTCCTGCAAGAGGGCCTAAACAAAGTGCTTGCAGTCAAAACCCTCAAGGTATCATAGTAGTTCCTTGGCTGACCAGTGCTTCTTTAACTTAAATACTAACAGGCTCATTTTCTAAATTAAAATTTAAGCAGAGCTTGGCAGGTGGATAAAATAAGATTAATAGGAGCCTTACACTCAAAGTTAGATATAAAAGATTATGCACACAAATCAAATTGAAACTCTTCTAATATTAAAAAAAAACCACCTTAATTCTTTGTCAAGATGAGAAAGCATGTGAACTTCCACAAATAATGAAATTCTGAGATGAAGATGTTTAAAATTTACTGCAGCCATAGCCTCAAAAGAGTAAGAAAAGAACTAAATACAAGAAGAGTACATGCTTTGTTTATCTGAAATGCCTAGGGAACGCTGCAAGTTCCACACATTTCAGTTTAGAAGTCTTTTTTTTTTTAAATAACAAAATAGCTAAGTAAGCACAGGAACATGTGGAAACCTCTAGCAAAGTTGTGTCCAAGAAAACAAATACCAATTACATTGTATTATTGGATTTGCTTTACCACAGGGTCAAGTCACAGACCCCATTGGAGGGGACCCTTCAGTAGCAACTGCTGAAGTAAGAGAAATCAGCAGGAAAACAGCTTTATTAGCTCTTTGAGCTTTGTTTTCAAACATATTTTAATACTAATGAGCACCACATATATTGTAGACAGCTGACTAAATAAAAAAGGCCATCAAGATTATCTATTCTTGCTAGTCCTTGGGTGTAGGCAGTCCAACTAACATAAACCAGAGGAGATAAGTATCAGTAACTTATGAAAAATGCCATTACAGCATGCTGGAAGCAAAACAGCCATGTGAAACGAGAAGAACAGAACTCAATATAGCGTGCAATGAATGTAAGCTTCAGTGCCCACATACTAAGCTTTCTGTACTGTAATGGTCTGATACATTCATTTTGACCCAGAGACCAGAGATAAATTGTCTTAGCAATACAAACAAACAGCTAAGCAATTAGGGCAAAGTTTTTGGAGAACATAGTGATAACATCTAAAAGCATTGTTGGTGATGGGGGGAAAACAGCCCTGGAGATAGGGGGTTTAATCTGAAGTAAAAGAGAGAGTATAATTGCTTCTCCAAATTACAGTGCAGTAAAAAAAAAAAAAGCAGGCAAGCAACTGGCACTGGTATTTGTCTGGCATTTATTTCAGCCTATCCAACCTGAAAAGTAACTTTCATTGTCCCATTTGGAGTTAATCAAGTTTTGCCTATAAAAAGAAAGTTTTTACATGTGCAGCTATGAAAGTGTCAGAGCTGAGAAATCCATGAGCAACCACCAGGTTTTAAAGAATTTCTATCACTTAAATTTCCTTAAAGGAACTTCATTAAAATGAAGTTTCCAAGCACTGGGGTTAACACAGTAGTCAAATGACCAAAGCAACAATTTTACCTGTGAGCTTTTACGTATCAGCCCTATTTAGAGGATCAAACACAAATGTATATTAGTTGCAATGCAGAACATTGCCTGCAACAATGTCTATTACCTCCCCGGCACAATAATAGCTGTAACCAGTATTTAACCTAAATTGTGTGTTGATTTAGCAATGAGAATTTGGTTATTACTTTAAAACTTTGAATAAACAAAGTATTATATACATTTAAAAACGAGAGATATATCAGGTCTAGAATACATTCCTTCAGTTTGGTAGGGTACTTGGGCAGGGTTACCCAAGAAAATAGCCATAAGCAGATAAAAGATAAACTCTCAAATTAATACTAATTTTTATTGTTGTGAACACTCTTGTTGTACACAATAGGATAGTTTTATTAGTTTGAGATGCTTGCTTATTGCAAAATATCTAAATTTAATTTTAGTGGAAAAAATTGCAATATGGAGGTGATAAATGCACATTGAACTGCAACTGAATGACCAGCAGTCTCATAGTGTCCACCTAAGGAACAAAATTGGTATTGTTTTTAATTGCATAATGAAATGAAGATGCATACAGCAATTTATTTACTGAAGAACTTGTTTTTCCTGGTAAGATTTTTCTTTGAAATATATTTTTTAAAAAATCAATTTTTTTTAAATATCAATCCAAAAAAAACATTTTGAAAGATACATAATTGAAACTTTTATAAGAGAGGTGGTTTTGGAGCTGTCATAAATGACACATAGTCTTAACTCCATCCCATATAATAAAGGCAGCTTCAACAACTCAGACATGTTATCTGAACTCCAGTGTAATTTAATGCATTGAAAGTAAGCATACGTCTTGCTCCATTGTGTACTACGTTGTAGCATACAGAAGTCTATAAATGCCACCTGAATAAAATGAACAATTATTTATATTTCAATAAGGAAAAGCACTTTACAATTAATTAAAGAATAAGATTGTACAGAGATTAGCAAATAAGGCAAGACTGCAACACCCTGTGGTAAACACCAAATTAACACTTAAAAACACAGGAAAAAAAAAAGTCTTCCTGCTTTCTGGGTAGAGAAAAATTAGAAACTCCAATTTTTTAATTCTTTTTTTTTTTTTGGTTCCAATTCCACTGTGAAACATCATAACCAAATTATGCTATTTTAATTTATGATTGATATATTATTTGGAAAGCTTTTTAATAGATTTTAATAATACTGTTAATTGTAAAATACCAAAGAAATAACCCGTAAATAGCATCTCCTAACTACACAACTGTTCTCCACATCTGCAACAAAATTTTCTTTCCTTTGTCTTTTCTTCCTTTAATCCATTCACTACAGTCTATCCATTAACAACACTGAGTTCCCTTAACTTTCACTTGTAGTTGCTGCATTTTTCTCTGCTTGATACTGCCCCAGAAATAATGTCTGTAGGAGGAACATGTTAGACAGCCAACATCACTTCTTTAGAGAGTAGGCTATGGAGATGAAAAGTCATTCTTTCAACTAGGAGGCAGGATTCTGGCTTGCAGGGTTGCGATGTCAACACAATGCTCACAAGAACAGCAGTATAACGCTCAGATATTAAGGTAAAATTTCTATCCCCCGCCTTAGTGAGAATGCTATTTTTTTTATCCCAGCTCTCCCCTCCACTGCCACAACTTGAACTTGTAGGAAAACAAATGGTCTCTTCATGCCTTCAAGCCTTTCTCCACTTCTCCCCCCACCACCCCAATTGCTTATATACTCCCCATCAGCAGGGGCGGGCTCTTGATTCAATTTGATAGGTGGGCTGCCTTACTTTCTGTCACAGGAGCAGCCCAGGGAAGCAACTGCAGGAAGAAAAATGGAAGACAACTGGTATATGCAATTTCTAAAGTATTTTTTTCTGTTGAGTGCTGCCAATACAAAACACAAGCTGTGACGTATCTTGTGGATGAAGCTAGATGAAATCAGGAATGACCTATGTATTTTAGTTGCAGACATCAAGAAGTCCTATCACTGTGCTTTTCCTTTCCCTCAATATATTTTAGATAAATGGACATAACGAATGCAATGAAGTGCCTGTTACTAGAATAGGTATATGCGCGATTCATATACATCAAATTTAGTCTCACATAAAACATGTTAAAGTTGAAACTATTTCAAAACCACAAGATCAAGGTTAAAAGAAAACATATGTTTATTTATTTCTACCTATGCCATGGTAAAGGACAAAGTTACACTTCTCTGTGCATTGCAGTCATCATGGTTTTCCACCAATATCCACCCCCACCCAAGAAAAATGAGTACCGTGCTTGGCACTTTATTTTGTGTAACAATGAGAGACTGCAGTGATGTGGTAAGAAGGGTTGTATTGTCATCTTCAGCAAAGAACACATTTTAATGTTATGTCTTCCAAATTTTCATCACAGATGCATATAAATGCAGTTATCCATATTGTCAAGTGTCATGGAGCTTGATGGGAACAATTATGTGCATTGTAATATGAATCTTTAACTGAAAAGGTCAACAAATTAGGAAGCCCAAATAAAGCCTTTATAAAATGATTCCCCCTTTACTAGATTCATCCTCACACATACAGACAAAAAGTGCCAATACTGAAGACTAGGGATCCAGTCTAGCTCTTTGCACCCTTTTCAATAACAAATAAAAGAGTAGCCTTATTTCCATTCTCTAACTTGCTACCAAGATAAATACTAAATTCTAGTGAAACAAAGCCACAAATGCGAGTCTTTTACTTTAATCTGAAAACAGAGACATTCTTTGCAAACTATTTCTTATACAAGACAGATATTTGCAGCCATACATCCCAGAGTCCTCTCACCCCCTTCTATCCCTACTCTAAAATTCTGTGAAATGATTAGAAAACTCATTAAGAAAAATGTAATGATTGGAAATGTCATGGTTTTGTAGAAGCTTCTCTTTCCAAACCAACCTTTTATTTCAGACTTTTCCATCAGATGTCAACCATTTGTTGCATGGAGGGTTACATGATATATGCACTTAGCTATATTTTGACAACTTTCAGTGGGCTGTTACAATAGTCTGTTTTCCAGAAAAGAAAGTACAACCACAATACCAAGTTGAGCCTTTGGGCGTTGGTTAAGTTTCTCATTAAACTGACATTCAAGTACATGTAGCATTTTTCCTTAGTGTGGCAACTTGCCACATTTAACATTGGGGAAATTTAGATGCTTATAAATTAAGTTTATGAGTAAGTTTGTTGAAATGACAAATCGGATTTTGAAAACTGAAACGGGAGTTTTCTTCTCGCCTTGCGTTATAGTGCAGTGCCCTCTACTGGCCAAACATCCTCACTTAAAAATAAAAGAGCAGAAGTTCTCTGAAAAAGTTACTCTTCAGACTAAAAACCAAAAAAAAAAAAAAAACACCCCACAAAACAAAAAACCCAAACAACCAAACCAAAAAACCTCAGAAGCAGTGTCAAATTCTTAGAAGAAGTTACTACATAATGCCGCCAATTTATTCTAATGCCAGCCTTGCTTTCATATTACATGGTAATAAAAATACATTTGGTGCTGAAATAAATCCTGAAGCAGCCTTTTTAAAGAGTTTGAAATGAAGGTGACAATACAAAAATAGGTGGTAGTAAAAAGTGTAACTTAACATGAGATCTTATAATAGCAAAAAGCATACAACCAGATTAGCAACCACTACTGCCGGTTGAATTTTCACTATTTTACCTTTTTCAGCTCAGAAATGACAGACCTTCATCTAAATTTCTCTTTGAAGCAATTAATAACGCTTTTAAGTGCAGTGGACAGAACTAATTGCATCAGTACTACCTATATTAGCTGTACCTGAGAGTGAGGATTAATAAGTTTCAAGAGCCAACAGCACAACGAGAAAGCTGGAAACAAGAGATATCCATAAATGCCCTCCCTTCGCATCACTGTGGTTTGCTCACTTATTAGCTTTTCATCTCTCCCTCTCACTTTATTTTATGTTTGTTTCATAAATACGGATGAAATGTACACGCGCTGGTGGTAGGCAAACTGTAACATCTTCAGGAATATACTGTACTCCGACCAACCTCGCTGCTGTCATTTGTCCAACCCACTCCTCTCGGGTGATGTTATCTCTTATAATACTGTTCCCTTCACTAGCTAGTTGATGGCCAGTATTGCTTCACAACTTTCCCCGATACCTATATTAAGTCAGCGACAACGCGGGCAATATTTACATGATACATCAAGTGCCTGATCATGCTTTCAAAAATTAAGAACAACAATATTTTAAAGTAATTCATGAACATGTGCAAAAGG
The DNA here is from genome assembly GCA_008711295.1 of Anarhynchus alexandrinus. NCBI lineage: Eukaryota > Metazoa > Chordata > Aves > Charadriiformes > Charadriidae > Anarhynchus > Anarhynchus alexandrinus. Next base: position 1,355,522 of record VUYV01000214.1, on the reverse strand, counting down.
ACAACAGATGGGACAACAGATCTAGCTGATGAGGAAAGAATCTAGGGACGCTTTCTTATTAATAAAAGCATTATTAATTAGCTTTCAGTAGATTCAATTATGGTACACAAGATGACTATCTAATTACTAGATCTAATGATATTCAATAAGATTAAGAAAATAAATAACTCATAAGATTTATTTAACCCAACTCTATTCTTAAATTTGTTTTTAAGGAGAAAAGCTAAATACCAAGACCGATCATAAAGCATCTTCCTTTCACTATAGTTGCAGGGATCACTAACAATGGTGGGATTTTTCCACCCCAGTGAACAGCAGTGTTAAGTGTCCCCCCCAGTCTCTGCAGACCCCAGTTCTGGTGAAGTGGGGAGCAGCTTTGGTGCTGGCAGGTTTGCTCCAGGCAGCCTGGAGCAAACACAAACACCAACAGACAAGAAAAACTTCTTTACCTCATTAAGCCTCGATCATCACAGAAAGTTCTGTTCCTCATTGAAGGTTAATTTGTGATACTCCTTTTGCATCAGGATTCACCAATGATGACACACACAAAGGCATTCAGTCATCCTCACCCTCAGAGTCTTAGTTTCCCCTGTTAGAAGGGGGCACTACACTGTAGGCCTTGAGGTTTAGCAGCCATTGCCTTACCTCAGATCTATCTTTTCACCCCTCCTCAGGGTTCTTATATAGCTTATGGCAATCAGCCATTTCCTTTTTTTTTTTTTTTTTTTTTTTTTTTAAGCAGGTTTTCCCATTTCCTTTGATTGTGCAATAACCACATACTAACTCTGGGTTGTTCTACTAATCATTTTGCAGATAAGATCTACCTCATACAATCTAAGAGCTGTTTGTCATACTACGAACTTTAAAGAAAAAATTAGAGGTGGGAACATTGGATATCTGGTTGCTTCCACGCTCAAAACTCTGTGCTTCTATTACATCATTGTAAGACCTCAAACTGAAATAGAGAGCCATTTTCACAGCCACATTACACATAGATTAATACATAGGAATGTAGCAGAAGTACACAAATGCTTTCTAAACTTTTGCATAGAATTGTTTTAGCCAGAATTGTATTAAACCCACAGTTCCTTAACATGATTTAACTCTGTTGTGGACAGGGCCTCAGAAAGAAGAGCAACTGTTGGTCTCACTCTCAACCCATGAAAAGTGATTAAGACCCCACGTTCCCATGGGGAACAGGTGAAGCTATCACTTCCCTAGCAGCCTGTTCCAGCTGAAGAGTTATTACTACAGCTGTTCAGCTGATGGCAATTACCACTGATGACGGTCATTGTATGTGGATCTCACCTTCTAAAGGTTTCCTCCCAAGAGATCTGACGTGATGACTGCTGAGCTGTAGCATTACACCACTTTCTGCTGAGAGACCAACTGACATTTACCTTTACGTGACCTTAGTGAGCTACAAAATGCATACTCAACCACAGTTGCTTAACCATGTTGACATTTAGAATGTCTAACTTTTGCTTTTCCTTAAGGTGTAAAGAGCTTTAAACACCACAGCTTTAAACCACAGAGCTCTGAAAAGCAAAAACAGGATGTCTGCATCTAAAGCTGGTGTTGTGTATATTTTTCCTGAGACTGTGCTATCTGGGACCAGGTTGGTGTAACCTTTCAAAAGAGTCTATTGGCCAAATTCTCTCTTTCCTGCTGGAAGATTAACTCTGGTGTGTACAACAGAAAATATTTTCATGGCCAAGGGTTGTTGTCATCATGATCTGCGTAACAATAGGACCAGGTGGAGATAAAAAAAAGGGCTTAAAGTTATGTACACTGGTCTCCTTTACTTTTGCAAAGCCCCAGTGCAGCCACGAAGCCAAGCGCCGAACACCGTTTGCACAATTCAACATGGGAACAATGCCATTGTTTCCTCAAGAGTGGGGGTTGACACTGCAAGAGTATGTCAGTGCAGGTCTACAGGACTCGTAGCTGAATAGACTATTTCAGTTGGAAGGGACCTATACAATGATCATCTCATCCAACTTCCTGACCACTTCAGGGCTGACCAAGTTAAAGCATATTATTAAGGGCATTGTCCAGATGCCTCTTAAGCACTGTCAGGCATGGGGTATCGACCACCTCTCTAGAAAGCCTGTTCCAATGTTTGACCACCCTCTCGGTAAAGAAATGCTTCCCAATGTCCAGTCTAAACCTTCCCTGCCCCAGCTTTGAAACATTCCCATGCAACCAGTACTTCCCTCTCCGTTTCCTCTCCTCAGGAAACTACAGAGAGCAAGGAGGTCACCCCTCAGCCTCCTTTTCTCCAAACTAGACAAGTCCAGAGTCCTGAGTCGCTCCTCATAGGCCGTGCCTTCCAACTGTTTTATCAGCTTTGTTGCCCTCCTCTGAACACCTTCAAGGACCTTCACATCCTTGCTTGTCAATCAAGGTACATACCCATCCCCAAAGGCTGTGTCACTTAACACAGGTAATTAGCACAGCTATAATTTCTGGTTTGAACCAGCTGTTAGGATTGGCTGGTCTTAAACATTTGGACTAGGAAGAAGGATTAAAAATCCACTAAGGTTTGCCCCTGCTCTCATTCTGATGTGTATTTCTCCTTTCTTCCTTTTGTCACCAAATTCACACGCACTTTGAGAGGTTGCATTTGCATTTTTGTTGCTTATGGACACAGTTCAAGAATGAGCAAGCTTAGAGCTTGCTCATTTTACAGACCTCAATAGCATCAGCTCTTTTCCTCAAAGACCTCGTGATAAACATGATAGGCTGCATCAGACAGATAAAACAGTCCTGCCAACAATGAATAGGAGACAAGACTTTAAAAAAAGCACAAATCACAGCCTGCCACTTTCTTAATCAGTGACATTTGGAGCAATATCTTGCCCCTTTCATTAGTAAACAATCTGTAAGAGATACAGGAATTTGCCATGTATTATTTCTCCAAGCAGACCTAATTCTATACCAGGTCCTCTGTCCTTCTGTCAGAACATCCGTGTGCATATAGTAGGAAATTAGGAAGAAAGAGGGGCTTCGAGACATAACATAATGGAGAAAGAAGTGGCACTATGCATTACATTGAATCAAGTTGGATGATGGATCTTCAAACTGTTTGATTTTATGTCTTCCACCAAAAAAAAATCAGGTGATATCAAGAAAGTGCTAAGGTTAGCAAGAAAGAGAAAAGTGATAAAAATGAACTTTCCAGCTCTAGAAGTAACATTTGCAAGATTTAGACCTTCCCTAATGTATAACTTAATTTAGATAGTTACTAATATACGTAGAAGACTAACCCTAAGGACCAAGTAAATGGGCTGTAATGAGACAAATATAATCACTAGTTTATTTCTAGGTTTCAAAACACAGACAAACCATTATTTTGCAGTCTCTCTATGCATTGATGGAGTCATCTTCTGACTGTTCAGCAGTGAATTTGAAAAAATAGGGTAAATAGATCAGGCAATAAGGTAGTCTAAGCATTTATTGTTAAAAACAGCTACTCGTCAACTGATTGAAATTAACTTTTTTTTTTTTCATCTGTCAGATTTGATTGATCTCTAACAACATAATTCTTATTCAACTTTGGACACCTCAGAAGCAGCCAGTATAAAACACATCATAGCTCCACTCAGGTCAGCGACCACATCAGATTTTTACCACTGAGAGCCTGTGTGAGAGATTCCACAGGAACTTCAGACAACTACAGAATTATATATTGAATATGGTGCTTTTGTTCCCTAGCTCAGGAGGTTGCATATTTGCACATTTTTTGCCAAGAGCACTGAAAGCAAATATCATCCCAACTACCGTAAGGATGCAAAGCAACTATATTTCTACAGAAAGGTATCTTAAGCTCAATTTGCAAGGTTGCTATTTGGCTTTGGTTTTATTGACACCTTCTATCAGGACAGTATACCTTCTTTAAGCTTGCGGGGATCACTGACATCAGAAATCCAATACCGGATATATTAGCCACTGAAATCTGGGCAGTGCTGCAACCCACTCAACTGGTTTGCCTTCACTCAAGACGCATTCCTAAATGGTAATATCACCAGTTTCTAACCAGCCTGATAGGTTTTGCTGAGCAACCCCTTTCGTTACTGTGAGACTAATGAACACGTGCAGATCGATGCAACAGAAGTCTGCCCAAGGTAGCATGGCTCAGTGGCAGGAACTCTGTTCTCCTGGGACAGTATCTGCCTTCCCACACAATGAAGGGAGTTTTGAAGAGAGTATGGCCAAAAGTAAAGGTTACCGTCATCAGAAAACATCTCTCTAGCAAAGGGATTTCAGAAGAATCTATTGTTCACATTACAGGAAAAAAAAACCCTCAAAACATTCCAGTGGTAGACCTGACATTGGATGTTTAATAATCAACATAGCAGTTTACGAAGTTTAAAAAATGACCAGCTACTGGCTTTGTAATAAAGATATACTGTGAGATTGACATCGTAAGGTTTTCCTCATAGAAACCTAGCAGAATTCGAGAGTTGGCCAAAGGCAGAGTCAAGTAACTGTGCCCATGTAAGGCACAGTCAAATTAAAAAGAAAACACTGTATTTCTATCAATTCCTACTACACAAGGCACTGCTGAAATTGTCAGAGGACATAGTTAATTCATGGGGTTTTTTTACCCAGGATAGATATTAAAATTACTGCAATACATTTGTCATGAAAAGAAGTAGGGTTATATTTTATTTCTGTCATTTTAAAGGTTTGGTCCATATTGTCTTATCAAATTTACCTCTGTCTCATCACACTGCTGTTTGCAATCTGCATCCATGGATTCTTAAAAAAAAACCAAACCCATAATTGTTTACATTTGGCTTGCTAATTCCTTTTCTGAGAAGCGTTCACTACTACAATGGCTCTTTGCTCCATAACACAATAGTTATGAGAAAAGAGGGACAACAGTAGCACGCCAGTTCTGAAAACTTCGCTTTCTCATTATTCCCATTTGTGGGTATTTTGATGAGCACTGCATAGCAGCTCTGCTGTTACTGCAGGGTGCGCCTGGAACCCCTGCTTCTCTGACCATGGACCTTCCCCAGAGACGTGTAGAATATAAAATCCTGGGCTTAATGCCCTCAGCCCATGCTTGGCTACCTACACAATCATGGCAAGCTTCTCTTCCTTCTTTATATACTGTAAAAGCACACAAATTTTCTGTTTGGTGAAGACTTTGCTATGATGATCTTTGACAGTCTCATCCCACAAGTAGTACACATACATTTCATTCCTACAAACATTTTGAAAAAGACAATGATGTGATGATGTACTTTATACAAACAAGAGTTCTGTAACACATACTCCATAGTTAATTTTATTACATGAGTTGAAGATGTGCATTTAGCACCATAAAACTAAGTATTTGAGTCATGTCTCAAAGATGGCCTCTCTGCTTCCCCTCTCCCCTCCCACACTTCCCACAGGGTCAGATCTGTGGACAGAATGATTTTTGCCAGTTTGGTCAAAAACCTGCCTCTAGCGTACACAAGTATTAAGAGAAAGAAGAGCTTTTCCTAGAAGTGCTGCTCTTAATTATCAAGTTAAAGCAGAAATCACAGCTTGGAGGCTCATAATATTTGAGTGGTGATACTGTAAGATCCCCTACTACTCTCAGAGTCACTTGACTCAATTCAGGCTCATGTTTTGTGGAGTATTAAGCCATCACAAGAGAATACCTGTTTTATCATTGCGACCCTAATAACAAAAGCTATTTAATACTAAATTCCTTTATGCTTTTATTACCCATTGACTCTGTGTGTTCTTGCTTTAAAATATTAACCGATTGATAATGTTTTCTGGTCCACACACCCACATATTAATGTCAATTGTAAAAGCAAGTAATATGTCCTCTGTTCTAATATTTTCTGTCCTTAAGGTGGCTGTCAGAGTCGTGAGCAGTTATCTTCTTATTTGAAACACCCTTTCTGGAACCAACTCAGTTTCTGAAGTTAACTGTCACTTTCCCTGAGTGAACTTCCAAAATGCATTTAGACAGCAATGTTCAGTCCTAAATCAAAATTCCTAAAATCACACAAAATTTTTTTGAATGTCAGGAAGCCATAAGCATCTGAGCAATGAAGTAATTTGTAATAATCATTCATTATAAAGGTTTAATTTTGAGGAAATGTGGAGCATTAAAATATGTTCAACACATGGCAGTGATGCTTTCCAGAAAAAAACCTCAAAGTTGTAAGGACCAGCTACTACGTATGGTAAGTTTATAACATCTGCAGCTCAAGCCAGAAAAACTATACCTTCCCCTTCTCTATTTATTTTAATAAGTTTTCCTTTTCCAAACTGACTTTATGGGAATGAATGCCTAATTTTTGTTGTTGCAGAGTAGCAAGGAGGGGAGGCAAAGAAACATGAAGAGGAAAGAGAAGAGAAGCCATCCTTCCTTTCCGCGTGCTACTACTCACAATATGAAGGAGCTGTACCTATTCAGTTATAAAATATATAATATTTTCTGAGCATGAACAGTTGGAAGCAGCAAGTTGAAAATACAGGATAGTGTCTACCACAGTACAACAAACACCAGTGAATGCCGTAGACCTACAAAACCACGAAACAGATCAACTCATCAAATGAAACAGCAAAAGGAAATTTAAGTTTCACATACTTCTTTTTTCCTTCAGTGTCAGTGTCTAAAATGGTGAGAACATATAATAAACACGTCAAAATGTAACCCAGACATATCTTTGTAATGCTGCTTAGCTTTATCTAACCTTAGAGTCCTTATCTACATTACACTAATTTCTGTCTTAGTATTGAGAAATAAAGTGAACTCCCAGTCTACAACTGCAGTAGAAAATATGATTGCACATGGTTCCCATTACCATGGTCATGCTTAAAAAGGCAATGCCTACCAATATCAGGACAAAATAACCAGGAAGATTTTGCACTATTCTCTTCCCAGATAAAGAAGGTTAAAAAAAAAGAAAAAGCAGATCTCTTCTATTGCAAATAATTCCAACTTATTGTTTTTATTAGGAGTTTTTTTCCTATGCACCAAAAAAAACCCAAACCCAAACTTAAAGCTAATTCATACCATTCCCACATAGTTTACTTTACAAAAGACTGCAGAGTATTGCAGTGGCTGCTTACGTTACATAGAAGGGTACCTGCAGATGCTACTCATAGGAATACTAACACCGAAGAACTTGAATGAAAGGAGATATTTAGCAAGTTAAACAGGGAAAACATGGGTGCATGGATAGAAATGGACAGTGAATTTGAGACAATTTAACATAAAACAGTTCCTGTAGCATGAACATTTATTCCTCAAATTGTTAAGTAACAGACTATGTGAAGACAATGTCAAGTATGATTCATTTATCAAAATTATTATGACAGCCAGCGCACTTTAAGTTATAATAAAACTTTACTTTGTTAATAAAATCAAATGAAATATTAAAATAAGGATCGAATTTCATCTGTAAATTTAACTACATGTTTAACAATGGGAAAGAAAGCATGTTTATCAACTTATTTACAGTAAGACCAACTGAATAGATTTTTAAAGGTGCCTAAACCAAATTTTCCAGTATGACAGACATTCAGTAAGATTTAATTTCCTAATTTCCATATGCACTTGAAAAAAAATCTGCACACTGCAGACTTCATTGACAGAACATTTCACTGTTTTATTGAACTATTTCCATAGCAATTATTAGTTTAAAAGACTGTATGCATGCAAAACACACTGTGGGTGACATAGCACTAAGAAAAAAAGGAAAACCTCTTCATTTTTGTTCACTCCCACTCTGCAGCAAATCTAAGTCAAAAACCTCTGCTTTTTTTGTTACTGTCAATGGAGAAAAGGAAAAGGAGGGATCTCTGAAGAATGACTGTCAGTCCAGTCTCAGGCATTGCCAGTGTACTTACAAAGCACATATCTTGTTTCCATGTGGGATCAGTCCAGCCTAAAAGTTGACACTACCAATTGACTACTTACTGACTTCCAGATTAGAAGTTGTTAAAACACACTCTCATAACACCAGGCTACAGTACTCAGTGTAACAAATGTCTATGAAGTAAACATATGAGGGGTTTTTTTAATTTTATATGTAAGGCTGCACCTTGACAGAAAATCCATGGGATGACTGTGCTTCATTTATCCACAGGGAGGAACTACCTGTGAGATCACAGCATTATTTCCTGCCTTCTTTCTTGTGGCGGGAACTCATATCACCTCACTGCTTGAAATGCAGTATTTTTAAAGCTGTACAGAGAGGCAAACTGGTTTGGGGCCTAGACTGAGGCATTTGCGAATACTTACTTTCCTCAGAAAAAAAAAGGAAACTTAATGGCTTATGAAAGCCAAGACACCTATGAGTGTCTGACACCTGATCACCAGCCTGCCTTCAAAAACCTCTTTAACTTGCTATTATTATTCATCTCAGCAGCCAAATTCAAGCTCACCTGAGCAGTCATATTGGAAGAATACAGCAAAACATATCATCAGCATAGACTGAATAACTTCTTTATGGAAGTTCTATTATGAGAGCTTTTCTTCATTACTATTGTGGAACTAAAGCGTCAGGAGTGTACTCATTACTAGTCTGAATACGAAACAGCTATTTTTATTTTAGTTTTCCATAAAAGTGTTAAAAATCTGAGCATCTGAAGTTGGGATTTTAAATCCTTTCTAGGACTCAAATGTAAGCCATCTGCAAATGCCAAATATTCAGATTGTCCCATACACAACTCTCAGAGCTATGAGTGCCCAGTACAGTTAAAAAAGCCAAGCCACTTTACATACCTAATTTTAGGCATCTAAATTTGTTTTCATTAGAGACATAGCTGATACTGCAATTCTTCTGCCCTCTCCCTGAATTTGATTTTGCTCCCAGAAGACCCACAGAATCAGACCAAAATTAATTAAACTGTAGCTTTTTAGCAGAACAGAAATAAAAGAGCATCTGAAAAAGTGAATTGAGGAATAAGAATAGATTTATATTTGCTGCAAACATTTGCTGAGGATATGCAAAAAGTGCCATGCAGGATTGCTGCTGTACTTAGTCACATGTTCAGCTGCAAGTGTTTTAGATAAACTTCAACATGTTTCCTGCGTATCTGATTTGAAACAATCAGCACTCAAAATGCACTAATGCTGACTTTATTTGTTTTACGTTCTTTTGTTTAGATAAGCCTGCAGGCCAAATTACATACTGACTTACACCTCATGGAACCACAACCACTCATTACATGTCTAATGGGATGGCACAGAGATGTAAATGAATATCAACACATAATTCAGAATCACAAAGCCATGTAGTACTGGGAAACATGCAGAGAGAAAACAGTGAAACATACTTCTGTATGCATATAAAGATGCTGTTACCTATCCCACTGCCTGAGCATCCTTGTAAGACCTAGCAAACAAGAAGGATGCAACATAGTCACAAAAAAAAAAACACCAAAATTTTTCTACAGCATCATAAACATAGGCCTACTTAAGAAAAAGTGCATTCAGCACAAAATCAACTTCTTTTCTTTAAATGAAACATATTGGCTTAGAATATTTAGCTGAATATTATGTATGAAATAACTCGAAGCGTGAGCAAACATCCATACCACCGAATCTGTGTAATGTTTGGCATTAACTGACAAGCACGTTTGTTGATAAATTCGGAAAAGTGGTCAGGGACCAATTGCACAAAGAGTTGTAAGTACCTCCTCATACAGAGATACGACTTGTCAGAAGAGAACTGGAGATGAATGGAGCATAGTGAAAAAAGCATGCGGCGTTGGCGCCACTCACTATCTGTTCAGATAGCAAGCTATGACTTCCATTGCGTTCAGTTCGGTCCCTTTCAAAATCTTTAAGTTAAGAAAGGATTTTCCTTGGTCCTTTCCTGAGCAAATTAATTTTTTTTTAAATGTCTATTGATTGTGCTGTGATGAAACCATTAATGATTAACTACAAACATGAAAACAAGGAGCTAAGTGACAAAGAAGAGCTACTAATTACCTTTTTTTTCAGCAGTGCTAAATGCATCCAGCTGTGAGTGAGCTGTAGTCAGTCCACTATAGTCATTTAGTTATACTGCATGCTGGACAGGAATATGAATATTTACTACAAGGCTAGCTATGTGGTCCAACTGCCTGGATGCTCTGGCCTCCTTGACTTTCACAGGAGAAAGGAAACAGTATTTCAGGAGTACATACAACTCCACCAGCCAGATACCTTTTTCCAAGAGTATGGATAAAATGACGAGCCCTTAGAGCCTCTACTTGTTACAACAAAATTTACCTCTACGGACTTTTGTCCTCCATCTTTCTGAGTCAAACAGACTAGAAGACCCAAAGACGAGGAAGCCAGAGAAACAGAAGACTTAAACAGAACCCTAGAGGGGTTTCTCATTCTCAACCTGAATCATCCATAGAAATCTCCCATCTCTTAAGATTCCGGGTCTATACTTCTGTACCTCAGGTAGCTATCCCTTCCCAGGTTTATATGTGGATACAGAAGAGAACATTGACATCTTTGTTTCTTCTCTCTTGGGCTCTGTTCCTGAAAAAAAAAGTAGTGTCTTTCTTCTTATGAAAGCTATTTCTCCTAAACAGAAAAAAAAGCAGGCTTCTAAACTCAGTCAAATGTATGTGGTTGATAAGAAAGGGGTAAGATCTGGAAAAAAAAAAGGTTGGAAAACAGATTTTCCTGGTCGGCTGAGGAAGAGGAGTATTCAGACAAACCCACAGAATGAAATGCACAGAAGACTGAGTTCAGCTATTAAGTTGTGCCGCACGGCAGTAGCAGGAGGATTGTGGCAGCAGGAAAAATACAGCCAGTGACATCAATAGGAAAAAGAACATTTGTCCAAAGCAAAGCATCTACCTACCTATCTTACCTAAAGGCTTCCCAGCCCTTGAGTTTATCATTCTTCAAGTGAGGACAACAGGTACCTCATCTACTCAAACATCTCCTAGCAAAAATTTTATCTTCTGACATATTGTTGTGGTTTAGGCTGAATCGGCTACTGGGGACGTGGGGCACCCCAGATGGGACCAACAGATGCTCCCCACTACCCCTCTTCAAAGAGAAAGGCAGAGGAGGGAAAAAGAGACTTATGAGTTTAGAAGGTACTAAACTACTTTAATGAAATATTAATAATAAAATAAAAAGGAAATCATGAAATATATACAAAAACGTATCAAGCTCCCAGGATGACAACCACATCACCAGCTGGCACTGGGGAAGTCCCAGACTGGACTCAGTGACAGACGGGAACTGGATTCTGAATCTGGATTCAGGATCAGGATCAAAAGCAGATGAACAGACAGAGTTCAGCCAGAACTCAGATGTTGGCCATTGAAGAAAGAGAGAGCTGATCCTTTCATCCCTCGGCTTTTATCCCGAGCATGAGGCAGATGGGATGGAATACCCTGTGGGTCAGTTTTGGGTCACCTGTCCTGTCCACTCCTTCCCGCAGGTGCGACCCATCTAAGCTTTTCCGCTTCTGACCTTCCAACAGGGCAAATAACAAAGTTATGTGGCCTTGGGTGTTATAGCAATAAGTATAAGCAAGAGCCTCTCTGCATACCATGCCTGGGCATCAGCTATAATCATAGGCCTTATCCCTCTGAGAGCAAACATTGTCTTCACAGTATGCTGTTAATTTCAGTAGTTAGAAGAGGCCTAGCCAAGAAGCAAAGTTACTGAACAAAATTGGTCTTGTTTTACCTCAAACCAGGACACATATTTTGACATGTTTATGTTGCCAATTCAACTTCATGATCAACAAGAAATCCCCATATATCCTTCCTTTTCTGTTTCTCTTTGTTGCGGGTTTACTAGCTTAATACTCAATAGCTTTGTATTAAATAACCGGGCACAACTACAGTCACAGTTTTCTGCAGAGTAGCTCCAATTCTGACACAGTAGTTCAAATTTGCCATTAACACTTGGCGGCTGAAACAACACAGAGTCTCATCTGTTGTCATCAGTGAGCAACTTTTCCTGCGTAGGTTAGGCCCAAATGCTGCCACAACTAGTCCAGGAGGAATGTGAACTGGACACCTTTGGGAAAGCCTCTAACAAGACTAGTTGTATTCAAATGGTGTCAAGAAAACAGTGTTTCTCAATATTCTTCAGCAAAGTGTTTCAACTCATTTCAACATTGAAAAATATCTCTTTTTCTCTTAACTGAAGCCTCATTCTGTTTCTTTTCTTTATCTGAGACAATTCTTGTGCCCACAGATATTTTGAACGTGTTTTCAGAGTTGGAGATACCATCTACAGCTTGTGACTATGTTCAGAGATCAGCTCTCCATGACTAAGTTCGGTCACCAATACTAATGCATTTGACTTTTTAAGGCTAGCAATACCTGACTGTTAGTTAAGCTATTCTGAAGAACAAAACGTACAGTAAGAACAGTCAAGAAAAATAAGACAAAAATAGCTTTGAAAGGTATCTTTCTCCACGGTTTGGCTTTTTTTTTTTTTTTAAGAGGACAAGAAGATCTTGACCTTAAAATGAAACAATTAATAGTCAATGAAATGCAATTTGGCAGCTTGCTAGCTCTGCAAAGAGAGCTCTTAACACATACAAACTCTTAGAATTACACATAGGGAACGTATCGTGTAATATAAATATATAGAGTTACTTTCCATTATGGGATTCAGAACTGCCATTATAGTAAAAATGTTTATTTTAAAAAGGAACTACAGATTTAGCATGACTATTAAAAAAAAACAGTCTGAAATAATTTTTATTTTTCATGACTGTTAATGGTCAAAGCATACAAATTGCAATGACAGTAAAATTAGAAACATTTTCTGAATTGTTGTTAGTTTTGACTCACAAGGACACAAAACCCAATTATTATAATTACAGTGAAATATGCCACAATTATTTGCTCATCTAATGCATTTCTTTGCATTACACAATTGAATCCTTGTAGAACAATTTCCCATTGACTAGCATTTAATCATGAATTCAAGACATACAACATTGTTATCAATCTGTTCCTTCTTGTATTGACTGGAAAAATGCTGTAAACTAAAGTAAATCTTAATACTAGAGGAAATAATTGCCATATTTGTCCTAAAACTCAAAGCAAATTCAGCAAAACAAGTTCAGCTATTGACTGCACTAAATCAAAACTTTCCTACCTGAAGCTCCAGCTGCTGTTATCTTGTACATTCCAGGTGAAAAGAAGCAACATTTTATGGGAGTGTTCCCTTCCTATTTCAAATACATTTGCTCTCAATGCTTATTTGCCAAGTGTTGAATGTGAAGATTTTTAGGTAGGGCAGTAATTTGAGTAAAAGTCTAAATTACAACTATTAAAAAAGGAATTCAAAATACCCACTGTTATATGTACCCAATACTACACAAATTTTGAATGACAGATCTTCACATTATAGAATTTGAACTGTAACATCTTATCAGCACAAAACCCCCTCGTAAGTTATCTTCCTAGAAATGCGGCAAACCAAGTGATCGTGTTTTATTTAAAATTTAATTCATGGCATCTTCAACCATGTTCTTCAGAGCTCAATCAGTATGTGCATTCACTATTCATGGTGCATTCCCACTTTCTCATATTGCTTATTCAGAATTTACATTAGGAAATATTTAGAATATTTTTTAAGTTCCTCTAAATTTACTTTAATTACAAAGACACTGCTGAGCTTTTGCTGTGACAACTAAAACATCACTTTAATCCAATTTTTGAGACTTAAATAATTATCTTTAGAAGACCCAGCATAGTTAGTATTCTATACTCCCAACGGCAACCAAAAAACCTACCTGACAAGTGAACAATGATGTTTATAACTGAGATACAACTCTAAGTTGACACACGCCCTCAGTCAGAGGCCAAAGTCTTTCTTTACTGATGATACTGTGGAAACAGGAACACATTTGAGTGTGTCCTGTAGCTCTTGAGGTTTAGGGTGACCTTGATTCTCCTCCAGTGGCAGGCCATGATTTCACTTGAAAAAAGTCTTAGTGACAGTGAGAACCACTGCCATACAGCTCTGTTGTATGTCTTGCCCTTCCCTCCACCAGAGGACCTACGTGTAAGAGGGTGAAAAACTCACTCTTAAGCACACCTTGCGATTCTCTGTTTGACTAACCCACTCTCCCCATAAAACACATCTCCACGGAGCAAAGAGTGTTCCTCTTTAAGAGATGTGCAACAAAGTCCTGAAAAACAGAGAACTGAGAGATTGCTGCCAGGGCCGAGATTGCTGAATAAAATGGTCGCTACATTATTAACTGGCTGTAGAGTCTGCCAGTCCCAGAGAGAAATCTGGATGAATGCTGAATTTGAGGAGTGACTTGACTGGGATCAGCATCTTCAGAGAAAGTAAATAGGATACAAATTACAACAGACATGTATTTTTTTACCCTATCAGTCCCATCACAAGGCTTCGGCTCCATCCATGCTTCTTTAACATTGCTGAGGATTGAGACATAAATTCATCTTTGCCATGTGTGAAAGTGACATGGCTCAATTATCAGTCTTTCTGCCTTTAATCTCATGATTTATCAGAGTCAATATTTTTATTTTTATATATACACATGGCTACAGGTGTTGAACCCTAACAGAGGCAGCAGGGGAAAAAACAACTTCCACGCTACTGTCTTTCCAAGCAAATATTTTTCTTCTAACTAAAAATACATGGCAAGTGCAATTTGTTTTCTAAACATCACTAATGGTTTCAGACACATTGTCAAGGGGACAGAAACTACAAATGTGATTAGAACAATCGTCTTTGTTCCACTGACTGACTAAAGAAGTTCTGCTATTTGTTGGTAGGCAAACCACAGACTACCCTTGCAGAATATTCCCTTCAGTTTTTTTGTGGCATAAAAGATTCGGATACAACTCAGTGTCTTAACTCAGTTGAAGAATCCAAAGAGTGACTCCCAACTTCCATTTTCTGTATTATGCTATATGCTAGGATCGTATGATGACTGGAATAAAATTGTCTCCAGAATAACTTTGTTAGAGCCTTTGGGCAATTTTTTAAGCTAGTAAAAACTCACAGAAAATTGCTAATGTGATTTTTTTAAAGTAAACTGGCAAATACAATTTTAGCTGAAATAAGAAAGAGATTGCTCAAGACTGAACTTGTTGACAAATATTTTAACTAGAAATACTGTTTTGTAATACATTTTAGACAGCTAAATAATACTGTTTCCTTTTGAAAGAACGTCAAATACTTGACAGTGTTGTCATTACATCAAAAGATTCTTCCTGAATCGCTTCACCTTGATTTTCCTCGCAGTAGATTTCAGTTGCCTAAGTGCTAAGGAGGACCTTTGAGGAAAGCGCTTGTATTACTATGCCTGTGTCCAGTGGATAGAGTCAAGAGCACATCCGACTTGAGTCTGTATTCTGAGCATGGCTACTAGCTCATTGCTATAGCGAGGCTGGGTTTTGAAGGCAAGTAAAGATGCTTTGTTCCAAAACGATTTCTGTTGCATTCAAAGACTAGGGTAGAACAGAACAGGTAATCCTGCCTCTAGCTTTGCTTTGGGCAAACACTAGGTACACAGGCTACATCAAGAATATTTAAGACTTCAAGTGCTCATTCAGCAATGGTTTGAAATGATAACCATTTTGCTTCATCCATTAAATGTGGACAAAATGGATGAATCACTATATATATTTTTGGTAAGCGTAAGTGAAGAGGCAGCAGGATTCCACGGTCATTCAAATGCAAACATATACATACCATCCTAGAATGGTTTTCACTTTTGAATAACTGCTGAAACAGACAAAACAGCTGGATTTTCCTAATATCAGGTAACAACAGATCAGGACAAAGAACTGTATTATGGACTGTCTTGTCTCCAACAGAGGTAAAGGACAGATGCAGGACAGGACAAATGTACAATTCACAGAGAACTTCCTCTGGTCTGCAGCTGTAGGACTTTCCATGTCTGAGGTGGTATCCAAGATTTCCTGATGGGTTTTCTTATTCAGTAAATTCATTCACGTGGAGTTGAGAATACATCAAAACATCAAAATTTGTTTACACTGATTTTAGTACATATCTGAACATGCACTTGCCCAGTGAATGGAAAATTAATGCAGTGGCCTCAAATACTGTTAATATTGCTACGAGGGAAAAAATGCAACACTAGTGAAGCACCATGTCAAAACCCTAGAAAGGTAGGATATATGTAAAATGAATTTTATTCCAGTAAATCTTTAGAGGAAGGTATTACAGACTCTGGAAATAACAAAGGCATAGCCCAAGTGGCAAATCACTTCTTTCAAGAGGATAATGTGAAGAATCTTATTACATTTCTAAAGCATTAAGACAAAAAGATTTTCATTGCCATTTGGACTCCTGACGTCATAAAGGCCACTGACTGTTGTACACAAGCCTTTTGCAGATTTGCTTTCAGACCCGTAGGGAGAAATTAATACCTTGTTCTTCATTTCCCTTCCCCTCCCCCCTTCCTTTTCATTGATGCTCTTGTGCAGTTACTTCCTCATGACTATGTTTTTCTACAGGGGAAGCCCCCCCAAACCCATGTTTTACAAGTTGGCTTTCAAGCTATAGGTGTTAAGCTATAAGTTATAACTGTTCCCTTATCCAGATTTGGATATGGTCCTTTTTCCATCTGAGAACAGATTTAAATTAGGTTGAAGTCACAAGTGAAGGGAAGATCTTGCTGCTTGGGTCAAAGTATTGACCATTTCTGGCTTTGCAAAGGTTATTCATAGAATCATAGAATGGTTTAGGTTGGACCAACACCCCTGCCATGGGCAGAGACATTTTCCAGTTGACAAAGCGGCTGGTCTTGAACACTTCCAGGGATGAGGCCTCCAAAACTTCCCTGGGCAATTTGTTCCAGTGCCTCACCACCCTTATAGTGAATTTTTTTCTTAATATCTATTCTAAATCTCCCCTCTTCCAGTTTGAAGCCATTACCCCTTGTCCTACCACTACATGCCCTTGTAAAAAGTCCCTTTCCAGCCTTCTTGTAGGCCGCTTTCAGATACTGGAAGGTTGCTGTAAGGTCTCACTGGAGTCTTTTCTTCTCCAGGCTGAACAACCCCAACTCTTTCAGCCTCTCCTCATAGGAGAGGTGCTCCAGCCCTCGGATCATCTTCATGGCTCTCCTCTGGACCCGCTTCAAGAGGTCCATGTCCTTCTTATGTTGGGGGCTCCAGAGCTGGATCCAGTACTCCAGGTGGGATCTCATGAGAGTGGAATAGAGAAGCAGAATCACCTCCCTTGACCTGCTGGCCACACTTCTTTTGATGCAGCCATGGATACAGTTGGCCTTCTGGGCTGTGATTGCACATTGCTGGCTCGTGTTGAGCTTCTCATCAACCAACACCCCGAAGTCCTTCTCCTCAGGGGTACTGTCAGTCCACTGTCAATCCATTCTCCACCCAGCCTGTATTTGTGCATGGGATTGCCCCAGCCCACGTGCAGGACCTTGAACTTGCACTTCATGAGGTTCGCACAGGCCCACCTCTTGAGCCTGTCCAGGTCCCTCTGGATGGCATCTCTTCCCTCCAGCATGTTGACTGCTCCACACAGCTTGGTGTCACCAGCAAACTTGCTGAGGGTGCACTCAATCCCACTGTCCATGTCACCAACAAAGATGTTGAACAGCACCAGTCCCAGTACCGACCCCTGAGGAACACCGCTTGTCACTGCTTGCCACTTGGACATGGAGCAGTTGACCACAACAGTTTGAGTGCGACCATCCAGCCAGTTCTTTATCCACCCAGTGGTCCGTTGATCAAATCCATGTCTCTGCAATTTAGAGACCAGGATGTCACACGGAACAGTGTCAGATACTTTGCATGAGTCCAGGTAGATGACATCTGTTGCTTTCCCCTTATCCACCAATGCTGTAATGCCATTGTAGAAGGCCACCAAATTTGTCAGGTACGATTTGCCCTTAGTGAAGCCATGTTGGCTGTTACCAATCACATCCTTATTTTCCATGTGCCTTAGCAGAGTTTCCAGGAGGATCTGCTCCATGATCTTGCCAGGCACAGAGGTGTCTTCTTTTTTTCCCTTTTTGAAAATAGGGGTTATGTTTCCCCTTTTCCAGTCAGCAGGAACCTCACCAGACCACCACAACTTCTCAGATATGATGGATAGTGGCTTGGCAACTTCATCCACCAGTTCCCTTGGGACCCGCGGATGAATCTCATCAGGTCCCATGGACTTGTGCACCTTCAGTTTCCTCAGCTGGTCTCGACCATGGTCTCCTCCTACAGTGGGGGATACCTCATTTTTCAAGTCCCTGCCTTTGCTTTCTGCAACTTGGGTGGTACGGTTAGAGCTCTTCCCAGTGAAGACTGAGGCAAAGAAGTCATTGAGTATCCCAGCCTTCTCCGTGTCCTGGGTGACCAGGTCTCTCGTTTCCTTCCTGAGTGGGCCCACATTTTCCCTAGTCTTCTTTTTGTCACTGATATAGAAGGCTTTCTTGTTGCCCCTGATGCCCCTGGCCAGATTCATCTCTGTCTGGGCTTTAGCTTTCCTAACTTGATCCCTGGCTGCTCAGACGATTTCTCTGTATACCTCCCAGGCTACCTGTCCTTGTCTCCACCCTCTGTAGGTTTCCTTTTTCTGTTTGAGATTGTGCAGGAGCTCCTTGTTCATTCACATAGGTCTCCTGACATTTTTGCCTGACTTCCTCTTTGTCTGTATGCATTGCTCCTGAGCTTGGAGGAGGTGGTCCTTGAATATTATCTAGCTTTCTTGGGCCCCTCTTTCTTCCAGGGCTTTATCCCACTATACTCCAGCAAGCAGATCCCTGAAGAGGCTAGTGTCTGCCCTCCTGAAGTCCAGGGCAGCAAGCTTTACTGTTCATCCTCCTCACTGCCCTAAGGATCTCAAACTCCACCGTCTCATGGTCACTGCAGCCAAGGCTCCCCTTGAGCGTGACATTCCCCACCAGTCCCTCCTTGTTGGTGAGAACAAGGCCCAGCGTGGCACCTCTTCTCGTTGATTCCTCTATCACTTGGAGAAGGAAGTTCTCGTTGATGCATTCCAGGAACTGCCTGGATTCCTTATGTCCTGCTGTGTTGTCCCTCCAACATCAGGGTGCTTGAAGTCCCCCATGAGAACCAGGGCTTGCAAATGTGAGGCTAACTCCTATCTTTCTGTAGAGGGCCTCATCCACTCGGTTTCCTGGTCAGATGGCCTGTAGCAGACCCCCACTGTAATATCACCTGTTCGTGCCCTCACTTGACCCATAAGCTCTCAGTCGGCTCCTCATCCATCCCCAAGCAGAGCTCCATGCACTCCACCTGGTCCTAGACATAGAGGGCAACACCCCCTCCTCGTCTCCCCTGCTTTTCCTTCCTGAAGAACCTGTATCCGTCCATTTCAACACTCCAATCACAGGAGCCATCCCACTATGATGGTGATGACCATCCTGTGATGGTGATTAGATCATAGCCTTGCAGGTATGCGTACATCTCTATCTCCTCTTGTTTGTTCCACATGCTACGTGCATTTGCATAGAGGCATTTAAGTTGGGCCCCCAATGAATCTAGCTCCCTGACTGATGACAATGATGTTTGCTAGCACGCCACAGAAGCACCTCCTTGACAAGGACCTGCTTCTCTTATGCCTAAATCTAACCATCACTGTCATCTGATGTTACAAGAGATTCACAACTGAAACCTCAGCTCTCTCCTGTTCCACTCCAAGGTACTTCTAGATTGGCAGTCAGCACAACATACTCAGTTACTTGCAGTTCAATGGGTTAAATGAGAGCTGGCAGCATGGAGATAATTCAGCAGCATTATTTACCCTGAAGTAGTTGTTCAGTTGCAAAAGCAACTGCTTAGATGAGATCACTGAAACTGAAGAGAGCCTTTCTGCAATAATTCCTTCATTTTTTCATGGCTAAGACCTCTGTTCCTTTGGAGATAGTCTCATGGAAAAAAGTGCCATTTCAGCATTTGAGGTGGGACACATCTGTGCTACACAAGGGAGGATGTGCAAAGCTAAGAAGTCTTATCTCCCTGCAGCATAGTTTCTTCAGATGACTGGCAGAGAAGCTAACAAGAAAAACATTAGAAAAATTTCTTGGACAATTCTATCTCGTGTAGAGAAGAATTGTATGACCCCATTGTGGCAGCATCTAAATGAAGGGAGGGAAAGAGAAGATTGTTGATGTGTGATTGTATCCTATGAAGTGGGAACACACTAAGCTCCGTTCAGTGCTAGGGAGGAGAGATATAGAGATGAAGGAGATAGATAGATAGAAAAGGAGAGCATCAGAGGTCTCCTTAATAAGCCTTATTCTGAATTAAATGCCTTAAAATAATAAACAGCAAACTTGTTCAAATTAACCTGGTTTTAGAAATTGCTACTGACGCAGACTTTATGGACCCCAACTTACTCTGCCTTGCTCTCCACTTGTAAGAGAGGTGCAATAAGTATTTTGCCCTCAGACTGTTTTGACTCCGGCCAGTCCATGTCTGAGTTTGGCAAATACTAATGCATTTATTTATTTAGCAAATAACATCTTTACCCCTGTAAGGATATTTAAGCAGTCTGTAAATGTAAATTGAGGATCCTCATCAGGCAAAGTAATTGCCCATAAAAAACATCACTATCTTACCCAAGGAGACCACTATCAGCTAAAATTGATGTCATTCATATGACATATAAATATACCTACTGTTTTATAAATGTGATTTTACCTTGTTAGAAACGGTGCAACTGCAGAGCTTCAAGAGATACCATTTCTCCAGCAACAAAAGGAAAAACACTATTTAACATGGAGATTTTATTATGCTAAGGCAAGTTTGCATGTGCTTTTGCAGGCTGTCTAAATTCATCCCTGTAAACCTTAAGCTGCTGCCACCCCCCCCATGTACACCAAAATCTAGTGCTCTCTCTCTCGCTCGCTCTCTCTTTCACAAGGTTACAGAAACAGCAGCCAATCTGAGGCCTTCAAATAAACAGCAAGAGAAACTTGTAGACTTCTTCCTAGGGCTGCCAGCACGCACTTGCTTCATGATGGCTCACTCAGCACAAACTAATCCAGGATAGATTCAGGTCAACCTGACCTGAAATGGATCTTAATTGGGTTAGTACAACCAGGTCTAGAGTATCCCATTGCCATGGTCTGATTCACCCCATTAAAAACAGAATGGAAAAGCAACTAGCAACAAATACTGGCATTATGCTGCTTAAGATTTTTTTGAAAACTGGAACAAATTTCTGGCAGCTCAGCATAATATAATACTTAAAGGAACACAAATGGATGCAAAGGGTCAGAACATGGGCACAGTTTACGTACCTATGAGGCAGGTTCAGGACCAGGTCATGTGCAAGCCAGAATTCCTGGAATCAGTTATCAGAATTGTATTACAGATGCTCTCCCCATAACTTACCTTATTCAAAGGTAAAAAAAAAATAATCCTCTCCTTTTACAGAGGAGTTTCTAAGTCCATGCCAACTACACCCAATTCTCTTGTTGGTGAGACCACGTGCTACAGACCATATGTCGTGGTTTAGGCCAAATTGGCTACTGGGGACCTAGGGGGACCCCAGATGGGACCGACAGATGCTCCCCTCTACCCCTCTTCAGAGAGAGAGGTAGAGGAGGAAAAAGAGACTTATGAGTTTTGAAGGAACTAAACTACTTTAATGAAATATTAATAATAAAATAAAAAGAAATAATGAAAAATATATACAAAACCGTATCAAGCTCCTGAGATGACAATCACGACACCAGCTGGCACTGGGCCAGTCCCAGGCTGGACTCGGTGACGGAGGGGAACCGGATTCCGGATCTGGATTCAGGATCGGGATCACAGGCAGACCAACAGAGTCCTCCTCAGACATCAGCCATTGTAGGAAGAGACAAGAGGGCTGACCCTTTGATCCATCAGCTTTTATATTGAGCATGATGCAGATGGGATGGAATANAGTGAAGTGAACATTGTCTGCACAATATGCTGTTAATTTCAGTAGTTAGAAGAGGCCCAGCTAAGAAGCGAAGTTACTGAACAAAATTGGTTCTGTTTTACCTCAAACCAGGACACCATAGCATAGCAAGAATGAAAAAGAGGAAACCCAGGGTTTTTTTCCTTGATGGTGGATTGCCACTGCTGAAAGATGCTTAATACAGAAATAATACACTATTAAAATAATACATAATTTAAAAAGCCATCGGGGTTGCTTCGTATTTCCAAGCTGGGTACTTTTCTGCTGCATTGGGTAGCACTGATCACATCTGTATTTTTTTCATAATACAGGACAGAAGGGTGCTATATAGGAGTCTTACCCACATTAGCACGGAAGGAAAAGCAAGAGAACTCCCTAATACAGGAGGCAAAGCAGAAAGGAAGGGATGTCCAAGGTAATCCATCACCCTTCCCCCTCAATCTCTGTGGGCCTTACCCCACAGGAATTCCCATAGATATTATTGCCAAGTCAGCTGCGATATTCATTGCAAATTTCTCTGCAGGAAAACAGTAGAGAGGAAGAGATTTTCCCAAGAGATACATTTACTCACTTCTGGTTTCCAAAGAGGTTCATTTAAACATATATGTTCCACCAAAAGCAAACAGGTTTAATATTAAAAAAGTGTATATATTCCAGTTTTGCCAACTTCCCTTGTAAAGAAGGGATGTATTATGCACACAAAAGATTGTTCAAGTGCATCAGTTCTTTTTCCATGTATCTCCCACTGAGTGGCTTTATAACAATGGTTAGTATTTTATCCAGTATTACTACCCACTTTAGTGATTCCTGTAGTTTTATTTAACAGAAGTCAGCTGAAAAGCAGGTAACAATAGCTCACTATAAAAACCCAACATCCTAATTCTGCAAGAAAGACTACGAGTTTTAAGCAAAACCACTCATAGATCATAGGCAGAAGCTTTTTACATCCTCAAAACTTGCTCATAATTCAACATTGCATTCTATCAAAAACAGTAACAAGGTCAAATTGTTCCATCAGTTGTAGTCAGGCGATGCTAAAGAGTTCAGAATTTGGCCCAGTTTTAATCAATACAAATAAGCAGTCTTACTCACTCAGAAATTTATTAACTCCGATCAATAGATTTCATACAACAGCTGCACAAAATCAACGAACAACGTAACCTATACAGAGCATTGCAAATGTTTGTTCATTAGGAAATTACTGTTGCTTCCTCTTTTCTTTCCAAAAGATAACAATATTGCTAAAGATTGTTTATCCGAGTATCCCGATGCTCAAGGTGCACCAGTTGTATGTACACAGCAGATTAGCGGACACTCCAAATTGAAGGGGAATTGGTTCCAGATGTTTTCCACTGATTAAATTTAGCCCAAGCAAGGTTAAGTAAATGACAAGCAGCTGCTTTTCTTTTTTGCAATAGTCATGAAAAATACTTGTAGAGTCCTGACTACCTCTAACTGGCAGACACATGGTGCAGTGCCTATTTTCCTAGGTTTTCATGATTAACAGAGACTGTGGACAGTGTTCAGAGCAACTCATTGTTTTCACCTCCAGTCTGTCAGATCTTATGCAATCAGAATTAACAGGAAGTTCAACAATAAAAAAAAAAAAATCATCTCTCTTTGGAATGACTCAATTATACACATTCCTAAGACATGGTGACTCTCATTATATATACTACTTTCTACTGAAGTAGAGATAAAATTGGAAAATGTTAAAGTGTCACTAGACCCGATTATAGCTCAGTGCATTACTGGCATCGCCCTAATGATTGCTCCATCTCAACCAGGACAGCATTTCAGGTTCTCGCACATAACGTGAGAACAGCAGCAAGAAAACCATAGCCAGCAATGGATGCAGCAAGTATAAATTCAAAATTATTCAAGTGTGAAAATTCACAATGTAATAGCAAAAAAGACCACTTTAAAAGCAGGGACTGCCTAGCTATGTCTAGCTATCCCTCTCTGAAGAGTTCTTTAACCCTTACTTGCAAAAAAACAGAGATCATTGACAGGAATGTGCCAGTTTTTACCATGTGCAGAGGTTGAAACAAAGCTTTATTTCTTAGACTTTTCTCCTTCTACTAAAACATACAGTGTTTTTTACACCTGATAGGATCAAACTGACAGAAAGGTGTAAGAAGTCCCCTGTGCCTACATCTTTAGGCAAGTTGGCAGGCCAGATTTTCCATCACAGTGCTTATCCCTGGCAGTACATGGAAGCATTTCCAATGCACGAAAGTAAAAGCAAAGATTCCCATGGATTTGTGGTTGGGAAAATCTGGAAAGAACACCATGCATCCTTGTATACAAAAATTATTTTCCAAGCATCTTCTATGAGACTGAAAACAGCATGCTACGTAAAGAGACGTATCAAGAAAACTACAATTCTTTAGAAAGTGGCTAACACCTGGGTATCTAAACATGGAGCGAAACCAAAAAAAAAGAGGACATTTAAAATTTTTTCTTCTCCATTTTTAAAGTAATGATCAGTGTTGCACACATATACACACACACTCCCCCCTCCCCAAAGGACCAGAGTTTATTTTACTTCTAATTCTGGAATCTTTTCAGCTTTTCCAGCTGACATACAATGAAAAATAAGTAAAATACATGCTTTTCAAGCCATATTAAGTCACATATTCAAGACGAAAAGTATACTTCTGGCACCTACTCCTCCATTTAAGTAGAACCAGTCAAAAAAGCCATGTTTGGTTTTTTTCAGCATGGTGCCCTGTTCTCCCACAATAATGTCGTTTCCATCAGAAAGAACAATTTTTTTTGTGGCTAAGAAGTAGCTTTACATTCTCAATTAAATCACATCTTATTTTCCTCATGAAGCATTCACTACATTATCTGCAAAATCCACCTTCTCTTCTCGAAAAGCTGACATGCCCAACTACCAGTCCTCCTTGTTTATGCTAACAATAAATAAACGAGTAGGCCTATGTTTGATAGTGCATTGACTAATAGCACTCTTCACTTCTGTAATGCTGTGTCAGTCTGAAAACACTTCATAAACAATGAAGACTCACAATATCTCCGTGACAGAGACAAGACGTATTCATTTAACTGAAGCACAGTGAGTTAATTGTCTGCCAAAGGTCATATAGGAAATCAGCAGCAGAGCTAGGAAAAGGATCCAGGAACACTGACTCATGCAGCTCTCCCTCCTCAACGGGAGACAAGCCTTTTACATACAGCCTCAACACCAAAATGGGGTTTCCATTGCAGCCTAACAGCCCACTACTGCGTGCTGGAGTTTTGTCGTTGTCTTCCATTCTCATTTTAACAGTCTCTAGCTGCCTCTGCTTCTTTTGTGGAAAACAGTTTGAGGCAAAAGCTGATGATCCTTGGCTTTTTACGAAACAAACACACACAAAAATATGCAAAAAATTGCCCTTATTCCTATTTAAAAGATGAAGTACCCGCTTATCGACTCCAGTCAGAAGGCTCTAAAGTACCTCAAAAAGGCCTTCACTTCCATACAGTCACCAGGGAACAGCAATGGAAAATCTCACAGCCTACAATACTGCAATTGCTCTGTGTGCCGCTACTGCCCTAAGTGCTGGTTGCCATTTTTTACCCCTTTCCCTTTTCTCATCCACTGGATCGCATGAAGGTGTATATTGCATTTTGAAATTAAATTACTGTTGCTTGGAGTTTGGTCTTTGGTATGTTAGACCACATATTCTGTATTCTGGGCTACACTGGACTGAGCCTGTTGCTACCTCACCGAAACATTTAACAAAAAGATGAGATTCTAAAGTAGTAATGGTGAGAAAAATCCTAATTGTGTAGCACATACTTATTTGTGCTTTTAAAAGTAAGTTTCATAGACTGTTTCCCCAGGCAACCCCCATTTATATTAGTTTCTCTTTTTCTGCATTATATAATTATTATACAATCTGCATTATAACTTTCAATATTGAAGTTACTGGACTAATTAGAACAGAATTAGAAAATCGTGGTCTTCTAGAGTCCAAGTCCTTCAGAAAAAGGGAAACCTTAAATCCTGAATTGCGGTTTTCTTTTCCCTCTCTCAAAGGTTGCCCTCACTTCCCCAAAATAATTTGGATCACGTGGTCTTGAGGAGGGCAGGTGCTGCAGTGCTCTGCTGTAGTGGAAAAGGCTCTGCTTGCAGGAGCTCATTTGAGTGCAACGCACCCCCCAGCGCTATGCAGTGAGAAGGTTATCTTTTCCACGCTGTGGCATCATGTACCATAAACAGCTGGTTAATACACCAGAGATCAAGTCAAGCAGCTGCCTTTGTGCTTGATATCAAAAGTGTGGAGACAGATGACTGCAGAGATTTAGGGAGATACAGTATTAGCCCAGGAACATGAGACAGGAGCCAATTGCATGAGCATCGCTGCCTCTGTGGGAGGCTCAGAGCCCACAGGCTGTCTTCTGAAGTGCTCTCAGCCACTTCTGAGTTGATACCAAGCGCGTATTGAATAAAAATTCCACTCTACTCCATGATCTGACCCACTGATGGGCTTATTTGATAGCACCAGGCTCAGAAATGTTGACAAGAAGCTCAACATGAGCCAGCAGTGTGCACTCGCAGCCCAGAAAGCCAACCACATCCCAGGCTGCACCAAAAGAAAAATTAAAGGCCAGCAGGTCGAGGGAGGTGATTCTGCCCCTCTACTCTGCTCCTGTGAGATCCCACCTGGAGTACTGCGTCCAGTTCTGGGGCCTCAAATAAGAAGGACATGGACCTGTTGGAGCGAGTCTAGAGGAGGGCCACGAAGATGATCTGAGGGCTGGAGCACCTCTCCTGGGACGACAGGCTGAGGGAGTTGGGGTTGTTCAGCCTGGAGAAGAGAAGACTCCAGGGAGATCTTATAGCAGCCTTCCAGTACTTAAAGGGGGCCTACAGGAATGATGGGGAGGGACTCTTTATCAAGGAGTGTTGTGATAGGATGAGGGGTAATAGTTTTAAACTAAAAGAGGGTAGATTTAGACTAGATATTAGGAAGAAATTCTTTACTCTGAGG
Organism: Anarhynchus alexandrinus; assembly: GCA_008711295.1. Taxonomy (NCBI): domain Eukaryota; kingdom Metazoa; phylum Chordata; class Aves; order Charadriiformes; family Charadriidae; genus Anarhynchus; species Anarhynchus alexandrinus. The sequence continues at coordinate 1,328,630 of VUYV01000214.1, read as the reverse complement.
GTGGTGAGACACTGGAATAGGTTGCCTAAATGAGTTATGGATGCCTCATCCCTGGAAGTGTCCAAGGCCAGGTTGGATGGGGCTTTGAGCAACCTGGTCTAGTGGAAGGTGTCCCTACCCATGGCAGGGGGGTTGGAACTAGTTGATCTTTAAGGTCATTTCCAACTCTAACTATTCTATGATTCTATGAAACTTCTCTAAATGCATTTCTCAGTTAAAGAGTGAACCCCTGGTAACTATTTTGTTAAGTATCATATTCCAACAAGTTTTCATCCCTCTTACAGTAGCCTAAGCTAATTTTCTAGGCCATAATCCAGATCCTGTGTTTACCCACATATAAGGATGAGACAGGAAAGAGAGACTAAAATCAGTATGTAAACTGGCTTCTGCCTCTCTATCTATAATACACATTGCCACATCACAGAAAAATGCCCCACACCATCTGATGTGATTGCTCTTGACCAATTCATGTTAACTGTTACTTATTTCCTTCCTATTGTCTGTTTTTTTACAAATAGTTTGACCACTCCAGCATTCTTCTATGAAATGGACTTTCCTAGAAATGGAAATTCCTCCTTCCCTCCTTTTCAAAGCATGCATTGTGTGTCATTTTATAGACCCATGCATCTCACCAGCCTCCTATCAGTCCTGTTAGTGGCTCTCAGGTTGTTTCTGATCACTCCCTTACTCAGCTATTTACTTTCAAGCCCAGAAAACAAAAAGCAACCTGATTTCAGTGTATCTTTCCCAATCTTTTCTCTTCTGTTCTGACTTGATTTGCTGCTCACTGAGTCATTAGCTAAATAATAGCTAGTGACACAATTTGTAGTGTCAATTTTAGCAAATTCAGTGTTAATTTTCAGTGCAAAGAAAAAAGCATTAACTATTTCCTGACATCATTATTTTCTTTACACTTTACGTTGGGTCAAAATTCCATTCTGCATAGATTTTTATCTCAAGTTTAGATCATTAAAAAGCGATCGCAGCTTAGCCAAATTGTTCCTATCTTTCCTACATTCTGGAAAAGTGACAGCTTGGGATATTCATTTGAATTCACTAAGGACTTCCTATGTCTCCTGAGCTCTTCTGTGTTGTCCTGTATTAGAACTGCCAGTAACTGGTCCTGAGCTTCGTACTGAGTTTGTAAGAGCTAATGAATGAGGTTTTTCAGGCCTGCTCTGTCCAAACTTTTCTTGGCCTAAGTGATTTAGCTGTGACAGCAATTTCTCTAATTGACTAGGTGTCTATATCTAACTTGTTTTACTTTTGTTTATATTTGTGTTGTACAACCATCATTTCATATCTACAGCAGTAACAGCAGTTATTCTAGTAGAATGAGATATTTACAATGAAAAAATAGCATAGTTTGTAGAAACACAGGCTGGGTAGAATATTAGAGGCCTTCAGAATTGGAAACACAGGATGCAGCAGGAGTACAGGCATGAGATAAGAGATGGGGCACAAGCTTGGCACTGGAGAACCCACAGCTATAAACAATTCATTAATGATCAGTTAAAGAAAAATGCAGTCCTGGAGCAGGAGAAAACCAGTTTTAAGGGTAACAGAGAACAAAGAAATACTATCTCACATACATAAAGGGGGACATATACAGTAAATTCAGACAAAACCTGGAGCTGCACACCAATGAAGAAATATGCAAAAGTGTGTTAGGAAACATTTGTAAGTGATCCCAAGTGAATCTCGGGTCAGGAGAGGAAGAAGAAACTGTCACCACAAACATCATATTCCTCCCTGTGAAGGACACCAGATTTCAACAACTCATTGTAACGCTTCCCCTTCTGCCACTGCGGAAAATGAAACCTTAGGACCCAGAGGAGCAGGGGAAGAATGAGCATAAAATGCCAGGAAAAATAGGTAGAAATTAAGAAGTATGTGTAAGAGTTTTAATTGTATTATTACTATTACTGCATCTTTTTAAATATGCAAAAAAAAAAATAATTGTATTTTAGGTAAAAATATTGTGTTTGATTTTTTAGTTTTTTTAGCGATTAGATTTCAAGATTTCAGTTACACTAGCACTAAATTCTAGTTTTTATAATGTGTGCTTCCTCTTTCTTATAAAGAGGACTTCGAGCATAACACTTTTTAGTCTTGCTTCCTACCATACTTCATGTATTAACTCTGAGTTTCCATTCTTGAAGTCCAATAACTATTTCACTTCTCTCTTCTTCCCAAGGCTGGCTGCGCCCATCATTTTATGGTTACTCTCCAACATGCCTTTCATATTTTTAATCAAGTCTCTAGCAGTACAACTCAAAGGTAGAGCAGTTTCTCCTCTACTTCCACTGTCCACCTTCTGTACCAAGGCTACTGAAGACCTAGGCAATAATAATTTTTTCCAATACATTCCTTCAGGCACAGGTGTCAGGGAAACCCCACAAGGTCCTGTATTGTGAGAAGATTCTGCTGGTTGTCAAACATAACAAAAGCAAAACTCATTTCCTGTCTTTATGGTCAACAGTTGAATTCTTCCTTGACACTGTTATGACAGGCCCTTGGATTTTCTTGCTTCCTTCTCTTGGCCAGAGAGTCACACAGCAAGACTATCACAATGTATATTTTGAATCCAAGGGCAAAAATTATCAGGACCACAGCAGTACCATGAAATAGCTTACCAAAACTCTACAATGTATTAGGTCAATTTAATCTCGCTTTTAAAAGCTGCCTTTGTTTTATTATTAGGCAACGTGTTGACTCATAAATAAAATTTAGCTGCTTCTCTAATTTTCTACATTTTTAAGCTTTTAAAAGTAATTTGAAATATTCATTTTTGGCAACAAAACATCCTATTCTGGGGTATGCCCTCCTTTGTAACTCATAATTATTTTTTTCCCACTGCTGTACTGATTGTGCATTTTTTCCAGTTATAATAGTCGACTTTACCAGAAACACCACTGCCACTAACCCATAGTCCACAGGCTTTCTGTTGTTCATTTGTTTTTTTAACTCTATAGCACAAACTTGTCATTCACTGTGCGCTTATCCTAAGCCAACTTCATCATAGTCTCTCTATGATATAGAAAAATTTTCTTTTGCTGCTGAACAGCTAAATTCAGTCTTACAACTGAAGTTAGTTGAAACATTTTCAACGAAATGAAGTTTCATCTAATGATGAAACTTTGATGAAGCCAAAACATTTTCTGGATAAAAAAAAAAAAAGTCTAAACTCAGTTTTACTGATATTACTAATTAGAAAAAGTTTGAGTGCACTGCAAATACCTTCTCTAACCATGCACTCCTATGGTCTCTGGGACCATCTGGTACGAAGTCCCTGCTCAATTCCGGTGGGACTGATGATCTAAACTCTGGTCCTAAATCAGGTAGAACAGGGAGCTGAATAAATGCAGTACAAAAATAATTTTTTAAACCTCAAAAGCTGCCTGATTTAATCAGAAGTGAGAGTGAGTTTGGCAGAGGCAGCTGTTCTCTGCCTCTCAGCCTCCATCTCCCCTTACACCACTCCCCACCCCCAGTTCTGCCACAGAATTCACTGAAAGTTCTCACACAGGACAGCCAGGGCTGAAATGACAAAGATGATATTGAAAACTTTCTGGTAGAGGCATACAAATGTTTCCACAATTCTTACTCACAGGCAAGTACCATTAGTACTTACAAAGTCCCGAACTGACTGACGAATTCAGAGGTTGAACAGCCCTATGCTGAATATAGATTCTCACTGCAAAACCACCAGCATCTGCTAAAGTCACCTTCTTAAGAGCATGATGTTTTTCAGAAGCATGGTATCTAGACACTTTCTCTTGCTAATTTGGAGCATATCTTTATATTTATGCTTTTCTGACTTACTGACAGTTATGCAGACCCTCAAAAGCTTCAGTGTTTTCTTTATTCTGTTAATTTTAGCCACATGTTTTTTCTCACCTTTCACTCAGCTTGTCAGCGCTGGAATCTATGAATCCACTTCATTTAAAATATTTGCTTCTTTATATGTACTGCAGATTGTAATCCATCTACACTGCTGAAGGAAAGCAGCCCTTTTTCCCAATGGAAATGCAACCACTTTCCAGGAACAACCAACCCATTACTAGATAGGTGAATTCTGGAATGTTCGCATCCAAACTAGCATTACAGACAGAATAAATCATCGTTAACACTATTACACACTTTATATAAAAGAGCTTACAAACGTAATCTGGGGGTCACGGAATATTACAGTTCTCTGCCCCCTCCTGCTGAAAAGTTACTCTTGTGCAGTTTTGCTTTAAATTGGAGGGCGGGGGGGCGAATATGTCAGCATGTAAGAAACTCCAAAAAGCAAACAGAAAAGCTTAGTGGTAAATACGGCATTTTGTTTTTACCCCAGCAGAGATTTATCACTATGAGAGTGTTGTCACTTTGACAAATTTTACAATAATGTGTCATGTATACAACCTAAAATAACTGACAGAAAATAATATATTCCATCTGCTGAAGATGTCCCAGGAGGCTGACCCTCCAGATCCAAAAACTTTCACATTTTTGTAATTTTTTCCTCTCTAATAAAAAACATTATGAAACGGCTATTCAGTTCATTTTGAGAAGCATACATTGCAGTGAATAGCTGTTATTTGAAGATGAAACTCAAGTGCATGTAAAGATTTCAGTTATGCTCAAGTGTTATTTGTTTTTCTTCTATTTGGTTCAGTCTTTATGGCCTGCCTCTCACTCTTGCTATCATAAGTAACTACCATCTTGATACTGAAGTGCCTTCTTTAAATTTTACAGGAACATTAACGATGCCAGAGAGTTCATACACATCTTGTCATCCTGCTAACAGTCCCTGCCGTAGGGGAGTATGTACACAAGCGTTGACAGAATTACAGGCAAAGATCAGTTTCAAGATTATAGAGAACAATTATGGCTGTAATCTCAGGTGAGGATAAAATCACTGAGGGTTTTAAATTGCTACAGGAAAAAATTAAACCATACACCCTGGTATGAGAGAGTTCCTCAGTAGAAGCAATAGATATCCATGAAAAGAGTGTGCTGCACGAGAGTATCTTCAGCATCAGTTATTTCCCAGAACTGTTTTTCTTAAATCCATGTTAGCTTTAGCTGTTCCTTTTTAATGTCTTTTAAATAGCTTCCTCATTTTGAGAAGTTTGACTTCGAACAAGGCAACTAGTATTGTGGAATACTTTTGGCCTTTCCATTCCTGCAAAGATGGTTGAGTTCTTACGGTTACAGAGCGCTCTACGTTAGTCACACCCTGAACCCCACGCACAGTGCAGAACTAAGTAAGGAACTGTTTTCCTTTTAGGTTATCAAGTGTTTGTTTCAAGATTCCATCATTTATGGCACATAAAGATTTTGTTTCTACATTATGCACTATCCATGTTTTTTATTACACATACACAATTATCTCAGAAACCTTAGTGTTGATCATATCTCTAGGCTTTATAAGGCTTCCCTTCTCTCAAACCTTCTTCATAGAGAAAAGGAAAGCATTTTTGCCTAGCTTTGAAAGATATGCCTCCTAACCAAGTTTTGAGGATGCTGGGTGGACATTGATACATTAACAGGATATCCTAAGAAAATAACTGTTTTCATGAAAAAAAAAGTTGTGTTCACACAATGTAGTTCTAAGGTAAATATCTCCTAAGGTAAATAACTCCTTACTAAGGAGTAAGGTAAATATCTCCTTTATCAAGGAAATTCTAATTTAATTTCAGTCTTTTTTCTGCCCAGAACCAGGAATTTTCTTAGTGGGATTGTTCTTCTGTTGCCTGCACTTGCCGGGCATTTGTTTCAGGTCTCCCTAGTCTCTCTTACATCTGATTGAAGCAGCAGACTGGAAGAGCTGTTTTAAAGCAACAGCTATGCTCCTCCTACATCAGGCCTATAAAAGTGATCTAATTCAATCTTGGATTTTGCCATCATCTGTAAAACATCCAACCCCCACAAACAATGAATAAAGTATTCCACTACAGCAACACTGAAACAGAAGCTGGCGTGGCCCTTTTCAATTGCCTTTTTTAATTATTTTCTCTGCCTTTTCTACTTTCAGCTTGTTAAGAGAGGAAAAGATGCCACCATTTACAAGCTTGAAGTCTAGTACTTCCACTTCCCAAGAACAGAAGCATATTAATTCTGGCAAGGAGAACTTCACTGAGAGAAATCAGGTTTAAACTTTTGAGAGGTGTCAAGAATGTTCAGTCAATTGAGCAATCGAGTTAGTCAACCACATTCCTGGAAGCCTTGCAACCGAAGGAGTAAATCAGAAAAGCAAATTTAGCGTAACTTACCCCAGATTCTCGCTAAGAGAAAATGTGAAAGAAAATGAAAAATAAATAAAACTTAAGTGCTAAGGGAAGAATATGCATGGCTGTCTCTCAGAACAAGAATAAATTAGACCAACTATAATAAAAGTACAATAAGAAAACTTTTTCAGAAAAAAGTCGAAAAAAATCTTATTTTCTTCTGTTACCAAGCTGTCAGGCACAAAAAGATACAGGCTTGTCTTTTCCATCTCTTTCCTCTGATGCACAAAGCTTTGCTCAGACTAACTATGAACATTCAAGGAACATAGCTTAAGTGAATAGATGTGCACTGGCAGAGTCATCAGTACAGAAAACATCATCCTCAACATCTTAACTGTCTTCAGTACTGTTAGAAATTACACAACACTTTGCTGCTTCTGTCCATCACTGATTGATACCACAATATCAAAATACAGTCAGCAAAATCTGCTATTACATGGTCAGCACGGGAAGTTGCACAGATGAGAATGAACACAGTATTCTGTTAAGAGACATGTAGTTAAAGCAGCAACTTTATTTAGAAATCACACCCTTTGTCCCCTTTCCCAGCACTCTATAAAAGCATTGGAAACGCCAAACAGCAATTAAAAAGAAACACCATTGCTGAAAAGCATTCTGACCTCAAAGTGACATAGATTAAGATTTGTACAAGATTACAAAACATGAAGAAGAACATGGGGGGGTAACAAAAACCTCCATCAAAAACTCTTCCTCCCACAACGGCAGTTCATGGCTCTCAGCTGCATGAAGCAAAGGCTTGAAGGTCTTTCTAAATCCCTGTGGGAGCCGGATGCTCCTACCCCTGACAGATGTGCCTCAATATGCTCTCAGCTGCCTGCGATTCCACGTCTGACTGACTGCTGTAGCACGGATGGCATAGGTTGCATTGACAATACAATCTAGCAACTCTGTAAAGTCAGAGCAACCCAGTGAAACTCCTACCTTTGATTGTGCTCAACACAGAAGACACTACATATTCCCTCTGGGGGCAAAAATATTTCAAGTACTTTTAAATAGAGAACCCATCATGTCAAGACTACAGCCATACTCTCTCCAGGCTGAAATTGTGTCAGCTTCAATGTCATACAAGAGTAGAAATTTTACGCAGAGTTGATGTTCAGGTTTATCAAAGACAGATGAAAACCTAAGTCAAAGCACCACGTGATAACATACCTTTGACGAGGGCCAGCATCTTTGGATACCTCAGTTAACTTGGCATGCTTTGCATGCCTCTAGGTATGGAACAGAACTCCTCAGACTATGAGGAAACAATCTCCCCTTGAGCTAAAGATTTAGTAGATACAGAACTAGCGCAAGTTTCCCCAACCCCATCAGACAAAGGAAATGAACACAAGGTGGAAAAATTAGCTTTCCACAAAAACCTCGCTTTACAGTAAACAATACTATTTCATACCCACATTTCCACTACAAAATTAATTAAAAAAAAAAAAAGAATTTTACAAACAAAGCAGCATCTTGGCTCAGCAGTGAAATTCAGCCAGTTTCCAGGTTGAAATACAACAGCCACTTACAGCAACACACAATATTTTAAATGAAGCGAGAAAAAAACCCACTTACCAAAACCTCCCTGTTGACATAGGCATAAAAACACTTAGCTGTTCCTATCAGAATTTATTTGCACAATGTCTAAAAGGGTGCTGTAAAAAAGCAAAGATATTTTTCCTGGTTTATTTTCTTTCCTTCAGGCTCTACGTGACGTAAAATTTAAAGGTGGGGTAGATCTGATGAAGCTTTCTATCCACCTCTGAGATAATAAAGAGAATGAGATGGTATCAGAAGATACTATCAAAACCAGAAAAGTACACATGTGAACTTCACTATACAGTAAATTAATTTGAGGTTGTTTTTTTTTTTTAAAGAATGCAACTGAAATTCAGTGAAAGTGTTACATCCATGGTTGATGTTTTCAAAGTGGCCGATTCTGAATTATCAACATAAATCTGATTTGATTCTCAGGCAAAGATGCCTAGTGCATTCTGAAAATCAGGTCTCAAGTAAAACTCCTCAAACTGGGTCCAAAACTCAAGGCACATGAAATACTATTCACTTGACTATACAACAACTTGGCTGTAACATCTTTCCATCTTTTTCCAACATAGTCATAAAATAGCAGAAATAAAGGAAGTTTCACCTATGGCACTGACATGTTGATAAAAAAAAAACCGTCTCTTTCTCTTTACCTCACAGATTAGCTTAATTTCATTGAGTAGTGAAAGCTATTCTTACCTCCTTCCTGGGCCACATCTCTCTGAAATGACTGCAGTAAAGATACGGCACTTTCATTCATTGCATGTGTGTGTGCACAGATACACAAACATGCACTTGAGGATGTGTGTGCTCACAAACATTCTGAAGCAAAACACAATCCCATTATTTCCTACCAAAGGCACTGATTTAAAACTACCAAATTGTGAGTCCAAGTCAGATAGACACTTAAAGAAAGTGAACCAAGTTCTACTTACTCCTGGCAGAGCAAAGAAAGATATAGCAAATACAGAAAATCAGGAAGCTATTGTCTTCCCAATCCGTGTCTGGGGAACTTTGCCTCCATAACCAATTGTTGTGACCTGGGCCAGAAACAAACATCTCATTCACTTCAATGCAGTACCCTTTTTCCCCAAAAGCACCAAAAAAAAAAAAAAAGAGAAAAAGGTAGAGAAATATCAGGAGATACATATGGATCAACAGTGTTTGGATTTGTGCTTAAGTAAGACACAAGAGTACGCTAAACATCACTGTAGATTTATGCTTTTTTTTGCATTCTTCAGCAGGCATTCACAACCAGACACTGTTTTGGATACAACAGTAGGCTGGACTCAGGACGACTGTTCTCACAGTTTGTAGCTGGCTACTTCCACCCTCCCCAACTGGAAGGATTGGCCCTGCATGCTTGAAACCGTAGACTTGCAGGTTTTCTGCTTTTGTTTTTAAAATGTAGTTCCACAGGGTTTAGAAGAAAGCCTTGAAAGTGCCGAGTGTCGCACAACCGATGCACAGACATCTGCACGGGCATTTTTATTTTTTTTTTTTGAGTTCTTCAGCACTCAGGACTTAAAAACAAACTGCAGTAATGTTGAGCTGTCTTAGCGTTACTATGGAAGACAGCATGAAAGCTGTAACCACAGAAAACATGATTTTCCACCTCTACAGCAGGCATTTGGCTGGCAGATTCCTGCAGGTGCCTGAACATGTCTCAGAAAGTTTCTCCCTGGCTACCTTAAGAGGGTTCCTTCTTGGTAATCTAATTAGTGCATTGAAGTATGTGGAAAAGATTATAAATAATGTAATTCTCTGGCTTTCTTAATCACAACCAGAATCTTTTTCTACTTGTATATGCAAAAGGTATTAGTTACCTGCTCAGAGAACTTTTGATAACCAGGCTTTGGAAAATTACACCTCCTTCTTAACACAGATTTACTATGGCACATTCCAGCTGGTATGCACATGCTCTAATGCAGGCTCTGAAAACATACAAATACACTTCAAAAAAAGAAAGAACTCTTATTTATTGGAAGTCAACAGTGCTTCTCACATGCTTCAAGATAGGCAGGTGTCCTGAAGTTTGAAGAGTCGGAACTGCACACCTCAAAAAAACGTGTTAAATATATAGGGGGTCAAACTGCTACCTCTGACATGAAAATTTACTGCTGGAAATTCTGAGCAATTGATCCCAAGTTCCTCTGCCAGTTAACACCAATTTACTGGAGCGGCTATTTAACTCAAGTTCAATGGAACAGAATAGTCCACCTTGCAGCAAAACCAATAAGCATTACCAACAGCGAGAGGATTAGGATGAAAGGGCCAACAGAAGAGAAACCTCCTACATGACCTTCTTCTTTCCTCAAGAAAAAACATGCAGAAGGGGCAGAAAAAACTGCTGTGACATGGGTTGCAATTCTGGCAGACTGACAGTGCTGTTGGAAATACTTTTGCGTGTCTTCTAACATGCTGTAACTTCTGAAAGTGGCTTCATATAAAATTCCACAAGTCTTTGATATGTCTTTGCATTTTTATCTATATGCCTGCCAAATCCAGGTGAAACAACCTTGCATTTAGCTGGAGCGAAAGAACACAGTTAGCATTTAATTCCAACTCTCATTCATTCTTTATTTGCCCTTTTCTTCATATTTAAACCTTTCAGGTCATTTGTATCAAGTTCAGCAAGCTTGCACTTTCTCCTCAGAGCAAAATGTTACCCATAATACACTGTGGGTTTTGTCAGACACATAAGACTTCCAAATACTCGCTACGAAGATTTTTTTTCCTATGGTTCAGTTTTGAAAGGCAAAAGTGAACTCAAATTTCACTCCCTAGTAACTCCACATCTGTGTTTCTATGTTACAGAAGATTTGAAAAGAAAAAGAAACTGATTCACTTTGTCCTTTGTCGCTCTTCCCAGCTGTGAACTGCACCTGCACCCTGACTCACTAATGCTGAGGGGGCCTAGACGTCTGGAAAACTTAAACAACAATTTAAACAGTGTTCTTCATGTGCCTTGCACAGCTAGAGAAAGACAAAGCTGATTTTATCTTGCTATTACACAAAACAAGTCAAGTTTTGGAAAACAACTACAAAACCCATTGAACACTTTGCAAAGCATATACATACACTTTGAAATACAGATTCCAAGTCATCTGTCTCAACAAGGTAAAGTAATGCACGTTTTATATTTATTTGTTCGCCTTCATAACTGAATTCTTTTTAAATTCCTTTTAAACTCCATTTAAATTAAGTCCAAAATATTAACAAAATACGCCTACATAAACACATCCTAACTTTTTTGTCCTTCATTTTTTACTCTTTACTGAAATCAAGGCCATAGTTTCTAGCATTTAAAAATGTTTTGTAATCCATATCTAAACATTCAGTGCAACTCATAAAGCAAGTTCTGGATAACTTGAGCTAAAAAAAAAACAAAGAAGGAAAGGTAGAAAAAGTGCACTGGTTTCACATGGGACTCTTATTACACGCAGGAGTAACCCATGCATGAATACACATGGACAGAACCAGATGCTAAAAAGCATAGCTAGTTTCCAAACTGATTGCTGAAAATCCCTTTTTTTTCCCCCCACTGTAGCTTGATCCCCTCAGTTTGAGAAGGAGTTCTTCTTCCCTCTCATTCAGGTGTGGATATGGGCATTTCTGGCCTTTTGCAGTTACAGGCCTAGGAATTACTTTATGAAACAGCAAAGGCATTGTGCAGAGCAAACGTGAATTACCATCCTTCGATGATTACATATTAGATTAAGACCTCCTTATTAATAAACTATATGCTTTCCATTTATTTCACTGGTGCTATTCTATCTCACTTGGCGCTACAAACCTCTTTGGAACTTCACTATGCTAGAAAAATTTATGAGATATTTCTTGTAGATTTAGCTGAACTGGCGCAAACGTTTATGGGGGCCCCTAATGCTGCTGAAGTTCCCACAAGCAGGCCCACTTTTAATTAAATGTACTTCACAAACTATTAGTAACTAGAGCATTAGTGAAAACAGAAATAGTAGCTGCGTTCCACTATGTTCAGACATTTCAACACTGGTATTTGAGCTGAACTGCTCAAATAAAAGCAAAATAAAAGTGAGGGTCTGTATTGGTTTCTTTTCTTAAAGTAGACATGGGGTGTCTCTCATAACATCAGTTACACCCTAATTGTTTTACTTTTGCTTTTAAAATATAGCACAACGTGTGCTTCTGGGATATTTATTCCTCTCCTCCACTAGCTAGAGGTTATCTCATGTCTATAACCATGAGGTTTTACGTTCTGAAAATTTTATCCTATATCTATTGAGGACTTTAAAAAATGATTGTTGTATGGGCTAGTTCATGGTTTCGTTTCTTCCCAGCACATTAGATAATCAGGCCCATCTGGCCATTTAGTGGATTTTTCTTTTTTACTAGAGTTGTCTTGGTTTGTACTGTTTTGCACAGCCACAGGTGATACTCTGCAAATGAAATGAATACCTGACAATCTATTGACAGGATTTTAATGTTTAAAAGATTTTTACACTGAACCACTTAAAAAGTGCTAACTCAGGGTACATGTAATATAATCTATATTTCTGTATCCTTCATTAAAGCAGAGGTTTAGGGAGCATCCAAGTTAAGTTTTAGAAACATGTACCTATTAGTATTGTTTTTTCTGGCTTCCCACACTTACTCACCAGTTTATTTAGATGCATATAAACAATTGGTTTATGGCCCAATAACTATATTGGCATTTTTCAAGTCTATCATCTAAGAACAAATCCAGTTTACTGTGTTTCAAATCACTCTTGAAATATATCCTTCTCTCTCTGGAAGCTGGCGGCTCTGCGTCTGCTCTACTCCTCTCATTTTCGTCTGTCACTAACACTGATGTGATGAATCTCCTTGGGTTCGTTATACAGACACAGCCAAATCATAAAATATATGAGGTGGTCTGGTGGGGAAAAGGGACCACATGAGAAGAGATGGTTTGTGCAACAGCTAACAAGGAGGGAAAACGTGAGTCACAGTGAGAAACGCGATGAGAAGAGCCACATGAAATGAGTGTAGAAACAATCTGGTCTCTTATTCTGTTCATCGCAATCTATTCCACTTTCAACTGATTCTGGGCATGCACATAATAATTACGGCAACGCTCTCATAATCCCAGTGCCCCTTGATGCTATTTTTTTTCTTCATTTCACCAAAGATTTGCACTGACCCTGACTGATGGTTGACATCCAAAGTAGTTGAATCTGTGAAGCCTTGCCAGCTGCTTTAGGTGGAGCTATTTACCTTTACAGTGAATCATGGAATTATTAAAAAAAAAACAGGAACCTGTAACCTGCATCAAGGTTATCAGCCTGCATTATTACTGACAGAGTGAGCTTTACATAAAAAGATCCAAAAAAAAGAGAGTCATTAACACAACTTCCACAAATAGAATATACTTTTAAAGTTCTGCACCTTTTAATTAAGTAGAGTTTAAAAAAAAGTCGTATAGGTTTTGGAGGGTATTTATACTCTTTTTGAAATACGGATTTAAATGTCGACTTTTTAATAATTTAATTATTTTAAATAATTTAATTACATTTATTGTATTTTTTTCTTATATCCTTTTCAAAATGTTGTTGACCTTCCCTACAGACATGCATTCTGCAAAGAAAGAAATGCCAGATTTTTTAAAAAGATCACAACTTCAACAGAAAATCTTGTGCACACGAAGTTTGCACAGGCATTTTGTTGGTAAAGACTTACCGCACCCCACCAAAGAGCATCACCATAGCTGGAGAAACCCGTCTTTCCAAGCTGATCAACAGCATCCTTCTCAGCAAGATAAACAAAATACGATGAAAAAATTAATCCCAAGAATCCAATGTACAATGTGGTTATGATTTCCTATTAAAAGAGAAAGCAAACAAGTACATAAAGTTTACATCATATATATGACATCATTTTAAAACATTGTAAATATCTGGGGGGTTTTTGCATCACAGTAGAAGAATTATTAAGTTATATTTCAGGTATGGAATTTGCTTCCAGCAAAACAGGTAGCAATGTGACTTGTTTTCTATTCATATGTGACTAAAGAATTGAAGAAGCCACCATTTATACAAAATCATTTGGACAGCTAAATGTAGGGTGGGACACCTCTCCTGTTTTATGTCTTTTGAATGGGAATCATCCATTTAACTGTCCACTCAGAATACCAAATGTTAATACATTTTAAAAATAGTAAAACAGCTTTAGAACACTTTATGAACACTTTAGAAAACTTTATGAACAGCACTCTAAAATAGCAGTTGAGAAACAACAAGCGTGTCTTGTGATTATGACCATATCTAAGCAATGAACTTGTGTATCTGATATTTAGATTCCTTAAGACTGAATATTGATGCCTTAACAGTTTCATGTTAAGATAAAATAAAATCTTAAGATACAATATGTTAGGTAGGTGTAACCGTTACTTCAGTCCTGAAAAACAAAGACTGTTGGAGGCTGGACCCCTTTATTGAAGGGGACTTTTGTTAGGGCACAATACAGTGCTTGTGAATGTACCGGTTTCTCTATAATTTTTGGATAGGAAAGTTGTGTCAGAACTGATGTGACTTAGATACAGGACAGTTACAGTCTTCAGGAAAAATGTGCTTGCGCATTTAAACAAGCCAAAATGTGTGGTGTCACAGATGCAAAAATGTGTAAAGCTTATAAAAAGAGCGCTACACCATAATCAAATGAGATATTCACCTGCCCCTTAGCAAAATCCAATACTTAGTTATGAGGGAAAACAGCTTATTTTAATTACTTAAAGCTTACAATGCTTCAATAGTTAACACATACTATTCTTTCATTTTCTTTGCACTTTTTTAGCCATCTTTATTATGAAACATTGTTGTACCACATCTTCATTGGCATCTTCCTTAAATTCTTGACAGAGTTATTTTTCTTTACTTGGATCCAAACCAATACAGGAATTAAAATATTCCCATTAGATAAATTTAAAATTAAAACCCATCTAAGAAGGACTGCCTATACTTATAAAGTATGTCAGGTTTTCACAGATTTTCTCTAACGCTCTACCCACCTTTCTTACACCGTTTGTGAGGGAAAGTTCAGGTTTTATCACCAAACTTCCTTCAGGTTTTCCTTTTCTTCTGTCTTTTAATTTCCTTACAAGAGCTTCCCAGGAAAATGTAGCCCTGGTAGCTAGTAAGTATTATAGTACTAATTAAAATCTAGCTTCAGCAAGTTTTTAAGCCATCTTGGCACAAAGCAAAGCAGGTGTTTTTTCTCTAATCATTTAATAATGACCTAAATAATGAATTTTGATAGTATTCAGTTTTGAACATGGGCAAGTCTTTTAATCTAAGCCTTAACTTTTTGCAGGCCTGTTTGCCAAACAAGGCAGCTAAAAGAGGAAATAAAACTTGGGTTTTCAGTAGTTCAGATTTCTATGCTGGTCACCGTTCTTTTCCCATGTTTTTCTCTAATAATAATGGTACACTGTGTACTTGTAGATATGACTTCATTGCTCTGAGAAGTTCCTTATGGTTACAGTTATAGCTGACTATTTGCATTTCTCTAATTTTTCACAACTTTTTGGTTTGCCTACAAAATATTTTTTCAATGCAAGACAAAACTGTTTAACACCTGAGACTGTAAGTTCAGTGATCCATAGGAAACTACAACAGAAATGGAGACTAATTCTTGTTGCCTGCTTACAAAGAAAACGCTCTGCTTTCATCTCTAGTATTTGTGACTTCTTTCCACACCAACAGAAATCTTTTAGTTACACTTGGTATATTGCTTACATCTCAGATATTAATAGATTTTACATGTTATTGAGGAATGGCCACCACTGCTTCCTTTTAATTTTGTCTCAGAGAACAGAATGAGACAGAGGGGATGATAGCTGGAATACTTCCATGTTCAGTGCTGGCTTTTTGAGAAGCGGGGAGAAAAATATGTTTATCAGAGTGCTATGCATGGATTTATGAGATACAATCAAGCAGGTTGAAATAGCAACAGAACTACTCGTGTTATTTCACCATTGGCACCTCTCAGCTCCACTCCTGGAGTCACCTCAAGACTGAACTCTTGTTAAGTAAAGCCCAGATGCAATGCAATTGCCTTAGACTTATTTTAATTGTCACTCTATGTTAAGTATGTATAGAGAGACAAAATACTGCATGCCTATATTTTATTATTAAGAACAATGGCAGCAATCTAATACATACTGCATTTAAGAGAGAGTGCATAAGATTTTAAAATATATAAATATAAATAAAATATACCTACCTAAGAAGCATTTCTTAATTGAAAGAGTAGTCAAAAACACAATTAGGAGAAAAAAAATTACCTATAGGGTTCATGATTAGATCATGAAACTAGATCAGCTCTAGAAGCAGCTGAAGAATTTGTTGGTATGTAATGAAACACTTCTTTCTCAATAACCCAAAACTGAGTACAGTATCTCATGACATTATTCAATATCCAAATCCAGATGTATAATAGAATATTTTGTTTCCTGAGTTTTTCCTCAGGAAAGTTTCATAAAATCACAGATGATTAAGGAAACATCAGCTTATTCTCTCCCCTTTTCACCTCTCCCACTTCGCTCTACTTAAAACTCAATGAGTTGATGTTTGAGTAATGTAAAATTCGCAGCTCTACTGGAGTCTATATAAAATCATAGGCTTAAAACAGAAATGCTGGGTTTATGGTGTACTATAATTTTGTCTGAACATTATCTTTTATTAATCCCTCACCATTCAACAGGTTCTGTTAGTCAGCTCTCCCCTCAAACTCTCTCCTACTCCAGAGATGCTACCCGCAATACTCCCTCAAACCACCTAAAACTGCTTAACTTTAGTACTACCGAGGGGACATTTTCCTGGCTTATACTTTGCACATTTCTATGTTTTTCCCAATTTATACTCACCTTTGTGTTTGCTTTCTACAGCAGAAGTAAGGCAGGATTTTGTGTTCAAAATCTTGCCAATTTTCTCCAATTACACAAGTAGATTTAGTAAAGATTTCTTCACATTATAATTTTGTCTTTCTTAAGCTGACGTCTGCCTGTGCCTCACAGCCGTATTTCAAATATTCAGTTCTAGCAATCCAAAAGAAATAATTGCATAGGTTCACAAAGCAGATAAATGTTTGAGTGATGGACATAGCTCAGAATTGCAATATGGTCTCTTCAGTAGTTGACATCTTTACCTTAAAATGGATGATAATAGCCAAGTTTAAAAAAAAAAAAACAAANNAAAAAAAAGGGGTATAATCTTACCGATAATTGCTATTGGCTTTCTGGCAAACTGTATTCTTCCCTGGAAGCCAACATACTTACTCCTGCAGGCTGCAGACCACAATTGGACCACATATTCAACAGCAAAATACACAACCACAACTATTTCCTATCAGAATTAAAAGGAAAAAATATCAGTTTTTTTTCATCAAAAGACTACAGTTTACACATCTAATTTTTTCCTATGACTAGTACAAATAAGCTTGTTGAGATGAAATATGCAATAAAAAAGATTGTGCCTAGTCTGTTCACTTTTTATATGCATATGCCAGCCAGTACATAAAAGGGACATATAATCTGTTCCTGAATGTGATTTAGATGAATAAAAGGACTGATTAAGCTTCATTCATCAATATATCATAGGGAAAAATACAGTATTATTCTTTTTATTTCTAAAACTTACAATGTTAAAAAATAAAGAATGCAGGCTACACGTATATCATTCTAACATATCATATCATATACTAACATATCATATACTAACAAGTATATGAAAAGTTTCTATATCATAAAACAAAATTTATAAATATAAAACCAGAGAGTGTAATGTCAACTTTTGTGTATTCAAAATAGAATCACAGAATCATAGAATACCACAAGTTGGAAGGAACCCGTAAGGATCATGAAGACCAACTCCGTGCTCCTCAGAGGACTACCTGAAACTAAACCGTATCCAGAAACTAAATATCCAGATGCTCATTGAACTCTGACAGGGTTAGTGTCATGACCATTTCCCTGGGGACCCTGTTACAGTGACCGACCACCCACTCAGTGAAGAACCTTTTCCTAATGTCCAAGCTGAACTTCCCCTGATGCAGCTTCATTCCATTTCCTCATGTCCTATCACTGGTCACCTGAGAGAGGAGATCAGCACCTCACCCTCCATTGCCTCTATTTAAGGAAGTTGTAGACTGCGATGAGGTGATCCCTCAGCATTCTCTTCTCCAAACTGAACAAACCAAGAGACCTCAGCCCCTCCTCATAAGTCTTGCCCTCAAGGTCTTTCACCATCTTGATTGCCCTCCTCTGGACACACTGTAATACTTTGATGTCCTTCTTCTATTGAGGTGCCCAAAACTGCACACAGTACTCAAGGTGGGGCAGCACCAGTGTAGGATGGGACAATCATCTCCCTTGACCAGCTAGCTATGTTGTGCTTAATGCGCCCCAGGACACGGTTGACCCTTTGGCTGCCCAGGTACACCGTTGACTCATATTCGAGTTGCCATAGAATCATACAATCACAGAGTCATTTAGGTTGGAAAAGACCTTTCAAATCATCGAGTACAACCATAAAGCTAACACTGCCAAGTCCACCACTAAGCCATGTCCCNAAACAGCATCTCTGTAGTCCTCCAGGGTCACCTGTCCTTGCTTGCAATATCTGTACACTTTCTTCTTCTGCCTAAGTTACAGAAAATCCCTGCTCAGCCAAGCCAGTTTTCTGCCCTGCTTGCTTGACTTCCGACACTTTGGAATTGCCTGCTCCTGTGCTTTTAAGAGATGGTGCTTGACAAGTTACCACTATCCATGGACCCCAATACCTTCAAAAGCAGATTCCCAGCGATCTTACTAACTAGATCCTGCTGCAGCCCAAAGTCTGCTGTCCCCATATTCCAGGTTGAAGTTTTGCTGGCAGTTTTTATCCTATGGCCAACCATTTGAAACTCAACTACTTTGTGGTCACTGTGACCAAGACAGCCACCAATCGCCATTTTGCTCACAAGTCCCACAAGACATTAGTTGGCTGCCTTAGTACCTACACCAATAAGTTATCCTCAAGATAAGTTATCTTCAAGATGCTTCATAAATTTCCAAGACCTGTTTGTGCCCACTGTATGATAATCTCAGTTGATGTCTGGGAAGTTAAAGTCACACACAAGGACAAGGCCAGTTGATCTAGAGATATCCCTCAATTCCTTGTAGAATAAGTCATCGGTGTCATCATCTTGGCTGGGTGGTCAATAGTAGACTCCCACAACAATATCCTCTTTACTTGCTTTCCCCTTCATCCTTACACAGAGGCTCTCAACTGTGTTGTCACCAACTGCAAGTGCCATACAACACAAACCCTCCCTTACATACAGCACTACGACCTGCCTCACCTGCCCTACCTATCCCTCCTGAAGAGCCTATAACAGTCCATCATGGCACACCAGTCACAGGACTCATCCCACCAGGTTTTGCTTATGCCAATGCAATGTTGTAGCTCTGTGACTGGGCCAAAGTTTCTAGCTTCTCTTCTTTATTCCTCATGCTGCTTGTATTAGTGTAGAGAACTTTCAAACATGCTACAACGTACTCAGCACATCACGGAGCAGACTGAAGGGCCTCGCTAGAACACCATCCCTCAAACACGGGCGTGCCGTGCCCAGGCTTATGTCTAGCGAGCCTGGTTTTATCCCTTTCCCCCTTCAAATCTAGTTTAAAGCTCTTTTGAGCTAGCTAGCTAGCTCTGCTAGTTCCTGCACAAAGATCCTTTTCCCCTTTTGAGACCAGTGTACCCTGTCTGTCACCAGCAGGCCTGGTGTCAAGTAGACTGGCCTATGATTAAAAAAACGCAAAATTCTGCCAGTGACACCAGTCTCAGAGCCAGGAGTCTTCCTGTTTCTTCCCTCATCATTCCCTGCAACTGGAAGGATAGAGGAGAACACTACTTGTGCTCCTGATCTCTTAATCACTCGTCCCAAGGCCCTGAAGTCTCTCTTGATTGCCCTTGGACTTCTTATAGCAACTTCCTCGCTCTCTACCTGAAAAGTCAATAATGGATAATAGTCTGAGGGCCATACCTGGTNTCAGTGTTGAAAAATGGAGGTGAGGAAGGCGTTAAACATCTCTGCTTTGTCTACGTCCTATTTTGTAGGGTGGCTGACCTCATCAAGCAATGGCCCAATGCTATCTTTTATTTTTCTTTTGCTATAACATAATATAAAATGATCTTTTTGTTGTACCTTANTTTTCTCTTCACATCTTTAACCCAGGCCCCTGGGAGGCTGCAAACTTCTCTAAGAAGTAGGTCTGTCTGCATATTGCGTCTTCTGTTCCACTCAGAAGAGGGTCTCCTATGACAATGACCTGTCTTTTTTTCTTTATGGAAGTGGTTTTGGCGCATGGCGTAGGCCAACTTAACCTTGGCGACACCCCCAAGCTAGATGAATCATCATCCTCGTCATTGTTCAGTTCCCCTTGCAGACCCTCATACCTATTATGCAAGGGCACTTGGGCAGGTGGGGTGGTCATGGAGGAGATGTGCCTGCCATGCTGGGCAGGAACTTGTCGCCATTCCCCCTATCCCTTAGGGCACTGCATTCAGCCAGGTGGAGAGAGGATAGGGAATCCTATCATGTGTCCTGTTTGCCTGACAGACATGTCCTAGGAAAGGTAGGGTGCAGATCCAGTAATCTGTCTCTCGGACTCCCTGATATTCCTCAACATTGTCACCTTCTCCCGGAGCTCTGTCACTAAGCTGAGGAGTTCCTCTACCTGGGCACACCTCCCACAGGTGTGCTTACTGCTGCCGTCCAATACTGGCATAAGATTAGGGCACACGCTGCAACCCGGGTGGCAGAATGTTCCCATCAGAGCTCTGTCTGGGTAGCTGTGTCAGTCATGGAGGGTGCAGAGTTTAGAGAGGACACAGCCTTCTGCTGGGAGGATACTCCCTGCTTGAGCTGGCAGAGCTACAGCGCCCTTCTGGCAAACTGTTGTGCCATGCCCTAGTCTCTAATGCTTCCGAGGTGTTTCTTATATGGGGGTAGGGGGGGCCCTTGGGCTCTCCCAGGTCTCATCAGCTGCTGTTACATGTGCTGCAGGCTCCTGCCACGTGTCTCCGCTCTCCTGAGGTTCCCCTGGTTCAGGAACCCCACATACACCACACTGGGGCACTCAGCTGCCAACTGGATCATGACGGCACTGCAGCTACTTGCCTCATCAACTGAGGCAAGGAGTGTATATACAGCATATAAAATATAAGAATTATCTATATTTTAGTACTGCTTCCCTCTATAGCACTATATTATAAAGCACTTGTGCACAACCAGGGATCAGTATACCTTGAGATACTTCTAAAGAAAGCAGACTAGTAAAGGATCACAACGTGGACAGATTTGCTGAGATCTTTGTTCTTTCCTTCCTTGTTTTGCTCTGCCACTGCAATATGCTAGCACAAGCCAAATACAGCTTCTAGGATTTGTTCCAACCCAAACTGTATCTAGTAACTCGGAGTCACCAAACACCTACTATATCAATTACAGCTTTTGAGAATATTTGTATTTTAACTTAAACGTGCTTGCAATTCTTGCTTGGGGAATTGTAAAGCACCCAAAGAGTGAACACACTTAAATCATGATTTTCACAGAATAACAATACCGGCATGTCTTTAAAACTGACATTCTGAACGGATGAAAAGAGATCAAAATATTTCAAAGCTGAAAAACAGATAAGAAAAACTCAACACTAAAATACAAAACTTCAAGTCAATTTTGATTTTTAACAAAGTTAGGTTAACATTTCTGTATTCACTTCTACGTCTTTGTTTTGCCTGGAAGGAGAACCAAGAAAATACGCACAGTATTCCTCTGTTTTCATGGCACTTTCAGCCTGATTAAAACCAAGAATTAGTAGAAATCCAAGAAAGTTTACACCACAGTTTCAAGGCAGAAGCACAAGAAAATACACAGCAAATTAGCTCCACAAGTTTGGGTTTTATAATTAATACATTATCTAGAGCATCTACAAGTGATGCTTTTAAGTTTGTGCTCAGTTTGAAATCTAAATGCAAACATTTATTCAAGCATAATAGTCAAAGCACAATTCCAGAACAATATTCAAAGGAAAACAATTCCTGCTTTTCAGGGAGCTTTCAAAATGTTCTCTTGCTTATTAAATCGTCTACATTTTTAGCAGTTTCCTGGTGCCATCATTAAGTAGCATTTGTTTTCAAGTCTCTTACGAAGGATTTCTTACTTCCACCAAAGGAAGCAGAACACTGCTTATAAGGACCTAATAGACCCCTGGAGGAATGGCACTGCAGCTTTGCAGTCATGAGCACTTCTTTCTGTAATTAGGAAGAAAGCTAGTACCAAAGCTTTAACTAAAAGAGCATTTCAGAAGCAAACAGTTCTACATCCTCATCTGCAGACTAAAATGGATGAGGTCCACTGAGTTCCACCTCAGAAATACATGTGTTCACAGTCTTAGGGGAAGAAACACAATTAGAAAGTATAGCTTATGGGATTTTATTGACAATGTTGGTAATTTACCCTTTGACAAGGGAAGATACCCGTAGCAACTCAAATGAAAACAAATGTGCCATCCAACTGCCTCAAAAGCGTGCTTCTACCACTCAGTTGATAGAGGGAACTAACACCTAAGGGTTAGTCGTCATTTAACGTAAGCCATATATCTATAACCTTGGTCATTGATAGAGAAACTGGTAAAGTCATTGCTCAACGTAAGCCATATATTTATAAACTTGGCCATTGTGTACGATGTTTAAACAGGAACTAGCAGAAGGAACTTGCTGTCATGACTGACCTTGCTAAAGAAACCACAGTGAGTGAGCTTTGAAGAAAAGGTGAAAGTGCATCGCGAGGAAGACATACAGACTTCATCCCCGAGACCCCGGGCCACGACCACCAGGAGGCACTGCGCGTGCACAGCTGGGAGGAGTTAAAGGCAGAGACTATGGAAATGTTTCGGGGAAAGGTTATGAATATGTATAGATGTTTCCTGAATTATGGTGAATCTGCATAAATAGAAGAAGAACTGCCGTGGTAGGCNGGCCCCCCGATTGTGGGGGGGCCCCCCCCCCCCCCCCCGTGCTGCCCAGCGCTGAATAAACATACCTACTTTACAGCCTTCTAAGTTGTGGAGTCTGCTTTCCGCACGTCATTTTGGCGAGCCAGCCAGGAGACACTCTGCTCGGCTGCGGGATCGACTGCGGAGCGGACGCTCCTCAGCGTGCCCGAGTACTTTCTTCGGAGGAGCCTCCACTCCCAGCTGCTCACCGCGGGAGTAGACAACAACCTCCTGAAGCCGCGGATAAAGGGTATGTTTAACAAGGGGGGCCAGTAAGTCGTAGGGGATGCCCACGCTTGGCCGGGGCCGCTGGTAAATCGCGCAGAGACGTCTGGCATACAGCATAGACCCCGTATGGGAGGAGGGTACCCTGTACAGTAGTAGGGGGATTCGCTGACCGATAGAGGGGCCGTTAGCGATCTTGGGGGTAGATCGAGTGAATCCGAGGTTATCGCTGCATCCCGGCAACGGCAGCCAGGACGGACCTCCTAATGACTGTATAAGAAGCAGGAGAAGAGTAAGCGAGCCTCAAATTTGCAGCTGCTGGAGGGATAACAACTGGAGTAGGAACTGCCTTTGAACCACCCTGGTATTTTATGTTAAAAGCATTTGTCTGTGTGTGTGTGTGTTTGAGACACTGCGCCGCTGTGAAGCGAGTGGGAGTCCTGATTTGCGGTTCCGCGTGTCTCCGCGAGGAACATGGCCAGAGACGGACAAAGTGCCTGAAACATTTGTAAGATCTGTAAATGTTTTGATATACGTAAGTAGGGCTGCTGTGGTGTTTAGTCAATCTCCTGAGTATCGGGGGTCTGGCTGATCATCAAAGTGGCAGGACAGAGACAGTCACTCCTTTGGTGGTTTGGGCTCGAATCTTGGGAATATTTGAACGAAGGAGGGGACTGGATAAGGAGGGGAGGAATTAATTTTATTAAGAGGAGCGTATTTAACACCAGCTGAACAAATAGTAGCCCTAGATTGGGAACAACCTGTCCCAGATACCTTTCTAAAACCCCCATATTGATGAACACGTAGGGGTGACACCTTGTTTTGTGTGTGGGCTTACTACTAACAAATTAGGTGACAATTGGCATTCAACAATCTAGAAAATAAAGATAAAATGGGTAACACTCAGAATAAAGATATTTTAAGGAAAAGCCCCCTTGGTTGCATATTGACACACTGGAGGGATATTGTTGGAACCGGGGGTACAGAGAATAAGAAGACTCTCATTAAATATTGCAATCAATGGTGGCTGATTTATAAGCTGGAAGATGGAGCTAAGAGGCCACTTAATGGGACAACTGATTATAACACTATCTTGCAGCTAATGTCGTTTTTAAGGAGAGAAGGAAAACGGGATGAAGTGCCACGTGACAGTGGGAGTTTATTCAATGTATGTTTTAAGAGACACCACTAATGGCAGTGGAAGAATAATTTCTATAGAAACTGCATATTAAAATCACTGAGTCAGTCAGGTAAAAAATTGTGTAGAAAGGAGACAAGCAGTAAGTGCTGAGAAAGCAAATATCTCTTCGACCTAGGCTATTCCTTGACGATCCTCTGAGGGTACTTTTAAAAGCTGAAATTAAATCTATATCCGGCCTGAGGGTATTTTATTCTTAAGGCAAATTCCAGAATGCATGGTTTTATTTCAGCTACCAAGAAGAAGCCATCTTGGTTACATCTGGGAAACCCTGCTGAAGTCAATAAGGTTGCACAGTTTATGCAAAGGAAAATAAACTGTTGACAGAAAGGAGGAAGAAGGAGGAACCTGCATCTTCAATTAATTTAAAACTAATTACTGATCTCAGTTCATTTTGTCCTGGACAGGTGTCCACATTACTAAAACCACAGCAGTTAACACGTTTGTTGGAAGTTTCAGAGAGGCCAAAGACCAGAAGGGCATGGAAACTGGACAAACATCACAGCTCTACAGGTGGTTCATCCAAAAAATATAAAAGAAAAAGAAGGAAGATTATCAAATTTACACTGTTGTTGTGTCCACTTCTAATGAAAGATAGAAGATATTAATTTCCAGGGCTGTCAAGGCTTATCAAGCTTCACCTCACTAGATTAACCTTTAAAAGAAACTCTAACCTTTTCCTCCCATACACATAAACACTTTTCAGAACCTTATTTATTGCCTCACATTTGCCATCTGGTAAAGAAAAAAAATCCAAGCAGTTTTCTAGAAAGTCAGAAAAACCACTTGTTCTCACCAAAATCCAACTAAAGATGGTGACAAATTGTTGAGGACAAAACATGAACCAGAAATAATCTGAAAAAAAAACCCTGCAAATTAAATAGTATGCCAAATATGCTCAAATATGGTCTATGTCAGTTAGAGATCTTTCTTCAGCTTTGTGAAATTTTCCAGAACCCCTGCTATCAAAATGGTATCACACTCAAAAAGGATCCCACAAAACATTTTTATTTAGGCCCCCAGCAGTATTTTTCCCCTGCTCCTGAAAGTGGTGAAGGAAGAAATCCATGATGGAGGAATCTCAGCAGATGTAATGAACCTCAAAAGCCATTTGGCAAAAACAGAAAGCCGTGCATGAACTCCTCTAATGAAATAAAACCCAAAAATACCAAGTAGAAAAAAAACACTACCTCAAAAAAATCAGAGTCACATCAAGCTTGAAAAAAAACTAATAAATAATTTTGCCTTCCTGAGAGAAGTGTGAGCACTGTGTAAATTACGAATTGTGTTCAGCATGAACAGTACATGACTAGTGCCTGAGCAGTTCATGCTTTTGAATTATGGCTGACAGCAGCGTGAGCTGCTCTGTAAAGTCAGAATTGCGTTCGACAAGAAGAGCACAAGACCCGAGCAGTTTGTGCACAACGAGAAACCACTCTGAACGCTTTCAACAGTGTTTCTGAACACTGCGTCATTTGAATGAGGCGATCTCTGTGTGCCTGCTCTGAACAGAACCATGTGAAAGCAGTGTCTGAAATTGTGAAGCATGTCTGAGAGCATTGCAGCACTGTATAAAGTGAGAAGCGTGTTCAGCAATAACAGTACATGACTACTGCCTGAGAATTTCTACGCAGTTTGTACGCAAAGAGAGAAAACTTTGAATGGTGTTTCTGAAGTCTGCGCTATTTGAACGGGGAGATCTGTGTGGGACTGCTGTGATCAGAGCAAACTGCAAGAAAACATTGTCTGAGCAGTGTTCTCTTTTGCGAGCAGCGACTGAGAGCTTTTGGCTAGTATGACATTATGAACTACGTCTGAGAGGTGTGTGAGCACTGCGTTAACAGCAGAAGAGCGTTCAGAAGAAACAGTCCATGACTAGTGCCTGAGAAGTTGCTATGCAGTCTCAGCGCAAGAGAGAATACTTTGAACAGCGTTTCTGTAGTCTGCCTCTTTTGAACAGGGAGATCTGCGTGTGCCTGCTCTGAACACAACAAACCGTGCGAAAGCAGTGTCTGAACAACGTTCTCTTTTGCAAGGAGTGAGTGAGCGCTGTTTGCATACAGGTTGACATTGTGAACTATGTCTGAGAGCACTGTCGGCGCTGTGTAAAGGCAGAACCATGTTCAGCAAGAACAATACATGAAAAGTTGCTGAGCAGTTTGTATGCAAAGAGAGAACACTTTGAACAGTATTTCTGGAGTCTGTCATTTGACTGAGGAGATCTGTGTACGCTGCTTCTGAATAGAGCAAACTGTGCAAAAGTAGTGCCTAAACACTGCTGAGATATGCAAGCAGTAAGTGAGAGCTGTTTGCAAGTACTATGACTTTCTGGATGATGTCTGAGAACAGTGTGAGTACTGGGTGTTCATCAGGAACAGTACACGACTAGTGCATAAGAAGTTGCTGCGCAGTTTGTGCGCAGAGACAAATCACTTTAACCAGGGTTTCTGAAGCCTGCCTCGTTGGAACAGGGAGATGCGCGTGTCCCTCCTCTGAACAGAGCAAACGACGTAAAACAGTGTCTGAACAGTGTTCTGCTTGGTGAGCAGTGAGGGAGAGCACTTTGTAAGCAGTTTGCCTTTGGGAACCACCTCGGAGAGCACTGTGTAAAGTGAGAAGTGGGTTCAGCAGGAACTGTCCACGAGAGGCGCCTGAGAAGTTGCTGGGCAGTTTGCGCGCAGAGGGAGACCACTTTGACCAGGGTTTCTGAAGCCTGCCTCATTGGAACAGGGAGGTGTGTGTGTCCCTGCTCTGAAGAGAGCAAATCATGTAGAACAGCATCTAACCAGCATTCTGTTAGGCGATCAGTGAGTGAGCGCAGTTTGCCAGCAGTTTGCCTTTGGGAACCAGCTCAGAGAGCACTGTGTAAAGTGAGAAGTGGGTTCAGCAGGAACCGTGCATGAGAGGTGTCCGAGAAGTTGCTGGGCAGTTTGTGTGCAGGGAGAGACCGCTTTGACCAGGGTTTCTGCAGTAAAACAGTGTCTGAACAGTGTTTTGCTTGGCGAGCAGTGAGTGAGAGCACTTTGCAAGCAGTTTGCCTTTGGGAACCACCTCGGAGAGCACTTTGTAAAGTGAAAAGTGGGTGCAGCATGATCCATCCATGAGAGGTACCTAAGAAGTTCCTAGGGAGTTTGCGCACAGGGAGAGACAACTTTGACCAGGGTTTCTGAAGCCTGCCTCATCGGAACAGGAAGATGTGTGTGTCCCTGCTCTGAAGAGAGCCAACTGTGTAGAACAGTGTCTGACCAGTGTTCTGCTTGGTGAGCCATGAGTGAGTGCAGTTAGCAAGCAGTTTGCCTTTGGGAACCAGTTCGGAGAGCACTGTGTAAAGTCAGCAGTGGGTTCAGCAGGAACACGAGAGGTGCCCAAGAAGTTGCTGGGCAGTTTTTATACAGAAAGAAACAACTTTGACCAGGGTTTCTGAAGCCTGAAGTTCTTTGGAACGGGTATATGTGTGTGTCCCTCCTCTGAACATAGCAGTTTGCAAGCAGTTCGCCTTTGGGAAACATTTTAGAGAGCATTGTGTAAAGTCAGAAATGGGTTGAGCACAAACCATCCATGATAGGTGCCTGAGCAGTTGCTGGGCAGCTTGTGTGCAGAGAGAGATCACTTTGACCAGCATTTCTGACTCCTGGCAAGTGAAAAAAGGCAGTTTTCATGATTCAGTCTCTAGGAAAGAAGACCGTGGTTCCAGGAGTGGTTCCAGGAGACAGTGAAGACAGCGCAGTTTTCCCTCATTGCCCCACACACTTCAACTTGCTCTTCTTTTCTAGTGACTAAATCCTCAAAGCGACCTTTTTTCATTCTTAGCAACGACGCTCTGCAAAAGAGCAAACATCCAGCCATTGCTCCCACACCAAGGGTTCCAGGATGGAAAACTGTGCCTTGCCCTCACTTCCTTCTGGAAGCACTTTCTAGCCCCACAGACTTTGGCACTCTCTTCTTTCCTACTGACTCAGTCCTCTAAACCACCTTTTTCACTCTCCACAGCACCACAGTGCAAAATAGCAAATATCCAGCCACTGCTCCCACACCAAAGGTGCCAGAGGGGAAAACTCTGCTTGTCCTCACTGCCTCCAGGAACCACTTTCATTGTCATACACACTTTGTCACTCTCTTCTGTCCTAGTGACTAAATCCTCCAAACCACCTGTTTCACTCTCTGTGAATCATAAAATCATAGAATTGCTGAGGTTGGAAGGGACCTTTAAGATCATCAAGTCCAACCATTAACCTAACCTGACAAAACCACTTCTAAACCATGTCCCTAAGTACCACATATACCCTTTTTTTAAACACCTCCAGGGATGGAGAATCCACCACCTCCCTGGGCAGCCTGTTCCAACGTTTAATAACCCTTTCAGTGAAAAAATGTTTCCTAATATCCAATCTGAACCTCCCCTGGCATAACTTGAACCCATTTCCTCTCATCCTATCACTTGTCACCAGGGAGAAGAGGTCAGCCCCCACCTCTTTACAACCTCCTTTCAGGTAGTTGTAGAGGATGATAAGGTCTCCCCTCAGCCTCCTCTTCTCCAGGCTAAACAACCCCCGTTCCCTCAGTCGTTCCTCATAAGATTTGTCCTCCAGACCCTTCACCAGCTTTATAGCCCTACTGAAGCTGCAGTAAAAACAGCAAACATCTAGCCACTGCTCCAACACCAAAGGTGCCATGAGAGAACACTCTGCCTTCTCCTCACTCCCTATGGAACCACTTTCATTGCCCCACACACTTTGGCACTCTATTCTTTCCTAGTTACTAAATCCTCAAAACCACCTTTTTTTCATTCTCCGCAAAGACGCACTGCAAAATAGCTAACATACAGCCACTGCTCCCACACCAACAGTTCCAAAAAGGAAAACTATGCCTTATCCTCACTGCCTCCTGGAACCACTTTCATTACCCCCAACACTTGGGCACTCTCTTCTCTCACAGTGACGAAATCTTCAAAACCAACTTTTTTCACTCTCCTATGCCTAAGTGCAAAAATAAATCGTCGAAAGTAAGACTACATCCTCGAAACCACCTCTTTCCATTTTCCCAAAGACCGCGGGCAAAAATACCCAACGTCCAGCCATTGCTCCCACACCAAAGGGGTCAGCACGATAAGCTATGCCTTGTCCTCACTGTCCCCTGGAAGCACTTTCATCACTGTAAAAACCTTGGGGCTCAGGGCTTTCTTACTGACTTCAGCCTCAAAACTATGTTTTGGTTTTTTTATTTCCTAAGAGCTGAGGGCAAAAATATTGAACGTCCAGCCATTGCTCCCACACCAAGGGGGCCAGAATGGAAAGATGTGCCTTGTCCTTACTGTCCCTGGAAGCGCTTTCATCGCCCCACAAACCTTGGGGCTCCGGGCTTTCCTCTGGACTTCAGCCTGAAAAATATGTTTTTTCCCATTTTCCCAATGGCCAGGGGCAAAAATACCCAACGTCCAGCCATTGCTCACACACCAAAGGGGCCAGCACCCAAAGCTGGGCCTTGTCCTTACTGTCCCCTGCAACCGCTTTCATCACCCCACAAACCTTGGGGCTCCGGGCTTTCCTCTGGACTTCAGCCTCAGAAGAAGCTTCTATCATTTTCCCAATAGCGTGCTGCAAAAAACCCCAATGTCCACCCAAAGATCCATACCTAAGGGGCATCAGGGAAAGCTGTGCCTTGTCCTCACTGTCCCTGGGAAGCACTTTGATTGCCCCACAAACCTTCGGGCTCAGGGCTTTCCTCTTGACTTCAGCCTCAAAACCACATTTTTCCATTTTCCCAATTACTCGTTGCAAAAATACCCAACATCCAGCCATTGCTCCCACACCAAAGGGGCCAGCACAGAAAGCTTTTCCTTGTCCTCACTGTCTCCAGAAAGCACTTTCATCACCATAAAAACCTTGGGGCTCAGGGCTTTCTTATTGACTTCAGCCTCAAAACTATGGGTTTTTTTATTTCCCCAAGAGCTGAGGGCAAAAATATTGAACGTCCAGCCATTTCTCCTGCGCCAAGGGGGCCAGAATGGAAAGATGTGCCTTGTCCTTACTGTCCCCTGGAAACGCTTTCATTGCCCCACAAATCTTGGGGCTCAGGGCTTTCCTCTGGACTTCAGCCTGAAAAATATGTTTTTTTCCCATTTTCACAATAGCCAGGGGCAAAATTACTGAATGTCCAGCCATTGCTCCCACACCAAAGGGCCCAGCACACAAATGTATACCTAGTCTTCACTGCTTCCAGGAAGAGCTTTCATCACCCCACAAACCTTGGGGCTCCGGGCTTTCCTCTGGACTTCAGCCTCAAAAGAAGCTTCTACCATTTTCCCAATAGCCTGTTGCAAAAAAACCCAATGTCTACCCAAAGACCCATACCTAAGGGGCATCAGGGAAAGCTGTGCCTTGTCCTCACTGTCCCTGGGAAGCACTTTGATTGCCCCACAAACCTTCGGGCTCAGGGCTTTCCTCTTGACTTCAGCCTCAAAACCACATTTTTCCATTTTCCCAATTACTTGTTGCAAAAATACCCAACGTCCAGCCATTGCTCCCACACCAAAGGGGCCAGCACAGAAAGCTTTTCCTTGTCCTCACTGTCTCCAGAAAGCACTTTCATCACCATAAAAACCTTGGGGCTCAGGGCTTTCTTATTGACTTCAGCCTCAAAACTATGGGTTTTTTTATTTCCCCAAGAGCTGAGGGCAAAAATATTGAACGTCCAGCCATTTCTCCTGCGCCAAGGGGGCCAGAATGGAAAGATGTGCCTTGTCCTTACTGTCCCCTGGAAACGCTTTCATTGCCCCACAAATCTTGGGGCTCAGGGCTTTCTTATTGACTTCAGCCTCAAAACCACATTTTTCCATTTTCCCAATTACTTGTTGCAAAAATACCCAACGTCCAGCCATTGCTCCCACACCAAAGGGCCCAGCACACAAATGTATACCTAGTCTTCACTGCTTCCAGGAAGAGCTTTCATCACCCCACAAACCTTGGGGCTCCGGGCTTTCCTCTGGACTTCAGCCTCAAAACCACATTTTGCCATTTTCCCAATGGCCGGGGGCAAAAATACCCAACGTCCAGCCATTGCTCACACACCAAAGGAGCCAACACGCAAAGCTGGGCCTTGTCCTCGCTGGCCCCTGCAACCGCTTTCATCGCCCCACAAACTTCAGAAGCAGTCAAAAGTTTCGCGTTCAAAGTAGTTTTACTCCAAGATCCCAGAGTCTTCATATTTTAGTCCTAGATTAGTGATGTGGTTTAAGAAGTCCATCTCTCTCCTTAAGCCAGCGGCAGAGCAAAAGGTTAGTGCTTCAGCCCGAAGAGATCAAGTAAATAAGCAGTAAAGTGCTGTTCTTCCGCCTTGTATTGCCACCGACTTTACGTTTAAGGAGGGCAGGTGCTCCCCTGCCCGTCACTACATATATTGTGTATATACAAAGAGACCTAGAGATATGCTAACCCAAGGGGCAGTAACAGCCAAGTTGTCTTCAGGGAGAGAGGGCGTGGGAGGCTGGTTGCAATTTCCTTCTGTTAGTTGTTCTTCTTATCCTCAGGAGGTGCATAAGGAGGTGGCTGATCCTGGGAGGAGATACAGTAGAGTCAACAATCCTGCTGATTTTATGACGAGCTCCTACCCAGGCGTTCCCAGGCTTGGCTTACAAGAAATCACTGCTCTTCAGTGAGCTACAGCCAGAGCCGTGTGCTGTGTTTTAAGCTGGCATTTCACCACACCATTCCTCTCTAGCATCAGTTATGCTCTAAAAGATATGCTACCTCTCGTAACATTTCTAGTGAAGGTAGAAAAACAGGTAACAAATGATCTATTGCAAATAATAGACCACTTAATCTGTTTTAATCCCCATCCTCCCTTCACTTCCAGGGCTTTGTCTCTGTTGATGTTCATAGCTCTGACCCAGCAGACAGCAAGCCCCTGGGCTTTGCTGCTCCATCAGTCTCCAGCCCACCAGAGCCACGCGAGGCAGTGAAGGACACAGGCAGACTGGCCGTCACGTGCCAGATGTGGGCTACAGACTACTGACCAGCTGCCACTGACTGAACTTTAAGACACCTCCCCGACTCCACACAGCCCAGAAAAAAATGAAAACCAAAGCCTCACGCTCTCATCCTTCAGTGACCTGCTCTTCTTTAACTGTCCCCACTCTCAGGTCCAACAGAAACAGAGAGCTTCTGTTGTACTGAATGGCTGTTACTGGGCGAATCTTAAGGCACTCCTCCTTCCCTGACTGAGGATTTAACAAGCCTTCTTTGTGGCACTATCATCCACACCTCCCAGGAAAAAGAATATTTTCTGTGCCTGTTCAAAATGAAGGCACGCTAGGCTTTTCTAGGAAATCAAACCGCTGCCTCTCTTAGTGACAGAAGAGGGAGCAGGCACACGCAAACCACTCACCATGGGCATGTACACATTGTGTGGGTTGGCGGGGTTGTAATACGCACTGGAAGCGGCTTCCATGGCCTTATTGCTCCCTAGAGAGGAAAGAGAAGATGCCATCTTACACAGCTTAGGCAGTGCCCCAAGCCCCAGAGCCTTCTCCCCAGCCATAGCTCTTTTAAGGGGTCAACAAATGTCCAAAGAGCTAGCAGCGATTGCAGCAAGCTGGGTTTGAACTCAGAGCAGTTCAGGAAAGCTGCAAGCTGGCTAGAGCTGACCACAAGCTGTGCAGTGCAGAGCTGAGCAGCTCCCCCCACGCTCTGCTATCTCAAATAATAGATCAAGATGACTTTGAGCTCCTGCAACAACAACTTCCCCATCCCACACTGTGCCCTCAATGCCCCAAGCCCCCAAGCGCTCTTTTGCACCCAGACCCCGGCAGCCCCCCAGTCTCACTTACCTGGCATCCCTGGGCCCACCCAAGCTGGGGGAGCTGAGGGGGCTGAGGGTCCTGCAGGAGATGGTCCGGAGTAGGGGGGAGGAGGTGGCACATACACGGGGTTTGGAAGTGGTGGGTAAATACCTGAAAGAGATGACACCGGATTGATGCTTCAGACCGTGGCAATGGGACAGGGGGGGAAGAGAGCTCACAGGCCCAGCAGCACGTTAGCTCTGGGCAAGAGCAGCAGTGAGGGAAGCTCTGCAGGCTTGGCAGGGATTTGACATTTTGCTAATGCCCAGCATGCCAGCAGGCAACAACTCTGTGCAAGCAGCAGCACAATTTACAAACCACATTTTAATCTCACATCCAGCTGCAACAATAAAGGCACACAGGTTATGATCAACAGCATGTGACAGATTTTTGCAAGGACAAGAATCCTTGATGGGGACAAAACTACAATAACCCTGACCGTATCATTGTGATTTCTTTACAACTAACACCAAACACACCCTGCCAGTCATCGCTACACAATTTCCAAACCTGGAGTCTGGGCATATGGATATCCCATGGGCTGTGGAGCTGGTCCATAGGCACTCATCGGAGGTGGTGCATAAGGATATGGTCCGTTTGGTTGTGGAGGAGCAGCATAGCCTCCCGGCGCAGGTGAATAACCCCCAGGAGTAGGCGGGGCGGGTGCAAACCCTCCGGGAACAGGTGTATAGCCATAGCCAGGGTTCTGGAGAGGAATGCCACTGGAAGCTAAGGAGCACATGTTTAGTAAGCCAGACACCCTTATATAGAGTAAAAGAAAAATAGTTCTGTTCATGCAGCACTATTTCCCTTCATCTAAATTCACTATACAGTGTTGGCATAGTACTGTGCTTGGAAAGCATTAGTCTCCTCACTGCAAGTTCACAGTGTGCTAAAGGAAACCTGCTGCAAAAATAGCAGCTATCAGGTACCAGTCCCATCACAGAGCTCCAACTGCTGGAAGAAAAGACCATTCTAAAGCAAGGATGCGTAAGGTGTTTTTTTCTTCTTTTTAAACTTTCATATCAGAAAAAAAGGTACATTTTCCCCCATTTGAAAGTTTTAAATTGAAGTTGCTTTTTTAAATTTATTTCTCTCCCCCTCTTCAAATGTGCACATTTTAAGCTCCCCCATCTTACTCCTGTATTATAGAACTGAGCTGAGGGTAGGTAAGTGAATCAATTTTTCACCATCACATATTTCAACTTTATTCCAGGAGGAATAACATTCTGTAGAAAGAGGTGGTCCACCTCAGAAGCACAAACCCCAGAATATTCTGATTGCACAAAGCACTAAGGTGAAATAAAGAAAAAGGATTGGAAGGCAAAACATAACTTCCCCTGGAAAGAGAAAAAATACATTGCTGCAAAAGAGTGCATAGGGTACCCTTCTTGCCACAAAGTTCAAAAAGAGCACTATTCTCTAACTAGCTCAAGCAACCGTGGGGGAACTGAAGGCTCTGAAGATACCTTACCATTAGAGGCAGCTTTGAACATCAGCTGTCCAAACTCAATGGCTCCTCCACTGTTGAAAGTCAGTTTAAATGTCCCCTGCCCTTCCCAGCCACCTAAAAGAGACAGAATTAGAATTGAAACAGACTATCAACCTCCTCAGTAGCAGTCAAGACAGCAAAACAGCTAATACTCCAATTATTTTTCTTCTTCTTTATTTCAAAACTATTTTGCATCCTATTGCCAGGGGAAAGAATCACGGCATTGCAACCAGATGTCCACCAAAATATTATCTCAAGAAGATCAGGAATTTATTTCTTTATCCTTTAAAAGTCAATCCTAACTATAGTTATGTGGAACCACCTCCTCTAGATACTAGGTTGTTTTGTTCTTTCCTGAAAGGTTTAATAGAACCTAATAACAAACACAGTGTAAAGAAAGAACACTTAATTCACTGAGGATTTTAATTCAAAGCCCTCAAATGAAGTTTTATTGCTGACCTCAGTGGACTACGGATCAGGATCTGCAACTCAAGCTAGGATTTAAATCAAATGCAACATTTTTAATCTCTTTGACCCACAGAAGCTCAGACAGATTATAAATGCTTAGGTATAATAGCAATTTTTGAGAAAAAGTTCAAGTAGGTGATCATATTGCAAGATAACTAAGA
>VUYV01000214.1:1267415-1286644 GCA_008711295.1 Anarhynchus alexandrinus | reverse complement strand
ATTAAAAAAAAAACCCAATTCCTCATCTTTTACAGGTGATGGCTCACTCTTCACCCCAGGGCACCTGCTGAAGCGGCACTAAGGTCCGCCGGAGCTCCAGCACCGACGACGGAGCAGCTCTGTCGGCTCCAGCCAGGCCCGCTCCCCACCGCCTGCCCCTGCCCGTCCCCACACCGCCGGGGACCGCTTTAATAACACAGGCCCCGGACCGGGCCGGGCCGCCCCCGCGGGGCCGAGCTGCCTCCCGCTGCCTCCCACCACCGTGCCCCGCCGGCCCCCGGCCCTGCTGCGAGTACGGGCAGTGAGGAGGAACCCTCCGCCCCCGGCCCAGGTCCCCGCCCGCCGGTACCTCTCGCCGTTGGGAATGACGACACCACCCTCCTGCGAGTGGTTCCTGTTCAGCGCCATCTTGCCTCCCCCCGCTGGCCCCGCCCCTGACCCTGTGACGTCAGCTCCCTTAGAGTCCCCCCCTTCCCGGCGACGCGACGCGACGCGACGCGACGCGACGCGACGCCCACCCCCGGGTGACGCCTGACGGCCGGCGGCGAGCGCGCGCGAGGCGGAAATGAGGCAGCGGCGGCGGCGGTTGTCAGGCGACGCGGGTTTAATGGCCGCCGGCGGAGGGGACGCTACAGCTGCAGCTGGTGGTACCACCCGACCCGACCCGGGCACCGCGGCTTCTCCGCCGCGGGGCAGCCCCGCCGTCCGGTCTGCCCAAGGCCCGCCGGGGAGGGCCGCGGCTCCGCCCCTCCTCTCCCGGCTTGGTGGCGGCACCGGCGGCCTGCGGCCGGCTCCGAGGCGGCCGGGAAAGGCGCTTTCCCGACATACACCCCCCCGGTCCGGTGTCTGGCTGAAGCGCGGTTTTGGCTGTTCTCTGTTCGGGTAACCCTCGCAGCACCGCTTCCTGCTCTCCGAGACCTCCGCTGAGGTGGGGAAGGTGCTGGTGGCGAGTCCGTGGCAGCCTTTCCCTGGAGACGCCTGCTTACAAACCATAATGAACCGTAATTAACTTGTCCTCACAACTAATCACAAAAACTAGTGCCTACGCGTAGCGCTGCTGGCTCTTCTTGCTCTCTCTGCTGATGGCATAGCCGCGCCTGCCATGCACTTCGTTACCGTCTTAGTCTAAATGGAATTTGTCCACTGTAAAAAAAAATAAAAAAATAAAAAAAAAAAAAAAAAAAAAAAAAAAAAAAAAAAAAAAAAAAGAGGACCTTTGGGATTTACCATGCATTGCAAAATTTTCCTGGTGAATTGCTTATGTGGTGAAGAGTTTGTGAAGTCTCTGAATGCACTGAGCAGGTACCTCCGGTGTAAAATTTACTCCCCTGTGATATCGTTCAAGTGATATCTCTGAGGGGAGATTCCGACTGGCTGTGGTCATTCTGGGACTCAGCTAGTGGCATGCGAGAGCTAGGATCCATTGGGGCTTTTCTCAGCTTACCCATTGGCAGAGACTTTGTCCCAACAGCACCTCCTGTTGTTGCGCAGCATGGGAAATTTTTGATGTTTGCCATTTGTAGACTTTCTGGTAGATATACGGACACCGGTAGGATATTTGCATGAGCAGGTGGCAGTGAGGAATACCTGAGCTTGCTTTTCTCAGCTAGCTTTTATGGATCCTTTAGACGTAGTCCATGATCTGACAGGAAATTACAGAGCAGAGCTTAAAAAACACCTTATTACAAAGAAACAAAAATTCCTAAACATATAGGGTGAAACACACAGTCTTGTCCTTGTAGTCCATGTTACAGGCAAAGGAAGATCTCTTCTGTTGCATGGGGTCTGCTTTGCTTTCATTAAGCAGGACAGCACTGTCTCTCTGCCATAACCCTTGTTTGGGCTCAAAAGTCATAGCAATGACCATACCGCTGCCTGGGGTGACACAGCCCGGTGGCAAGAGAGTTCCACTAGAGCAGCCGCATGGCCACCAAAGAGAGCTGTGTGAGAAAGCAAATGCAGGGAACACCTCCGCACGCCCCTGCTAAAGACGATGGAGCGTGGCTTCATGCTTCAGTGCAGTGAAGAAGAGGAGGCCTGGGGGAGTCTTTCCTGTTGTACAGGGATTAAAACGTGATGTAGAGGCTACGCCGGAGCAGCCACAGCAAAGTAGGCTGAGAAGATGCTTCTGGCAGCTGATGATGCTGGAGACACCTTCACGCCTTGCTGGCTGGTGGAGACAAGCTGGGAGGAGGCTTTGACCCCACATTGGGCTGTGGATGGCCAATGTGGGTGGCAGGATGGGTAGCAGCGTAACAGGATGGTTTCTGTAGGGTCCGTGGCACCGGTGACAAGGCTTTTGTTCTCTGCGGGGCCGAGGAGGCCTGGTGCAGGTGGAAAGGTGGGTGCAAGGCTATATGCACTCGCTGCATACAGGAACACCGGGAGCCATGAACATGGGTGGTGAAAGGACTGCAAAGAGCCAGTATGGCACTCACATCCTAGCAGTGCTGAGAATGTCTGATTTATGTGGACAGCAGGGAGCGAGAGTGAAGAGACCTTTTCTTTGCAGCAACAGCACCAGAGAAAGCCACGAGATGGACATATGCTCTTAGACGGTTTTGCTAAGGCTTGGAGCACCCTATTCCTAGCCCTGGCCCCCGTACAGCTCTGTCAACAAACCTCAGTCCTGGCTTGAGTCACCCCCTGCTACTCCCTTGCTGGGACCTCTTCCTCCCTCCCGTGCCAGCCTTTCCAACCCCCCTATCCCAAACCCACTGCACTTCCCCTTACTCGCATCACTGCTATCCCATGGCATGGCGTGCATTCTGCACATGCATTTTAAGTGTAACCAGCTGTTCTTCCGGAGGTGACAACCCCTGCCAGCCATGTGTCATGCTAGGTGACAGGCAGAGACTGCCAAACTCGGGACATCTGTGATTTTCTCCCTTCCGCCCTGCCAGCCCTGACACTTTCCGCCTGGCTGAGGGATATCCAGAAAAGAGCTGACACTGGCTAGACACGAGCGTATTGTCTTCAGTACAGCTGTGCCTCTTTCTGCTCCTGGGTCTTTACCTTCCCACACTGTCCCCTCCAGGGGAAGGTAAACTGACAGCTTCTCAACCCGACACAAAAGCACATTGAGAAGGAGGAGATGTGAGAGCTGGGACAGGGAGAGGGAGGAAACAGCCTGGAGAAGAGGAAGATTCAAGTACTCAGAGAAATGAAGGAGAGACAGAAAGGGTTGAGAGCAGAGAACGTGAGACAGGGAAAGAAAGGAAGGAAGGAAGCTATGGAGGGCTAAAAGGGAATGAGGACAAAAGCACAGAAGAGGAGGACATGGAAGCTGGGAGGGCAGTAGGAGGGTGGAAGAGCAGCACAGGCTGAGGCTGCTGGAGTAGCAAATGCAGCTTTTTCAGTGAGGAGGAGGTATCTCTTGTGTTCCCACCACCAGTGGAGACCCAGGGAGACACCCCAGCCCAGTGCTTCTCAACCCATGGCTTTTTGCACTCCTCCAAGATCCTGAAGGCCCTGTGCCAAGCAGGGCTTTTCCTGAGGGAGCCCCCTGGCAGGGACCCCCTGTGGTACTGTCTTCCCTGTGCTCCCATGGGAGAGGAGCCATGCTGTGGGGGAAAGGTTTGGCCAGGACCTGCTCAGTGCTGGTAGAGAGAGACCACTGCAATGGGGGATGAAGTGGGGTGAACTCAGGACAGCTTGGTCTGATTTGCACAGGATCAAAAGCCTGCGGCACAAGCATGGCTTTTGACCTTAGAGCTGGGCAGGGCAAATGCACCCTCTGCAGCAGGAACATGTTCTTTTCCTCTGGGTTTTGCTTCTATGGCTATTTTCCCCAAGTATTTTGATGCTTCTCAAATAGGTGCTACAGTCCAAGAACTAATTCTGTCTCCTCCCACCAGTCACTTCCCCTGAACCACAAAACATGTCAGTCTGTCATTTCTCCCATCTATCCACTTCCAAACTGCCATTTCCCCTTGGCAAGCCACAGCAAGAAATGGGGATAAAATGCTGGGCCACCATGCCCTCAGACCAACCAGCTGCCTTCCCACCCACCAAGGACCCAAGAGAAAGCTCTGCTGCCAACACTTGAGGACACTGCGTGCACTGACTCCACCATCTCTCCTGGAGTCTCCCCTTGCCATATCCCCAAGTGATAAAAACAGAACCACAGCATGCCCCACACCTCCCACCTTCCAAAGCCCTCCTTCCCCCCATCCCTATTTTCCCCAGGGAAGACACACAGCTGAGACACAGAAATGAGAGAAAGGAAGATGACGGACAGTCCGCTGTGCAAAAAAACCAAACTGAGAATGAGGACACTCTGGGAAGGATGGGAGATGCCTTTGGTCCCTCTCTGGCACGTAGGTAGGCACACGCACAGATGCACACACTCACGCTCACATCCTTTCACGCACACAGAGGATGCACCACACACTTCAGAGACAGGCCCATGGCAGAGTCAAGGGTAGCAGGGGTGGGTTGTCATATCCAAAGACACTGGGTGACAGCGGGGGGTGGGGTTTATCATTCACAGGTTACTTTCGTGGTTTTCCTCTGTCTCGACAGTCATGGGGGGCAGCCCTCCATTGTCATTCAGCCTCTTGGCCCTGTAGGTCTCATAGTGGATGTTGTGGGTCACTTCTTTTAGGTCCTGAAGGTGGGTCCTGCAGAGGGCAAAGTAAAGATGGGGTTGGAAAGAAGATACAGTAACCAATATCAGCACAGTCGTTATTAATCTTCTGATGATCATTTTTATTGCCTGACATAAATGGAAGATTTCTTCAGTCAGTCTGGCTAATGAGTGTACCCCTCTTTCTGCACGGATGGCATGGATGCCATCATATACACTGAGAGCTGGAGCATCAGCATTCAAGAACACGTACACAAGATGCAGAATATGGGCTGAAATCCCTGGCTGTGCTTGCCAGTGTCCTGCCCCTCTCACACCTGTGCCAGTGGGACAGCTACTGGCCGTCCTGGCATGTCAGAGCAGTCATGGGCTTATCTCATCTGAAGTGCTGGTGAGACAAGGAAGCACCAGGAGGCTGTATCAGGTCCACTGCAGACCATAACCTGCAGAACACTGCTGTGAGCGTTGTCCCAACCTCCATAGAAAGCCTGTAGGCTTGGATTGCTATGTGCTTTGTGATGGTCACTTGGTTAGGATGTTCGTACTGGAAGACTTACAGAAAGCACGTCTGCTGTAGAAGGAATCACAGAACAAAAAGAGGGCAATAGGGTGATGTCAAAGCATTGTACCTGGCCAAGTGTCTCAATATCACCATACCCACAGGTGGAATGAGTCACAGGGCTCTGGCCTTGAAGCGTGTTTCCCTTGTTTTCTTATATTGGTGTTGTTTTAAAACCTTATTGTGTTTATAGGGAACAAAGGTGACCCTGGATCTGCAGCTCTTCTGTAGGATTTGGGGTAGATATCACTTGTGCTGAGACATTTCCATGAAACAGAGTAGAAATAAGACAGGATAATGAAAGCTGAATTAAATATGGAGCTTTTCACTTCCAGGTCATATGTTCCAGCCCATCCCTTAGCCTGGAAGGACACATGGTCTGGGATACAGTAGTGGCCTCTTTCTCACTGACTCCAGCCCAGACCCATTGTCAGCAACAAATAGAAGTTGTTGCAGCTTAATATCCTTAACGGGATATAAGGGGGGTGGTAGTACCCTGCTTTTCTCCAGGTGTGCAGCTTATACATGAAAACTAGCACCTACTTGACATAGTGGTCACATCACTAAGAGTCACTAGAGTATCTACCCCTTAACTCAATCCAACCCTACCCCACATAAGCTTTCACTGCCTAAAATGCACTTTTTTTTTCCCTTTCCATAGAGGCTATTTCACTCTAGGAGGGTCTCACGAGGATTCCCTGCTGGTCAAGAGCAAACTGACGCATGACCATGGCCTTACCTGATGACAAAATCTCGAAGTAGGGCAAATTCACAGTGAGTGAGGTTTTCCACTGAAAAGAAAGCAAGCCATTGTTACGTTTGATTTTTTCAACAACCCCTTTGTGGTTACAGAGCATGGGAAGGTCATTGCTGTGGGGCATGTTGCAGGTGGGAGGAGCTTGCA
The DNA here is from genome assembly GCA_008711295.1 of Anarhynchus alexandrinus. Lineage (NCBI taxonomy): Eukaryota > Metazoa > Chordata > Aves > Charadriiformes > Charadriidae > Anarhynchus > Anarhynchus alexandrinus. Next base: position 1,280,593 of record VUYV01000214.1, on the reverse strand, counting down.
TACTTTAGAAAGGACAGAGAGTTGTGCAAACACCACACTGTCAGACATTGAGCAGACACACTGCCAGGTGCTGACCGGTCACATGTGAACTTTCATTTGAAAACCAAGGCAGTCTTGGGAGCTCAGCTTCACACACCATGGTGTTCGGAGTGGCTCCAGCTTCTGTGAGTTGGCAGTAGTGGTACTGCATTGACCATGGCAGTTGCCTCCCAGCAGACCTATTTGAGAATTCTCCTCTTGCTTGGTTTCAAAAAGTTTATCGCAAAAGGGATGGGAAAGTAGCCATGGGACATGTTACCTGGACCCTTGTCTATTTCTGGGGCCTGCAGAGATACTTTCAGCTCCCAGAAGCAAGGGGGTTTTACCTTCAATGATTCCCCAGGGTGTTTTCCGGCCCAGGACTCTCTTGCCGTTCACTTGGTACTCCTTGTCGCTGCCCACTACTGCAAAGGGCATGCTTTCCTGCTGGGGAGAGACATGTGGAGAGATCTATTGAACCCATTCCAGAGAGCAGCACCATCACTGTTCCCCATCCACCTTTCCTCCTCTCAGCTCCCCAAACACAAGGCCTCTTCAAGGGAAGAGGTTCTCCAGAGCAACATTTCACTGGCTGACCTCTCCACCCATCAGTACTATCCATAGCATTTGGGGCTCTTGCTTTACAGGTGTCCTTGCACTTCCCGAGCTTAGTGGGTAGCTTGCAGCAGTGCCAAGGGCTCTGGAGAGGGGGGCAGAGCTTTTCTGCACCCATCTTCAGCATTTCTGAAGAGGGGGAGGACCAGAGAGGAAGTACATTGGTGTAATCAGTAGAGGGTCTGTCAGCACAGGCTGCTCATAGGGATAGTTTGCAGTTTGCAGTGAGTATTCCTCACAAAGTTTGTAGTTCTTCACCAGAAGAAGGAGAGGACTCAAAATAATCCTCCCCACCAAGACACATGAACATTCAACGAGTTTAACAGCTGAAATGGTTGTACTGAGGAAAGCCAGAAATAGGGTAGGGGTGCAGGTTTCCTCGGAAGTGGGACAGTAGGTGAGGCTGTTGGGGACCCAGATATCTCTAAGCACAGGGAGAAACCATTCATTTCCAGAGCGTAGGATGCAGGAGACACTGCTATCCATAAGGTTGTGCAGATGTTCATAGATTTACTCTGCTTTATAGATGTCCCTGAGCCTGGGAAGGGACTGCAGTTACCAGACAATGGAGATTAAAAAGCAGTTTATTTCTTATGTGTGAGACTATCCAAACCTAGGGCAATGATGCTGAAGCGCAGAACAAAAATGTGGTACCCTCCTCAAAACCTGTAACAGTTTGGAGAAGAAGCAAAACCCATCTAGTCTTCTCCAGAATGTGTGATGTATTGCCAAATGGGAAATGATTAATTAAGATGGGGAAGGTGGGAATTTCTGTGGGGCTGTGACAGCTGGGGGAAATGAAAGGGCAAGCATCAGGCTGCAATGCAAGACTCCTGGAGTTTCTTGAGGACTGCCACCAAGGCCAATTTATTTTCATTAATGGCCTAGCCACAGAAATGATGAGTAGGATAATAAAATGCACTAGCATCATAAGGCCAAGAGGCGTTGTCAGTATAAAGGCAGACTGGGTTATCCAGGAAGATGCAAGTTTGAGGCACAAAGAGCAGCATTTAGGGAATAACATCGATAATTTCTGCTGACTTCGGAGCTCATGAACAAGCAGCCACTGAAGGAGTGGAAAGGACCCCATGTGCTAGTCAGTCACAAGATGACCGCAAGCCACCAGTGTGATGCAATTGTTTGAAAAGCACATGTGGTCCACAGGCTTAGCAGTTCAGATCTTAGAAGAGACAGGGGACCATGCGGTACAGCTCCAGTCTTGGAAAATCAAATAAATCTGGAGCAGGCACAGAAGAAAGTGATGAGGAGCATGGACTACTGAGGAATGGGAAGCTTATCCAAAGGAGCTTGTCTCCTTTAGCTAGCCAGAAGGTCAGCAAAGTATAATATTGTTCTCTATAAATGCCTTGAGTGGTGGAGGGGACCACTAGGTAGGAGAACTGCTTGAGTCAGTGTTGGCACAAGAACACAGATATAATCCTGGGTACAACCTGGCCATGAACAAACACAGGCTGGAAATTAGGAGATGGTTTCTAACACTCTGAAGAGGCAAGGATGGAACAAGCCTCCTCACAGGGGTTGGTTGGGGGAGCAAAGAACTGGACCACTTTTCAGGTTGAGTTTGGTCAGCAGATGAGGGGGCTCATGGGGCAGTTGTTTGGGACAGAGGCTGGACATCAGTCACACCGCAGGATCCTTTGGTCCTTAACAGTGGCCAAACAGAGCATTCAGCAAGAGGAGGTGAAACACAGGGCTTCATAGCACCCTGTAGTAATGACAGGGACAAATTAAGCTGGGAAGGAGGAATGGCCATCCCTTACATCTATTGCATCTTTTTAGGGACCATGAAGCACTTAAAACCTTCTAGTGACACGTCTGTTTTACACTGCTTAAATGTGACCAGCCCTCATCCTTCCTTCCCCTCCCATAATAAAATGTTTCCTACCCTGATTTTGTCGTTCTCTGTTTTATCCTCCAAGTCCTCATCGAATTCTTTCTGGGGGTAAAACTCGATCCCATTTACTTCTAGCTCTTTGCGCACCTGGACAGAGAGACATTTTGCAGTACAAAGCAACGCAAGCCTGAAGGGAAGGTAGGTGAGATGGCCGGGCAAACGCATCTGGGACATCTTTCCAGCAGGCAGGGGCTGGAGGGACTGTCCCTAGGGAATTGTGCAGCAAAGTGAGGACACATGGCAGCAATGATGAGTCTTTCTTCCCCAACCCTTGTTACTTGTCCGACTCTGCAGTTCCCATGATGGAGTGTACCATGAGATGTCACAGGGATTCTTCCCCCTGTAACAGATGCCCTTAGAGCCAAAACCAGCTGCATATTTTGGATTTACCCACCAACCCAGCGTTGGACTCTGTGCATACCCTGGGGATTGCGCTGCAATCCCAGGGAGAAGGATACCACTCATTTCTCCCGCCTCCCAGGTGGGGCAGGGAAGGATCCCATGCAGAAGAGGAGGTACTTACTCTTTGTTTGAATTCGGTCTTCTCCTCCAAGGTCATGGTGTCAGCCTTGGCAATAACTGGGATGATGTTCACTACCTTGCTGAGATGTTTCATGAACTCCAGGTCTAAAGGCCGCAGGCTGCAGCCCAAGAAGGAACAACATGGAAGAGGTCACTTTACCCTCCTCGCCTTTCATCCTAGCGGTTCTCCCAGCATCAGGGCATCAATGAAACCTCCCCTGTATGTACCCCGTTTGCTGCCACCATGCTGTCATCTCCTTCCCATCCATCCTGCCCTCTCCCAAAAAACACAGTGGTGTTTCTCCTGCCCTTGTTATCCTAGACCCTTGCAAGCCCTGCAGCACCCAAAGTTAAGCTAAAGAGCAGCCAACCCCACAGGCAGGACCCCTGGGGCTGTGGCTGAGACAGAGCAGTGCAGGGTGTATATCTGGCACAGAGGCACCAGGGGCTTGAGGAAGGACAAGGGACTGTGTACGTACGAGTGGCCTGTCGGGGAGATGAAGTAGAGGCAGCAGTGCACTCGTGTGTCTGGAATTCGTTTCTTCCTTGCAATATTCACCTCCTCTTTCAAAAATTTTTCATATTGCTCATTGATGTATTTCTCAATAGGCTCCCAGCTGTTGAGGTGGGAGAGAGAGATGAATAGATAGGTACAAATGTCCTCACATTCCTGCCTACAGTGTTCCCAGCTCTGACAGCAGCAAAGCAGGCTCAGGCATAAAAAATATCCACCACCAGCATCTCACCATCAGCAGAGATGTTTAAGAGTTTCTGTAACTGGGCACAGAAATAGGCACTCACTATGTAATGAGTCCATACCCCTGAGCATGCACACACACCCATGGTGTTCACAATTCCACGTCCGCATTACTGGCTCCCTGAGCACAATAGTATCCAAGATGCTTTCCAGGTCAAGTAGATGAGAGTTGCTCCATATATCATCTTAACTCCAGCCCTTTCTGTGACACAAGGCCTCCACCATGCAAAACTCACCAGTTCTCATTGTTGATCTGGTCTCCGAATCCCGGCGTGTCAATCACTGTCAGCTTCATTTTGACACCACCTTCTTCAATGACTGGGGAAGAAATTGCAAACAATCATATGCCTCCCTGGGGACCTGCTCCATCATGAAACATGTCTCTGTGCCCTATAAGGGAACAAGAGCACTCTGCCCTCATCACTGCCTAGCAAGCATGACAAGGCCAGGCTGGGTCATGCCTCAACAGTTGTGACCCACACTTGCATTTCTGACCCCAAATTTTGGTAATCTCTGCACCAAAGCCACCTTATACCACTCTGCCACGGGAAAATGGATTTGTGCTCAGTCTGTCGCCCAGAGATAGTACCTACCTTACACAACTTGTCCTCCCCTCCAAAACATCATCCTGAATCAGAGATGATGCTCATTACTCTGCACCACTGAAGAAGCTGTGCTGATGCTTTGCCATGAGGAGATGTGCTCTACCACGCTTGGGATGGGACACACCAATGAAATTTGTATAGAATATTAAGCATCTGCCGGTGGGAATGACTTACAGCAAGGCTTAATCCACACATGCAATCCACACACATTCTTAGCAGAAGAAATATCTATAACTCTTTTTCTACACCCCACTTTTGGCTGTGGCATTAGTGGCATTGATGTTTAAGAAAAGCCTTGGCTGGGTCTGAGGCCATCTAAAACTGGTACTTATCCTTTAGCTTCCCATGGAGAAAGGGATGCCTAATACCAAAGAGCTGTTTGCATAGACTACTGGGGTCTTCTGCAAGACTGTGCTGAAGCATCAGTATTGCCTCCACCCCAGCAGCCTGGCTCTTACCATGCCCAATGGCTTTGATCTCCACCGTCTTAGGAATCTTTTCCTCCCGGTTCCAGCCTGAAGATTTGCGGCTCACCTGGGATTTGAAGAGGGTGTTCACCAACGTTGACTTTCCCAGTCCGCTCTGACCTGAGGATTGTAAAGAGGAAGCTTGTGACATCTGACAGCAGGCCCAGGGGACGGAGCCAGGCTGGCAAGGGAAGGGGCTGTAGATGTCTCCTTGCCTTGTGCAGGCTCTTCTTTCCCACAGAGCAAGCACTGTCTGCTCCCTCATGCCCTCCCTGCAGGGATTGCTCTCCCATCTGGCCTCATGGGACAGTCCCTGGCCATGGTTCCCAGTACTTCAGCTGCTCCCTGCCTACCTACAACCATGATGTTGAAGTCGAAACCCGTCTTCATGGTTTTCTTGCGCATCTGCTCAATGATGGTGTCAATACCAATGTAGCCCAGCAAGTTGGCGTTAATGCCCATGGGTTTCATCGGTACCACTGGTTTTTGTCGTGGCTCTGGGACCAGCTCAGACATGGCTGCTTCGTTTTTGCTCTCCACTGGCCCTGCATGGGGAGAAAGATTGAAAAATCATCATTGAGCCGTAATGAGGACCTCCCTGCTGACCTGTCACAGCGGCTGAGAGCAACTTTGAGCATCCATTTCAAGGGCTACTGAGGATGACTGAATGGTAAGATTTTAGCAGTAAGGCTCTTCATAGAGGAACATCCACTTGAGTTTCCAGCACACTCTTCTATGTATCACTCCAGATGAGGAGGTGGGAAAGTGGGGTTCGTTGAGCATGCAATGTATCGATGGCTACCTCCAAATAGCAGGAGCAGAGCCAGTGAAGCTGGCTGGGCTCCTAATCAGGTGCCGAAAGTTCTCTGTGTGTCTCCTCATTTTTGTCTCCCAGTTCTCACCAGGATCACCAGCATTTTGCCCCTCCAAGTTTCGCATGAACTTTGCGATGCGGGAGACTTTCAAAAATTATCATGTGCCAAATCCCAGCATTGAAAGAGAATTTGGGATTTACTCTGAGGACTTGCAAGCTCAGCCCTTGCCAGCAGCGGCTGCATTACAGGCTGTGCTGTGCAGGCTGAGTTCCTCAGAGGAAGGCAGCGGTGGAAGCGCAAAGCACGGCCACAGCCACCGCGCTTGCCTCCTGCCCATAGATGGATGGGTTTTGTCATGCTCAAGAAACTAATCATCGTGATCAATAAACTAATAATCTGCACTTTGCCCTCCTCGCCTCCCCCTCCTCGCTTCTTCCATGTAAAGCAAACAGGCAAAAAGAAAGACCCAGCGGGCTTTCTGGCTTCCCTGACTCTTTTTTAGGTGATGGCACAGACTGCTGGGGCAGGCCTTGTCCATTTATCTCTGTCTCTTGTCTCATTAGTGAGCAGCTCCCACCCGCTGGGAGGAAGCCGGAGGTTGGGAGAGGACAGGGCACAGAAGAAAAGCTGCAATTGGTGGGGAAGGGAGGTGTGAGGGATGAATCTAGAAAGGAAGCTGAAGAGGATGGGAATCAAATACCTTTCATATACAAACCAGCTGCAAAATAGAGCCTCTCCCATTCTAATTACTTGACTCCTCCATGCTTTGTCTCATTAGATTATTATTTTTCCAGGACAGGGACAGCATGTGTTTTTGCTTGGTAAGCGCTCTGCTTGTTTTGGATGCCGCTTCAGTTCAAGTATCTCACACTAAATTATCCCTTTCCATCATTTTGGTGGAGTTTTTAGCTCCTCTCAGCAGAACCCACCGGCTGCAGAGGAGGACGTGAGCGGCCAGGCAGGTGACTGCCATTTGGTGGGTGACACATGCCTCTTGGAGAGGAAGATGACTCAGAGGTCACTGGGCTGGGGACGCTGATAGCACCAGTCTGGGCTCCCTGTGACAGCTCAGCCAGGCCAGGCAGAGACCAGGGCTGGGGAGAAGTCAGAGAGATTTTGTTCAAGGACAGGGTTGGGCTGCAACAGGCTGCCTGGCTGGCTGGTGACCCTGCCTACCATTCCCAGCTCCTGTGCAGAGACACAGGCTGCCTTACACAGTGAAGATTTTATGTTTATACAAGCTTTAATATCCCTCTACCATGTGCTGAGGGCAGACCATGCAGAAGGGCCACCCTTGGCAGGAAGAAGTGTGTCTCCACCCAGCTCCTTTTACACCACTTGGGAAGTCTTTTACGTTAAAACTGGGAGAAGGGATCTTCCCTCCATGTGAGAGGATGGTAGCACAGCTACCCATGTGTGTAATGTCTGAAGGTTTTCCTACCACCTCCATTCCACCTTGCCCGCAGGGGAGAGGTCTGCCGGAGGATGGCCCCCCCTCCTGCTCTTCCCCACCGAGCGATGGCACTCTGAACTATCATCATCATCTCCTGAAGCAGCGAGCAGCACCCTGGGGGGACCAGAGCACAAGATGGACCATTGGCTTGAGCCAGGCTGGCAATTCGGAGCACCTCATGCTGCCGGGCAGCTGCCAGAGGAGGCAGCCTGCCGAGCCGAGCGCTTCTCAGCTGCAATCCACTCTTACACCCGTCACAGCTACTCTGCGCCTTTCCTGCTGACAAAGCATCCCCTGGGGCTCCTGTTGTCTTTTTCCAGCTTTCTCAAAGCTGCTGCCAGCCAGAAAAGCCCATCTCTCTGGCACAGCACAGAGGGACAAGCCAGCCAGCTCTCCTGCACCTTGCCCTTCGCTCGCCCTCTCCCAGGCAGCCCCGTGCCACCAATACATAGTCATGTGGCTGTGCCGTGCCCCTCATCCTGCCGCAGCATCCTCCACTGCGCACCCCACACAGCCCTGCCGGGGTCCCACCTACCCCAAAGCCAGGGAGAAGGGAGAGTGAGACAGGGAATGATGAGGGCACGTGGGGCAAGGGGCTGTGGCCCCAGTGAGGCACTTGGCTACTGCAGTAATGGAGGCAAATAAACCCTGGAGGTGGACAGGGATCAGGTCGAGGTGGGAAGAAAGCCCAGCTGAGCAGCTGCATGGGATGGCTGTAGGACCTGGGCCATGTGAGCTACAACCCCTTTGCTGCCTGGGCAGTAGCTTGTCCTCTGGGAATCTGTTGCCTTCTCCTTTATGCCTTCAATTCCTTGTTTTTACACAGGGAGGAGGAAGGAGGGAAGTTGCTGACAGCCAACCTCAAGGTTCACTAAGGGGTTCATAACTCGTCCCTCAGTCTCACCAAGAGATGCTTTGCTCAGAGCTGTCAGATGTTGCTAGCTCTGCTGTGGGCATCACAACATGTGGCCATCCGTTTGCAGGCTTTGCTGCTGGAGCCAGGAGCTTGCAGTGGCTGGGGCAGATATTTCAGTGTCAGATCCCTGAGCACCTATAAAAAGCCCTGAGACCAGGACAAAAGATCTCAACAAGTCTCCTTAAATATTTTCTGGATATCAGTGTTGTTACCCTGGGCATTTCGATTTTGGACATTCAAGGTCTTGGGGTAGACAGCCTCCCAGCCACTTGCCTTCCTCTCTGTGTGGGGTCCTTTCCCATACAGCCTCAGGAAGGGAACCCCCCATTTTGCAAAGAGGTACCCAAGAGCTCAGCTTTCTGCACAGGATTTTCTACCTCTTGACTCCCATGGGGGAATCCAAGGAGCCAACTGAGGAACAGCCTGCTGGGGAGGTCAGGGTGTGCAAAACTGGGGCCAGAGCTATGAGAGGCACCTTGAGACATGAAACACGTCTACCTGGTCTCCTGGGAATGGCTGTTTCACATGCAGTAATGCTAATGCTGCTAGGAAGCCTCATTAGTGCTCTGACTGACTGGTCAAGGGGCAGCATTACGCATCCTAGGCACATCCCGTAGCCCCTCCAGCTGTCCCCTGTAATGAATACATGATAGGGCACTACAGCCAGTACAGCTGACAATGAATAGAGGGTTAGCCAAGGTTAACCACTTACATCCGCTGTTTGCATTGCCACCCTTTTCCCTGCCTCTTTGTTCTCTGTGCTAAGCGAAGCTCATTTAAGAGGGGGATTGCTGGTGATACCTCTGCTGCCTGGTTCCTGGTGGGAAGTGGCCTCGACTGGACTGCCAGGGTATAATGTCTGGCTCACAGGAGATGCTCCACTCGGTTCCGGAGCAGGGAGAGGTGCAGCATCTGGGGCTGGGGCAGGCAAGGCCAGAAGGGCAACAGATGCCCAGAGAGGTCCCAGCAGTCCCAGCTAGCTCCTGCTTCTGACACCCACCAATTCACCCCAAAACCTCTCCCTGGAAGGCTGGCATACGTGGCCAGCAGCAGACACCACTACCGCAGCACACCCTTCGTGTCCGCCTGCCTTTGATGTTCACAGCAGCTAGCGGGGGACAGAGGTGGCCCTGCAGGTCCCTTAGGGGCTCAGATAGTGGGGACTAACATCTACTCTGTCCCCATAACCCAGATACAGTAGCATCCCCTCCCCCTGCCTTCCCATCCTTTGTCTGAGTGGCAAGAGGGAGGGAGGGCTGCAAACAGTCGCTCACCACAAAACAGCTTCCAGCAAGGAAAGGCTATTTAACCCCCACATAACACACAGACAGCCTCACTGCGGATCTCCTCCCGTATGGCACAAGGCCGTCCCACTCTGGCTGGAGGCAGAGATACACACACACATCTCACCCCAGCCCCTTTGACCCACGTGGCCCCGGACCCACAGTCCCACTCCCCGCAGACATGGGATGGGGAGGAGGGATGGGTTTGGAGCCTGAAGGCGGCTGGCAGGAGCGGGCCCTCGGTGGGTGACACCAGGTCCCTAGGAAGGAAAGCAAGTGGCTGCTTCGGTAGCACAGCCTCCTTGGGGCTTGCCGGCATTAGGATCTGGTCCTTGTTTCAGATCCACGGAGGTGCTGGACTGAGCATCTCTCCACTGAAAAAATCCCTTTCCCCTCCATTTCCATGTTGACCCCAGGGCATTTCTCCCAGCTGTGCGGGCCAAAGGCCAAGCCATGCCGGATGCACCACCTGACCTCAGGGTGCAGAACAGAGCCATTCTCCTTACCAGATCTTTTTGCTTGGCTTGAGGATCATCAGGCATTTCGAGTGAGGCAGGGAAACTCATCCCAGCCCTTTGAGCTGCCGCAGCCTTCCCGGCAGCAGTCTTCCTTCCCCTCAGCGTTCTGCAGAGGGCTTGGGCAGCAGCCCGGCTCTGCCGGGGCTGCAGTGAAAACTAGGGCAGCGTGTGCCGAAGCCTCTCTGGAGATGCAGGAGCTGGAGGTGAAGGGGCTGGGCATGATGTCCCCAGTCCAGCCGCTGCAGGGTTAGATACTCTCCTCAGCCCCGGCCGTACCCTCAGCGCCGCTCCCCGGCCGTGCAGTCCTTACCCCATACCCCGGCTTGCCGCCTGGGTGGCACAGCTGTGTCACAAGGCGAGAGGATGCTGAGCACCCCTGGACCAGGGTACCCATGCCACCGCAGCTGCCTGTCCCCTGCCCGCCTGCCTGTCGGCTCCTGCGCAGATGCCCAGGGAGCAGCACAGGATGTCCCCGCTGCCCCCGCAGCGACTGCCTGTCACTGGCAAGGGACAAGCCAGTTGCCGAGCAGCTTGTGGGCTTCCCCCAGCCCTGGACCAGCTGGGATTATCTCTTTCTTTCAGAGCAGCCCCTGGCGCCAGCTACTCCCCATCAGCACCACAACCAGCCCTGCTCGTTCTCCTTCATGCCAGACTGCTGCCACCGAAAGGAAAAAAAAAGCAGAAAGACAAAGCCAGGATGGATTTCCCCCGCTGCCCTTCTGCGTTATTCCTCCCCCGTGGCCAGAGCTGGGTGGCGTGGGGGCACGGCAGAGGGTGCCTGCACGAAAAGCCCCAGCGGCGTCCCTCCAGCATCGCCCAGCCCTGCCAAGCCCAGAGCATCCTACCTTTGAACATGAAGCTTCCTTTGTCTCCGAATCCTCTCCTAAGGGGGTGGGTTTTCCCCCACTTTTCTAGCCTGATGCCGACACGGTGCGGCGGGCTACAAGGCTCTGCTTTTATCTCTCTCTTTCTTCCCTGTGTCCTCTTCTCCCCCCCTCTCCTTCCCCTCCTTCTCCAGTGGCTATTTCAGTGGAGCGGGGATGCTGGTGCTGCTCCTGCTGCCATCGTCATGTGACCTGAATATTAAGCATCGCCGCAAAATCTCCCCCCCCGCGCACCCTCCCCCGGCTCCATTCCAGGCCCCCGCCAGCCTCCCCGCCTGGGTGGGCACAGCTGTGGGGATGGGGGGGCCACCGCCGATGGGCACCCAGTGTCCCAGAGGGGCCCCCCTTGCACACCCACAACACACAGGTCTTTTCTTCCCCCTTTCCCTCCCAATTCCCCAGCGGTTTCAGCATCTCTGCTTGTTTAGGGAGGGGGATAGTTAACCCTTTGAGGCTTCACTCCAGCGGGGCTGAGAAAGGGCGCTCGTCTCCCCGTAGGTATTTACTGGGTTCAGGGGACTGCAAGGCCTCCTTCTGCTTTTCTGGAGAGAGGAAATTGGGAATGTTTTGGCTCATCAAAAGCGATTTGCCCTTCAGCTCCGCTTGCGGAGGCGTGAGAAACCTTTTCTCCTCCGGCACCACGATTCCTGGCTGTCAGCCCACGGTGCAGAGGCAGAGGCAAGCATAGTTCCCGCTCTGTGTGTGCGTGTGCGTACATGTGTGCATGTGTCTGTACGTACACGTGTGTGCACGCATGTGGCGAGCAGGGAGGGGTCCCATCTGCAGGACCATGTCAGGGCGCATCATATCCCCACATGCCCTGGCAGTTCTCTGTGCCTGGCGGTGCCCTCCTGGATGTGTCCGGTGGATGTGTCCGTGCCCGGAGAGCCGTGCGGATGCCCCTGGCTGCCGGTGCCTTTGGAGGGGGATGCCCCTTCCTCCCTCTGTGTTTCCTTCTCCTACAGTTGCGAGCCCCAGCCCCATCACACACCATGGCCCCACCACACCGTGCTGGAGCATGAACATCTGGGACTGCTTCAGCCCTCTGATGTCCTTTCAGGGATGTCCTCGTGTCCCTCCACCGCGCGGCAGCCCCCTGGGTGGGGGCCGGCCTGCGGGATGCCTGGCACATTGGGCAAGGGTTTTGGGTGCCTCTTTTTGCAGTGCCCCTGGGCAAAAAGGAAATTGCACCTGCTGCGGGTAACAGGACTATTTAGAAATCACTGTCAGCACTGAAAAGTTACCCAGGCCAGGCTGAGCGGTCCAACAGGACCTCTGGGCAGATGGACAGGCAGACAGACAGGCATCCCAAGCGCCCACAGCAGCTCCTGACATGGCGTCCACAGCCGCCCATTTCCCCACCGGGTGCCGGGCTCACCGTGCCACGGGCTCACCTCCCACCTGCCTTCACCCACCTGCGCTCCCGGTGTGGGCCAAGGGGAAATCGCTCCTGGGGGAGCAATCCCCCATCCTCCCCCACGTCCCCCCGCCACTCCCAAAGGCCCTGCCCCACACCGAGCCCCATGGTGCCACCACAGAGGGACCCCTTGGTGCCTCCCTCCCCCCTGCCCAGCCCATCCCCATCCCAGCAGCAGAGACCCACCGGAGCGTGGCGGGGAGCAGGGCACCCCCATCTTCACCGCCGGGGCGGCCTCTGCCCCGCCAGGGCCTCCACGTCGATGGGGCCCCTCAGCCGCCACGGGACGGGGGCGAGGGGGGACGGGGGTGACGGGCGCCGGACCCCGCAGCCGCTCCCAGGGGGGCCCCCCACCACCCCCGCCAGCCCGGCACAGGGTGACCGAGAGGCAGCTCCGCTTTGTGGGGGCGGCAGGGCTGCCGAGGGGGCCGTCCCGCCGTGGCGGGGGGCCTGGGATGCGGCTGGGGCCACCCAGGGCGGGCAAGCGGCTGCGATGAGGGGCGACGTCCTCCTCCATGGCAGGCGGCGGTGGGCTGCAGGCAGAGGCGTGAGGGCGGGGGGCAGGCGATGCCGGGTTGGGCTGGGGGGGACCAGGCCTTCCCTGGTGCCGGTGCCACGGCGTCCTGGGGCGCAGCGCTCCCCGGAGCCGCCGTTGTCTGCAGGCCTTAGCCCCCACCAGCAGCCCTGCCCAGGGGTCAGCCCGCCTCCGGCCAGGACAATGGCGCACTTGTGGCCTGCCCGGCACACTCCCACACTCGGCGCCGCGGCCACTCCTGTCCCCTGCCCGGTGCCTTCCTGGCCCCCGCCGCCGGCAGCCCCCCGCCACCTGCAGCCCCACAACCAGGGGCAGCCCCACACCATGACCCCCTGCCCCACTGCCATGGCAGGAGGTGGAGGAGCCTGCGCCGCCTGCTCCTGAGAACAACGAGTGCAATTTAAAAAAACAATTAAAATCGCTGAATTTTTCAAATGTTTTCCCTTCCTCTCTTTGTT
>VUYV01000214.1:1205031-1267355 GCA_008711295.1 Anarhynchus alexandrinus | reverse complement strand
CCCTCTTTGTTCCCCCCCCCCCCCGCAAATGGCAGTTCAACAATTTATGCCCCATTGAGGAAGTTCAGTGTTCGCTTGTCGGGTGTTCGTCCATGCTGATGCATCTTTCCTTTATTCTGATTTTCTTTTGCTTCTTAATTATTCCAATTTTGCCAGCTTTGGGGCATTTTCAGGGTCAAGAGGGCATCCATTACAGGGAGTCAGCTTGCCGCTGTACACCTTCCTCACTATAAAAGAGACTTTGAAAGGCAACTCAATAACCAAGGAGGAAAGGAGAAAGGTGTTTTAGAATCATAGAATCATAGAATGGTTTAGGTTGGAAAGGACCTTGAAGATCATCGAGTTCCAACCCCCCTGCCATAGGCAGGGACACCTCCCACTAGACCAGGCTGCCCAAGGCCACGTCCAGCCTGGCCTTGAACACCTCCAGGGATGGGGCCTCAACAACCTCTCGGGGCAACCTGTTCCAGTGCCTTACCACCCTTAAAGTGAAAGACTTCTTCCTAATGTTTAATCTAAACCTGCCCTCTTCTAGTTTGAAGCCATTCCCCCTCGTCCTATCACTACATGCCCTTGTAAAAAGTCCTTCCCCAGCTCTCCTGTAGGACCCCTTTAGGTACTGGAAGGCCGCAATCAGATCTCCCTGGAGCCTTCTCTTCTCCAGGCTGAACAGGTTTCGGTGGGGTGGGATGAGAATACATGTGGTTTGGTGGGCAAATGGGAGCAAAGAGAAGGAGAGCCAGGCACCCATAGCACCGCAGGGACGATTTTCACCTGCCTTGGAGTGGCCAAGGCTGAGGGGTGAAGGGGAAACCACTGTCCCAACCTGCAGTGAGCCTTGGGGAGAGCTGGGGGAAAGTAGGGCTCAGGGTGGTGTAACTTCTCTGCTTCTTTAAAGGCAAAGAGACAGAGAAGGTGGATAAGACCAGCCTGGTGCTGTGCAGTATTTCCAGCACTGAGTATCTTCTCTGATGCTTTATGCAGTTTAATTCAGTATCTGAGACACTTTCCCTCTCCCCTGAGGCCTCTCTGGCTGCACAGGTCCCGCAGGGGAGAAACAGTCTCAGTTTTCAGGCAGCGTTTGCCTTTGGCTTAATTATTCCCAGATAGCCCCACGGCGTAGCCGGCACAGAAAGCAGGCGAGGAAGACCTACCCTGCTGCTAAGGAAACCTCACTGCAGATTGGTCCTTGCTGCCTGCCTGGAGCTGGACGAAGGCAGCTCCCCGGGGGGAATAACAGGAAAATAAAGCATTGGCCACGTGGTTTGTCACACATTTTTATTCCACCGGGGAGGGCTTTGACACCGTTGGCAATAAAGTCCTTCATACCTGTGGAAAATACCTGGCTTAATACTGATTGCGTCAGGACTAAACAGTGTGGAACATAAGCCAGAGGAGATGAATAACTAGTTTCTCTCTAGTCCAGCCCTGATCTGTTTGTTGTCTTCTTTTTTCTTGGTTTCTGCGGTGAGTCGTGGGCAGAGCAGAGGTGAAAATAGGCAGGACAGCGCATAGAGGAAGACACAGACAAGGGGAGAGGGGACACCCATGGGGAGCCCCATCGCACCACAGATGCCAGCTGGCCGAGAGCGGTGGTGGCAGACCCAGCCTTTCGTTTTTACCAGGCTGGTGGTTTTCCCTCTTCTCTTTTGACTCAGCAGGCGAAAGTGGGTTTGGAGGAGGTGTGATGGCAGAGCAGCCTGCATTGCTGCAAGCCACAAAGACCGGGTTCCCCTTCCCACAGGGACAGTTTAACCTGTCCCTGACTGCTCCAAGCCCCTCAGCTCCAGTACAGAGGTTTTTATTGCTACTCCATGGCTCATCTGGGGTCTGTTTACAGTCCAGTCCCAGCTATGATGGAGTCGAGGTGAGGAAGTGGGTTTCCAAGCTGGTGCTTGGAGATATAGCTGTGTTGTGCCAAGGAGCAGGGGACATGAGCCATGCAGCCAAGGGTGGCACATCAGACCATGCATCCCAGCCCTGTGGCACTTCCCTTTCGCAGCCCCAAGTCACAAAGGCACAAAAATATGTGGGATTTACCTGTTTCGGCTGCACCTGCACTTTGAGCCTTTGCTGGCCAGGGCGAACATATCTTTGGGCACAGGAGTAATCCCACTCACTGGATTTCCCTGCCGAGTGAGACTCCCTGGTTAGGGTATTCGCATCATGATCTCTGGGTTTTGGCTGAATGGAAGTACTCACAACTTGTCCTCTGGCTGAAACAGAGCCAGAAATCTCCTGCCAGCGTGCCTGGTTTTGGTGTGGGAGATAATGGTGATACAGTTGCAATCTGGATGGATGAAATGTCCCAGAAAGACTCAGGATATTTACAGGATGTCCTGACCCATTCCTTCCTCAGCCAAAACCCTTAGAGCTAAAAATTAACTTTCATCTCCAGAGAATTAGCAATGTAGCATCACTCACTTAAACCAGCCCTGTTTGCTCTCCTCCTCTCTTTGGGAATGGAGGAGAAAACCTCCCCTGACAGTTTCACAGAAGAGGCTGAGGGACATGAGCCCACCCAGGACCTGTGGCAGATTTGGGCAGCCAGCCCGTGGGACTCCTGCTGCCCAAAGGAGCCGTCAGAGACTATGGCGCAGAGCCGGCACCCTGGGAGCATGCTGGGGATGTGGGTCACCCACATAGTGGCAGGCCCAGGTGATGGCATGGGGTGCACAGACACGTGCACATGGGGTGATGGCACCAGCTGACATCCCCTGGGACATGCAGGAGTGGGGCACGCAGGACCCCATCATGTCCAGAGCACTCACAGGTACCACCTCTGCACCTACTGTGTCCAAAGAGTGGGTGTTGGGGTGGGAGGAGAGGTGAGGAGAGGCCCTTGACACAACCTCCTGCCATGGGTTCAGAGCTCCCCTAAACCTCCCTGTACACACTGGGCATTGCACTGGGCTGACAGAGAGGGAGAAGATGTGAATGTCCCTCTTAGCCCCAGCATCACACCTTTGTACAGCACTTTGGTAGCCAATCAGCCCCAGGGCAGTGCAGAAAATGCAGATAGCTGGTCTATAAACATGGGATTTTGTGCTAGACCCACATTATATGGCTTGAGTCCAGAAAGCAGAGCTGGTGCAACAGTCCCATTTCACCAACAGGTTCAGTGTCCCTTCTCAGAGACATGCAGGGAAAGGGGGTTGAGGGATGCTTCACAGCTTTCATTGGGATGACAGTTAAGCAAGAGCCCATCCATGCCATAGGAGTCCAGAGTGCAGGGGACTGAAGAAGCGCAAGCTACCTCCCAGTCTATCCCATCTCACTCCACAGCAGAGGAGCAGAAGGTCAGGCAGATCAGGAGAGCTTGTGGGCTAAGTCTGGCAGCACCCCTTCATGGAGAGCAACATAATATTCTCAGCTTGACACAGGACTTGTACAAACCTCTTTAGTAAAGATTTTTAATTTGAATGTAGTGCATCTGGAATGGATGGATGGGTGGATGGATGTTCTCTATCTCCCAAACAGACACAGAGTAGCGGTGTGCCTTTAGCAGGGATAAAGGCATTCAGTCTCTGGGGCTCACTGAGCCCTTGGCCCCTCTGCACAGAGCTTCAGCAAGCTTACCATCCCAGTGCCAAGGGTGGGTGCTGTGAAGAGCTCAGCCAAAGCAATGATCTGCATTGAAATCCCATTTATTTCCCCCAAAATAGCCCCTAGACTTAAACAGACTGGGTTAGATTTAACCTAGTGACTAGGAGTAAAAGGCTCTGTATCCCTTTGCAAGCCTGGTAACCTCACAGAGATCTTCCTTACTGAGGGTCATGTCAAGATGCCAGTCAACTCAAACCCAAGCGATTAACAAGGGACCTTTCATTTGAGCGAAACATCAGTCTCAGCCATGGAGAGGAGCAGAAGTCCTTGGCTGGGTGAAGGACTGTGAGCGCGTGGGAAGCCCTCAGTCTACAGTGCCACACAAACCTTGCCTAAGAAGCAAAGGGGCAGAAAGGTGAGTGGTGAGTATGAGACCCAAATCAGCAAAGAGCGAAGTGATGATCAGCCCTGCTCATGCAGGGCAGGACTGTCATCCCTACTGAGGCTTGTGGACTGCTGCCTGCCCAGGAGAGGCTTTTCTGGACTCAACGGGCAGCGTATCAGACCTCGGGCACTCCGAAGGCCAGGTTGTCCCGAATCATCAGTGTCTTCCGAAGGTCTCGTTCCATGATTGGCCTCTGCGTTCGCCACTTATGGGCTTCCTGGAGTCCTGGCTCGAAGTAGTAAATGCAAGCTCCAAAGCCCACCAGGATGAGAATGGAGATCATCAGATACACTGGCACAAACCAATCCAAGAAGTGGGGCATGGCTGCCAGACAAAAGGGGAGAAAGCTTATGCAGTGGGACCACCCAAAAACCACCTCCACTGGGCTTCATCATGAGACATCTGCCCCATCAGCAGTGCCCACCCTCCCCGCACCCCTCCTCACAGCCCTGCTGCACCCCAGGTCGTGCTTGGTTGCACACCAAGGTATCTCAGCCTTTGGGAGAGGGCAATCCCTTCGACTCATCACTGGGAAACCCTCACTGAGCAGCAGTCCCGCTCCCTCCCCGCAGAGGGGGGCGATCCCACACACCCCCAACCCTGCTGCCAGCAATTAAAAATAGGCAGCGGGTGCCTGGCTAAGCCAAGCTCCTACAGCGGGTAAATACAGCTGCTTGTTATCTCCCGCTTGGGGGAAAATCTGCTGCCCCTTCCCCTGACGCTCCATGATCCCTTTGAATTCCTGGTCTGAGCTGGTCTAGCTCAATGCTGAGCCCTCCCTTGCTGCACCCCTATTTAGTGTCCTGCTTTGCTGGGGCTTGGGGTCCTCGCAGTGCTTGGTTCAGCACTGGTCTCTGAGGGGACCCCAGATCCTCCCCCCAGCATCAGCTGCTGGGCAGTGGGAACCACTTACCAGGGGTGGCCGATCTGCCTTGCCAGGAGCCCCTCGCCACCCAGGCGTGAGGTGTCAAGTCCGGAATAGCACTGCCCTGGAGAACACAAAAAAATGCACCGCACGATCGCTGTCGACCCAGCGCTAAAAATGAGCAAGAAGGAGCAAACATCTCCCGGCCCAGCCGCCAGGGCTGAAGCTTTCTGGAGGGGTGGACAGATAGGGTCCCAGCCCCACAACCTGCTGGTGCCCTGGCCCACTCCCTCCCCACCATTATGGCCCTGCTGATGCCGTGCTCAGGGCATACACCCTAACTCAGGGCCATTTAAAAGCTGTAATGGCACCATGTTTGTGCCCATCCCTTATCCCTGTCCTTTGGGAGGGAGGGAGCAACCCACAGCGGTGCCCAACTTGTATGACCCCCAGCTGCCCACTCTTACTGAAACACCCATCAGCGTGTGAGTCATGCAGGGGTAGAAAAGGGGATTGAAAAGCATCCCCCCCCAAAAAAACACAGCTACAGCCTTCCTCGGCCACCAGGGCTGCTGGCTTTTGCACGGTGAGTGTGCCACTTGTCACAGGCTTTGGCGGATTAAGCTGGGGACCCTCGGGCTTGGAAAAGCATGACAGTGCTGGACTCAGGCACAAAATGCAGTCCTGAAAGGGGGCTTTCCAAAACCCTTGCCCCTCAGTGGGGTGATGAAATGCCCCTTGACTTCAGCTGCACCCGTGTTGAGCTCTTGCTTTTCAAGACACCTGAAAGCTGCCACCTGCGACCGTCCCCCAAGTCACCCCTCTACCAATAACCACATGTCCCTGGCCACCCCTGCACGGGGCAGTTAAGGGGAGGCTGGGGAGAGCTCTGACCATCTCCATCCTGCTCC
The DNA here is from genome assembly GCA_008711295.1 of Anarhynchus alexandrinus. Lineage (NCBI taxonomy): Eukaryota > Metazoa > Chordata > Aves > Charadriiformes > Charadriidae > Anarhynchus > Anarhynchus alexandrinus. The sequence continues at coordinate 1,261,588 of VUYV01000214.1, read as the reverse complement.
CCCCTCCTGGCCCATAAGACTGCTGCCCTTTCCCACACCAGAGGCTGGGCTGCTTTGTCATTTTTTTGTTGTTTTGGGTTTTTTTATACCGCAGCCATTACTTGATTCCAGCGTGCCCAGCAGCATTTACCTGCTGGATGCCTCTTGCAGCAGGAGCGCCCATCCCTGCCTGCTCACCCCAAGACTAGCAGCAGGAAGCATGAGATTCATCTCTACCCTCTGAATAACACCTTTTCTGTCACAGGGTTAGATCAGAAATGAGCTGCAATTCTTGCCAGCGTAAGCAATAAATTGCCAGCATTGGAGAAAAAGCCTGATTTCCTCCCACTTATTGGCATGAATGTTGATATTTATCTGTTCTTGCATGACAGGGGAGACCTCAGTGGATTTTGCTTCCTCCTACCACGCTCTTTGGCTTTCAGCAGTCCTTGGCACTGCTCCTACCATTGCCAAGTCCTGGAGGACTTTTTCTGTCTTCCTCTCAGTGATTCACACCTCCCCTTTGCCAGGACCCTGCTCCACCTGATCGAGAGCAATGAGACCGGGTGGCTCAGCGTCAGCCACCATTTGGCCGGGAGCAAAGAGGCAGTCTGGGTGCTGCTCCTGCCTCTTCATGGCTACCTCTGCCTTCCTTGGGTGAGTAACTCAGGAGGAACCCTCCTACCCCAGCCTGCAAAAACACTGCAGACATGTTGTGGGGAGCAGGGAGCCCACTGTGGGGCTTCCCTCGCTCAACTTATCCTGGGGGGCTGAGGAAGGAATTAGGCATGAACCCCTCTCCCTGACAGGAGTAAGGTCCAAGGTCTGGGTTTGGCCAGAGACACCTCAGCGCATCTTTCCTATGTGCTCTGCAAAAGCAGCTCCTGTGTCCTCTGCTGCTGCTGCTTCTGTGTGAAGCCCAGCACACCCACTGCACCCCTCCAGCCACTGCCACAGCCAGGCTGGGGGGGTCCAAGGCTGCTGCAAACCCCTTATCCAGAGGTGCCCCAGCAGACAATACCAGTCCCCAGCTGGTGACAGCATTGGGCAGGGTTAGGGAGCCTGGGAAGGTGACTCTGGCTTGGACCCCCCTAAGGCAACGGGAGGAAAGCCAGCAACCTCATTTCCTTCCCTAATCATCTGCTTTCCAAACCTGGGAGTGAAGCTGCCATCCAAAAACACCACAATGAAAAGCAGCCCTACAGACTTCCCCATTTATCCTCCCTCGGTGACTAGCAGAGCCAACATTTCCCAGCTCCTCGCCAGCAACCTATTCTTCAGTCTACTTGCTATGCAGTCCTCACCTCGTGCCGCGTCCCCCCACCACTCACCCGTCCCTGCCCCCCAACAAAGGGTCCTCGCTGTGGCCAAGCTGCGTGCTGGGTGAGGTGTCAGAGCCCCCACCTCCAGCAGCTTCTGCAGGGCTGGCCCAGCAAAGCACTTGCTGTCGTCAGGTGGGTGAGCAGATTTTGGCTGCAAATGCTGAAAGAGGGAGTTTCATTTGGGAAGATGTCAGCTTTCTGGAGCAGCTCTGCAGATTATTAAATGTGCCTTAACCCTTGCTGGACCAGTCGATCTCAGCACCCTGTTTTGCAGTGGGACATCTGTGTCCCCCCAGAGACACAAAAGAGTGCCTGGTGTTTTAGCTGAGAAAGCATCTCATAGAGGTAAGCCAACTGACCCTTTTTAAACCCATGCTACATGTGTCACTCCCGCCTCTCCTTCAATGTCACCCCCAGATCCCACATGTCACCTCCAGCTGCCCCCCAAGGTGCTGTGGGTATATTTGTGACTGGCACCCTGGGGGGCATGCTGCAAGTGACAGGGCAGAGACTGCCTGGGGTGGGGGAGCTGGAGCTGGGAAAGGGGGTTTGCAGGAGACATGGACACGCAGCGGTGAGCGGGCATGGGGTTAGCAAGGTAGGACTGGTGCCCGTGCAGAGTGCCAGGACACAGGTGACTTTGGCCACAAAACCCTCCCATGTGCATGGTCAGGAGCACAAGCAGGTTGCAGCGCTACCAGCCACGGGGTCACCCCGACCACAGAAGATCATCCCCCCAGGACAGAGCACCCCGGGGGCATCTTACAGCTGGGGGCAAGTAGCTGCTGACAGCTGGGGACCTGGACATGACCCCGCTCCCATACGTTGCATCCCCGACAAGCGCCCGCCACCTGCCCTGCAACATGCCACCTACCTTTTTCCAAGGGCGCAGGGCAACGGGATGAGGCTGCTCTCTCCGGCATCTGCCGGAGCCCGGCCGGGGTGAATCAGGCTCCCTTCCCAGCCGGGCAGTGCCAGGGAGAAGGGACCCCGCTCCGGCAGAGCAGGGCGACAGCGAGAGGCGACAGGCGCGGGGCGGGAGGGAGGGATGGATGGACGGATGGCGGGAGCAGCCGCGGCTGGCGACAGCCTGCAGGGATGACACTCAGTCGGCAGCGCGGCCTCATTTCCCACCNACCAATTGCATCCCCGCGGGGGGGGGGGCATTTTAGCAGCAGTCGTTATGGCAACGGGCCTCCCGAGCTCACCCGCACATGGTACCCGGGCGAGAGCCACGGGAGAGGCGGCCGAGGGATGCTCTCCCTCCTCCCGCATCATCCGCAGCCCCGGCTGCAGCGCCCGAGGACCTGCTCTCCTCCGGGCTGAGGAGGAAGGAAGGGGCTGAGGAGGAGGAGAAATGCTGGGGGACACATGTGGGAGTGCGGGCTGATGGAGATTTACAGGATTTTAAGGCTCCACAGATTTACTGGTGTGCCCACCCCAGGCTCCGGGGGCTGGTGGATTGTCAGCAGCAGGATGGAGACAGAGAGAAGTAGGGGTGGAAGGGGAGGGAGGTTAGTACTGCCTTTAGGGGTTTTATGCAAAAAGAAAAGAATCAACACTTTGACCAAAAGCATCTTACAGCGGAAAAGAAGAAAAGCATTGCTGTCTGAAGTAATATTTTTGCTTTGAGTGAAATACTTCATTTCTTGCCTTCATACCTGGCTCTGTCATTGCTGCTGCTGACGGAAGCGATTTTGTTGAAACATTTTCAGCTTTTCAGCAGCACAGGAATAGGAACAACTAAACTGGCTTGTTTTTTTGGTTTGTGTTTGATTTGGTGGTTTGGGTTTTTTTTACACAGGGAAATATTCACTGTGACCCAAAAGTCGTTTAATGCAAAAAATATTTTAACAAAATCAACGAAACAAAGGGCTCCAGCCCCGAGAGCTGCCTGCTCTCCTGCCTGCGCCCTCCAGCCATGCCCGCTTAGTCTCTGACACCTACAGCCCTGCATGTGCACTGCGGGGGGTGGTTGTAAAGGCTTGCAGGGCTAATAACATCCACCAAACTGTCTGAGCCCCAAATTTGTGCCCGCTACATGCCTATGCCTCAGGAGCAGAGAGGTGTGAGGTCTGGCTTCCCAGTAGATTGTGTTTCAGGCACAAATGGCTTCGTACCCTCCCCAAGCCAACCTGTGGATGGTGACAGAGCCCACGTGCGCTTGCTGGTTCCAAAGGTAATGCACCCAGGGGTCTGTCATCTGGTTTACACTGGGGGTTCATCCATCAGTGCAGAGACAGGGCTGGGGTGGGAGCCATGGGAACTGGCTGGCAAGCTCCATAACTTCCTCCTCATCCTCCTTTTGTCCCACCGAGGGACAAAAGAGGTGTTACCACCTCTGCTTGCGGTAATGTCATAATAGCTTAGAAGCATTGAGTATAGGCTCGCGACCCCCCTGTGCCTAGCAGGATATCTGCACGGAGGATCAGAACCGTTAGGATTAGCTAGCTGCTTCTTGGTTTGCTTCGGCAAGGTGGGCACTCCAGATGATTGCCGTGTGCCTCCAGAGAGGAGCCTGCAATCGTGCCTTAATTTTAACCTCACTGAAATTTAGCCATGATATCCACCTTGACCATCAGCACAGTAACTGCTTCACTAATCCCACTGCAGAGAGAGAAAAATACAAGCCTCACAGTTTTGACCACACTGGGAGAGAAACATATGGTTTGGACAAACCAAAAGCCAAAAAGATTTAAAAAAAATAAATGTTGAAAGGATATTCTTTATTGTGTTCCCAGAGCAAACCCTAAGGGCAGGTAAAGACGCAGTACATTTGAGAGGGCAGAAGGGAAACCACTTTCCAGGTATGCAAAGAAAAGAGAGGGTGGCTGGCACAAGGCAGGAGACTATTCATTTCTCCAGGAGACCGGTCAGTGCCAGAGACACAGGCCACCCTGGTAGGGCCTACCAGTCCCAGTGTCTTCAAGGACATCGTGCTGAAATGTGTAAGATCCCCCCCTATCCCCAGCCAACTGTCCCAGCTCTCTGTCGTAGGTCATCCCAGGGGGACACTAGAGTCAGTGTGTGTCTGTCGGGCTGCAACTGCTCCCCAGGTTTAAGCTCAGACTTAATGCTAAAATGCTGCTCGTGCAGCCAAACCCCAGAACAGCAATAGGTTTGTCTCGTGGGGTCATTTTTTTCCTCCTGGTTCACTTCTCTGCCATGCAAACACTGGGAGGGCACGGCAAGGAGGGGGGATCACCTCTTTCCGCAGCCACCACCGCACTGGTGGGTTTGTGGAAGTCATGACATGGCAGCTTCGCTTGCTTCAAGCAGAACTCGCCCCAGCTGAGTTCAAAGCACCCTGGGAGGCAGCAAGAAACGAGGACCGGGCTTCATGTTGCTGGAGGTAGGACGCACTGGCAGGCCCCCTGCCCTGTGGTGGCCTCTGACACCACAGCAGTGGCTTGCTGCCTGTGAGAGAGCTCTCAGGTGCTGTCACATCCTTTGGTTTCCAACAAGAGCTGCGTCGCCGAGACTGCTCCAGGCATCAACGTGCCACGTACAGCTCAGACCGCATGGAAACGCTTCAGCTGCAGTTCAGCTTTCACTACGAATAAGGCTGTCATGTGCCACCCAGCATCTTCCAGGCATAAGCGCATGCATATCATCCTGCTCAGTGCCTGAGGGGGCTTCCAACCCCTTCCACCTGGCTTGGAGGAAGCTCCTGAGTGGCTGTGCACACACGAGCCCCCAAAGCCATTCACCCCAGGATACCTGCCCACCACCAAGCCTCCAGCTCCCTCCATGTCTCTGGGCAGCCACAAATTCACCTGCACAATGGAGGTGAGCATGGGGTCAGGTTTGACATGAGAGGGCCACCCAGCCGGAGCAGAAAACATGAAACCTGTTAAAGGAGGGTGGTAGCGTAGGGTCCCATCTGGGTCACCAGACTGTTGAAGGAGAAGCTGCTGCCCAAGCATTCACACACCATCCATGGTGTCGCGCACACACGCTTACTCCCAGGCACACTTCCTCCTTCTTCAGGTTTGACCCAAGGTTTCCTGCAGCAGAGTCTCAGGCGTCAGATTTCATAAAATAATTAATTTAATTGGAAGGTACAGCAGCAATAACAGCCTGGGCTGGGTGCCTCCAAAGAGAGGGACCATGGATAAAGAAATCCCTGGGCAATTATACTCTTGTGATCTGTACACCTGCCCCTCATGTGCCCTTCATGTGTCTTTTAGTCCAATGATGATTTTTGGTCTAGGGTCTTCTAATATCTAATTGGATTCTTTTTCTGTGTCCAGGCAGGCAGGCTCTTATCTTGTTGATCTGCAGTTTCAGCCAAGGGTTGGAGCCTCGGTATCTTCTGGTTTACATTCCTTGTGCATCTGCCCTTGTTGGCAGAACATGGAGAACTGAAGAGTCCTGGACTTGGGAGAAACACTAAGAAAACCTCAGTGTGATACCAAACACTTTCCCATACTAAAAGACTAAATACAGAACTGTACCGGCTACTAGGAAAATTACTAAATAGAATAACTTTCTCATGGCCAGAAGGCTTCAGCAAATCTAGCTACTCATTCTAAGTAAAGCTAAGAAAACAACAAAGATCACACCATATTATTATCCTAAGTAATCTATTCTAATTAAAACTTACTTATTTATGCTAAACAATTAATATCCCTCAGCAAAACCCTTCTCAGACAAAAGACCTGGCTGGAGAAAGAGGAGATGGTTGGGCAACCTCAGGCACACACTTCCTGTTTGTAACATGCCCATAAATCACAGCAGGAACAACATACTGATCTCAGCTTAATCCCAACCAAGCCTGATTAAGTGTTATGCCAGTTTTTCCTAACAAGTTTCCTCAACTGTTCTTTGATATCCTTTACACTTTTATTGGCATCTTCTGAGATGATCAGACACAAGTCTCTGCCCATCTTTAAGGCAATACCAGTGCCCCAAATACTCTTCTCCCAAGGTAGGTAGAGGCATGGGAGAAGATGGACATTATCAAACTAGCCTCCCCCAAGGTCCACAGTAGAGGACAAAACTCCAGCAAGAGTCACTGATATACTTCCCTGCTCAGCTGCTGGCGATGGGCGAGCTGCCGCAGGATGCAGAAGGCACCCTGGAAGCATGGCAGGACATCAGTCGGACACTCTGGCGCAGAGTAACCTGCTTTCTGGGTGCTATTGCAGCTTCAAATAAGGAAACCCATTTGAAAAGCTTTGCTGAATTGATCAAAAAGCTAAGGAAGCGTGTATGGTGAGTTAAATTAAAGAACAGAATGGAAAAAGATTACTTACTTTGGGTATAACAATAGCTGGAGAGAGTCTTTGCCAAAGGAAGCTGAAGCTGCCAGCAACATATGTGGAAATGTCATTAGCTTCCCTAATAATTTGCACTTGCTGCAAATGATGTAATTTTTGTCTGTTAGTGAGAGGACAAGCGCAATCAACTACACACGAGTTTGTATTCTGCGTGCTTCCTGGGCAGCACTGCAAGAGGTCAGCCCGGAGCCAGCAACGCATGGTCAGGCAACATCTCACAAAACTTGTGCTGAACAGGGCTGGGATGAAGCCACCACTGCCAGGAGGTCTGGGAGCAGGTGCTGAGACAACTGGGACTATGCTGGGGTCTGGCTGCTCCCAAGACCATCTCCAAAGCCTGTCTCCACTGCTCCTCCGGCTGCTCATGGAGAACCAAGAGAGAAATCAGAGAGAAAATACCCTGAGATTCAGTCACCAACCCGCCAGATGAAGCACACAGCAAATTGCCCAAGGATATCTGAGGGCAATGTGCCTTGTACAATATTTTTTGTAGCGGCCGGTGCTGTCCTGCTGCAGGAGCGACTGCACCATTCCCAGGGAGCGCTGGTGATGGCCAGGCCAAGTCTCACTGGCACTAATTGCCTTCATTGGCAGCACCTAAGCATCTTCATATGGGCTACATTATACTTCTACTCATTTTTGGAATGGTTTGTGCTACCAGAGCAATGTAAAATGGCCCACAGCGTAAAATCAGGAGCTCTCCCCTTCCATTTCATATCCTTCTCTCACCCTTTCTGCCTGCGCTGGGGACCAGTGCACTGACACCCCTGCTTCAGCTCTCATGTACCACTCGGAAGCAGAGATCATCTCATTGTTCCCACTTTGCAAACTGGAAATGGGGTGGAGAGAGGTGAAACAGCCTGACACAGTCATGCAGCGATATGTAAAATACACCCCAGCCTCCAACATCAGCCATGTCTCATCCCTCTCCCCTCCTCTCCTTGCTGAGCTACAGATCTAGACAAGAGCTGCAGGCACATTGCCAGCCTGAGTCCCCACGTCCTTATGCCATCCTCTACCATGAAAAACGGTTTTTAAATGCTACCCTTTGACATCAGATCTGTTTTACACCCCTTGGCCCACGGGTAAATAGCCAGCGAGGGTGCAGGATGACGGCTCCTATTCTCTCCCTTGATTTCCCACAGAGCTGAGTTTGCTCTGCAGGCTTTGCATCCCCCCACGGAGCATCCCTGCCTGCATTTCAAGGAGGAAGGAAACCAAAGGGAATCTGCCTGGCGCAGCTCGCTGTGCCAGCTGTCAGGCAACAGTTTTGCTTCCCAGGAGGAAATTGGCTATGCCAAAGCCTGGATTTTCAGGCAGGGACCATCAGCACTACCACTGCCCCCCTCCAAGTCACCCTCAGGTGGGCTGTGTGCCCAAGGGTCCTTTCTTAGCAAGGTGCTAGGGGGGAGGCATGCCCCCAGCAAAAGGGCACAGTGAAGGTGGGGCATGCGGAGCAGGGAGCAGGGTGAATCTCTGTGTCCCCATGGGGGACTCATGGGGGTCAGCCCTGCGGAGGCAAGTCTGCCAACCGATGGCCAAGAAACCTGCTGGGGACAAGGAAAAATAACTGTGGGATCAGTGGTAGGTCATCTGGACACACTGAACCTCAACAGGCACCAGCATCTCCAGAAGCCTGTAGCAACAGAGAGGCCAGTGAGTATGTCCCCAACTGGACACTAAAGACACCCAGGTCCTTCTGCAGGGCTGGAGAGCGGGCAATGGGGAGTAGCAGGGGGATGAAAGAGGAGAAACACCTTTTAGGTGGGTGCTGCAGCTTTTAGCGTATTTCTGNTGGGATCTCTCATTATTTATCGCATCTGCCTGCCTCCCATCTTTAGGACACGTCTGCCCTGGATTCATCCTCCCTTCCCCCCTCCGAACTCAACAACAACCAGAAATATCCTGTAATCTCTTCTGCTTCACCTGTAATTTGTCTCATGCTGGCAACGAGCGGAACCGTCTGCCTTTGTCAAGATCAAAAAAGCCACGGCAGCCATGTGATGTCAGCTTACATTAAAGGCCCCCTCTCTTCCCTCCGCCTTCCCTCTCTGGCTCACCGCAGAGGGGGAGATGCATCTTCATCTTCCTGTGGCCTCCTTCCTCCCCCTGGCACATCTCCTGCCTTTTGGAGGTGCCCTGGCTGAAGGGCCGGGGAGAGCCAGCCCCAGTCGGCAGCTGAAGGGGTCCTGGACACCCCTCCACATCGAGCTGGAGCCGAACCCAGGGATGAGGCAAAAAGCAAGAGATGCAGCAAGGTGGACCACAGACCAGCAAGGGACATTGGACCTCCGAGGGCTTTACATCACTGCATGTCATCATCCCACTCTGACCTTGAAATGAGGGAAGCTCAGCCTAACTCTGTAACTGCAGTGCTCCTGCACAGGCTCCTTCCTGCCTGTATCATGGGCAGGGGAGCGCTGGGCTGGGCAGAGGCCGGCCAGCCATGGGGGCGAGGGGGAAGGTGCCCAGGAAGGGGTAGGATGGAGGTCGAGCCTGCGGGAGCTGCCGCAAAACTTCAGGCAGAACAATTTAGCATGCAAAGCCAGGCACTGCTGCTGGACACTGTTAGGGAAATTCCCTTCCATGTTATATCAAGCAGTATGAAAGTGTATTAATTTTGTTAACATATTATCGTTCACATTATACACAGCGACGCAAGGAACAGCGGAATTTTACTGGGGATTTTGGTATTGTCCAGGCTTGAGCAAACTAACAGACACCAGCCCATCGCAAGGACCAGGGGCACAGCCCAGCCCTGGAAACAAGGACGTTGCTTCTCTGACGCGTAGGGCTGTCCATGATACCCCTGGACAGCCGAGGCGAGGCCAGCATCCTGCCCCTCGCCCGTGCCTTTGAAACCCTCGAGCATCGCCTGGCGCCACCCTACGTGCCACAGGTACGACTCACCCCCCGGGACACCTGGCCTGCATAGGGAAGAGTGTGGCCAGTAGGTCGAGGGAGGTCATTCTCCCCCTCTACTCTGCACTAGTGAGGCCACAACTGGAATACTGTGTCCAGTTTTGGGCTCCCCAGTTCAAGAGGGACAGGGAACTGCTGGAGAGAGTCCAGCATAGGGCAACTAAGATGATTGAGGGATTGGAGCATCTCCCTTATGAGGAAAGGCTGAGAGAGCTGGGACTCTTTAGCCTGGAGAAGAGAAGGCTGAGGGGAGACCTTATTACTGCTTACAGGTATCTAAAGGGTGGGTTGAAGGAGGATGGAGCCGGACTCTTTTCAGTGGTTCCCAATGACAGGACAAGGGGCAATGGGCACAAGTTGGAACATAGGAGGTTCCGTTCAAATATACGGAAAAACTTCTTTACGGTTCGGCTGACAGAGCACTGGCACAGGCTGCCCAGGGAGGTCGTGGAGTCCCCTTCTCTGGAGATTTTCAAGACCCGCCTGAATGCAGTCCTGAGTAATGTGCTCTCGGCAATCCTGCTTTGGCAGGGGAGTTGGACTAGATGATCTCTAGAGGTCCCTTCCAACCCTGAAAATTCCGTGATTCCGTGAATACAGTTGCTTTGCGGAGTTTCGCTGTGAACAGCCATCAGCAGGCCGGCTGTCAGTGAGGAGTCAGGCCGTGGGCTGCCCGAAGGCCCTGCCAGCCCCGCCCGCCCCTTCGCCCGCCCCCCGACGCGCTACGTCGGCGCGACGCGGAGCGCGGCGGCGGTTTGAATCCCGGCGGGCAGGCGAGCGAGCGAGCGGTGCTGTCTCCGGCGGAGATGGCGGTGTTGCGACCCTTCGACAAGCTTCCGGAGCTCAACTCCGCCACCCTCCTTGTAAGTCCGAGCGGCGCCGCCGCGCTGCCCCTCGCCCCCGTCATCCCAACCCTTCCCGGGGCCCGGCCCTGCGGTTGGCGCCCGCCTGTACTGCGCCCCCCCCGCCCCCGCTGCCGCCGCCGCGGGCCGCNGGTGCCGGTTCCCGCGGGGCCCCCGGCGGGAGGGGAGCCCCGGGCCGCGGGGTTGCCCCCGGCTGGGCGCCGCCTCCCGGGCGACCTCTGACCGTGCTTTTCCCTCCTTTTCCCGCGCAGCTGGTGGGTTCGGACGAAGGCCTCCAGCAGAAGCTGGCGGAGGCGATACTCCGAGAGAAGAGCAGCTTCCAGATCAGTATGTGAGTGGTGGGGAGGGGGATGCGCCGCCTCCGGCCCCTCCGGGCCGCGGGGCCGTAGCGGGGTCGAACAGGGGCTCTCTGCCGCCTTGTCCGAGAGATGGAGCCAAAGCCGCGGCGGCCGCGATGCGAATTCACGAAAAGTTTCCGCTTCAGAAATGCACGCACCGAAATTGATTGCAAATGCAGCTTCTCCCCAAGCGGCGGTAGTTGGGACTGCAGGGCATGCGTTTCGGAGAAAGAACTTGCTCTCGTGAACGCTAGAGTGCACTGCTGCACAGATGTGGCTGGCATCTGCAGGCGGAAAGCCGATGTCTTCAGGGCAAGCAGTTTGGGCATGATTAGAAATGGGAACGGAAATAATTCTCACGTTCATCGTGTTCACTGCACATACCATTGCCCTTTGCGTGTTGCGCAGGTGTTTGATTAATAAATTGCAAGGGTATGAGAGGGAGCACAGATTTTTATTTTTTTCTTCTGGGAGGCACACATATATAGGAGTTAAAACATCCTGGGACAAATTGGGACAAGTATAATGCTTGCAACTACTTGAATGCAAACAAGTTTTCCTGAAAGATGTCCGTTACTTTTGGTGCTCTTCATAGCTGTTTCCTGGTTTGTATGCATGCACATGCTTTTCCTCCTCAAGCTATTAAGATGTGTTTGGAATTTTAACTTTAGCTGCATGACAAGTCCTGTCTTAAAAGCTTGATTAGCTAACTTTTTATGATATAATGTCCTTGACAGCTTGCTTGCCAAGACCAAATTAGTTTAGTCAGCTCTTCAGAAGGTGTTTGTGTTATTTTGCTGCTGTAATCCAAGGCTATGCAGTAAAAGCAAGCCCGAGCTAATGTTCTGCTGGCCAGTTAGAGTGACTGTACTGCTCTGATCACGGCATCTTGGATGTTTGTGCTCACTAACAGTAAATAAAGTACTCAATTTTCTATGTAGATCCTGCAGCCCTTGCTGAGCTGTGGAGTGCTGTAACTAGATGGCTACTGGTACTACACTACAGCTGGGTAACTACCCAAAGGCGTTGAAACTTATGCTTGTACTACAGAGCAAGATAAGTCCCTGTGCTAGTATCCCTAGGGAAGCAGAAGTCTGTGACAGTTTTTTTTTTCCCACTGTGGTACCTTGTCTGGCAACTCTACCTGCCAGATACAGCTATTGAGAGAAGAATTGCAGGGCTGGGGTTTCTGTGTCTGTTACCACTAGGAAAAAAAAGGCTTCTGCAGTGCATATCTGGAGGCTGCTGACATCAACTACTTATGTTTATTAAATACAGTAGAATTCCAAATCATGGAGGGGTTTTTGTTTTAGTTTTTTTTGGTTGTTTTTTCTTCTCCCCCGCCCCACCAGACAATGAGATCTGATACTTTACTTTCACCAAAGCTTCTTCCTAAATTTCACCTTAAATTTATGAGCTTGTTTGTGTTGCAGTGTGTCTTTCAAGCGCACTTTGCTCATATCTTGTGTTAGTTTCAAAATATTTTTGTGAAAACATACCTTCCTTATTTATAGGAAACAAAATATCTTTATTTGGAGACTGGCAGACAAAACTACAAACTGCATATGATTAATAGAAGGGGATGTGTACTGTGGTCTGTGACTGCTGGGGAAAACTGTTAAGTCCTTAAGATTCAATTGCTAGAAGTAATATTCACCAGGGAGACCAAAATCAGTGTTTTTCTCTTGGCTTCCAGATTCTCTTGGCTTGGATTGTAAGAGAGACTGAAATTCTGTGATTTTTGTTTGTCCAATCTATCTGTCAGGTGATCTTCCAAAATATGGTGCTGATAATATTCTTTCCTGTGGAAGGCCCAGACATGCACTACTGAAGCCTTTCTTTCTTTTTTTGGTGGTGGGAAAAGACATAAAATTCTCCACCCTGTAATTCTTCTTCAACAGCTGCATCAGCAGTGGTGGTATTGTGTAGAAGGACACCTAAACTAACCTAGTAATTCCTGACACAGTGAAAGGGATAAAAAGGGAGGTAATGGTATAATAGAAGCTCTTTCTGAGCTATAACTTCATCTATAAAGATATACTAGTGATACATTTCTGGTTTAAGGTTTTATGAATACAACACACCTTTCTGTATCATGGACACCTGATAAGGCAGCCTTTCCTGTGTGAGTGTATGAGCATTATCTCTGGAATGTGACAGGAAAGTGCTGATGCATTTTAACTGAAACTTGGCAGCAAAATGTACCAGTAAAGCATTGGGGTTCACTTTGTTAGAAAGGACTCTTCTGAACAATTAAATAAAATGACTGCCATACAGATCTGTGCGGAGAAAATGTTTCTCTGAGTTTTGTTATGCTCTAATAAGCTTCCCATTATAAACAACCTCATCTAGCAAGTATCATTGTGGCTGTCAGCAACTATGAGTAGGCTTAAGATAGGAGAATACCCCTTAAAGAATCACAGCGTCTCTTCAGTGCCTACGTATTTAGTAATTAGCAGGCTTGCTGGTAACTTGCTACAAGGTGAACTGCAATGATTATGTGGTTATGGTTAAGTGGATACCGCCTTGCCAAGCTATTTGATTAAACTTGCAAATTTATTATCTTTCAGTCACCTTGCTACATCCCTCCCCTTACCTTCAGAGAGAGATCACCTTCGGCCCCGGATAGATCTGATTGTATTTATGATTGACATCAAGAGCAAATACAGGTAAAAGAAGGCAAAAATATGAGAGGGGAAAATGATATTCTTTCTTGGATTGATGGCTAAATCTACATTTTTACTGTGTCACAATTGCTGGATAGTTGACTTCAAACCCAAGACTTGCTTTGGCGGAACAGCTCAGTAATATATACAGTGGTTTTCTGGCCTCCAGCAATGGATTAGGACTGAACCGCTCTGTCCAATAACACGCTTGTTGTGCGCTAAGTTGCCATAGCAGAGAAGGCAGCGTTTATTCTTGGATCCAGACATGGGATGATTTGACCTAAGCTTTGGAAAGATGCTGTCTGCAAAATTAGATGGAAACAATGGTGGTGCTGTTAAGTTCTGTAATATGCAGTTGGATGATGTGTGTTGGGCAGTGCTACCTAATAACCAGCCAGTTGCTGCATCTGTGTCCCCAGTTCACTGGTACTTCTGGTCAAGTGAGATCAGTACTATGGATGTCTCTAGGCAAAAGAGAAAGGTCTGCAGGGATTGATGCCTTTTCTCTCGTCTTGTGCTCATCTTTGTAGAAATGATATTTGTGTCCCCAGGCCATAAGTAAAGACTTGGTAAGGCACAAAAGTCAGCATTTTATTACTTACTTAACTTGTGACTGATGATCCTGGGCTCTCATTTACCAAAAATGACAGGCCCAGCTGCATACTTACAGCACAGATGGTGCTGCAGAAATGTGTGGGCTAGTTCTTCTGAAAGAACCAAAGTAGTGCTGAAGTCTCGTTGGATGTTAATGAATTTGGATGCTTAGTGTCCGCAAATCATGGAGGGCACGGTTCAAACTAAGTCTAACTGTTGAGTTTTGAGTAGAAAGGGTATGTTATGGATTATTAAACAGCTGTGGGTATTGCAGAGGTCTCTGCTGCCATGCTTTTAGCATACAGCATAACTCTGCTGGCTCACAGATCAGCAGATGTTAACATCATTGGTTTTCTAATTGTGCTTATGAAAGTTATTCTCTTTGTCCTTACGCTGTACTGGTTTTACCTCCCTGTCCAACTGGATTGTGTGTGCTTTTCTGACAGCTTGAAGAATGTCGAAGCTTCCCTAGCTCATGTGGATGCCACCTTCTTCCTGGGGAAAGTGTGCTTTCTTGTCACTGGGGGTACGTATGACATCTGCCCTCTTCCTCTCTGAGCAGCACAACTCACTGTTACTTTCCTTAAAACAGGGCACTGACTTAACTTGAAACAAAACAAAGGAAACCAGTGGCTTTGTCGAAAACTTTGTTTAAATTATATCTGAACTCATCTGCCTTTTTCAATTGTTTTCTTAGATGAAACACGATTCTCTTCTCTCGTGCTCACTTGTCTCTCCTTTCTGTTTTTGCCAGTCAGACTTCTCTGTCCCGAACTCCTGAATATGATTTGTGTTACTGATTTTATTTTTTTTTTCCTGTGGCACTGCGGAAGTCTGTTATATCTGGTTTTACAGATCTCTCTTAATGATAATCTTAATAAGCAGTGAGGAGCATATGATAACTGTGGTAATAAAATGAATCTAAGTGAATGAGCTACTAAACTATAAAGTGTAGTTTTAACACAAGACTGGTATCCCTGCTGTGTGCTGTCTGGCTCCATTGTTCTTTCAATCTCTCTTCCTCCCCTCCTGCCCCCAGCCCCAAAAGCAGAGAGGGTGCTTTCCTGCATGCCCTCCCTACTTCAGCTCTGAGGGACTGGAGGGACCAGCCTGTACTGCTCAGTGTTGGAACAGAGGTGCTGTGTCCCTGGAATTTGGGGATCAGGAGGCTTAATTCAGGGGTGGAAGAGAGTCTTGGCATTGTCTTGTGCTCTCCTGATGGAGTGAAGTGCTTGGAGACATCACCCTGTGATACCATATGAGAGGAAAGCTTCTGATTAATGACTAGCAGATTCTGCCCCTGCTGATAGTGTACTGATCCCTTATCCAAAATGTCAATGTTACACTACTCAGTAATGTGGCTCATTCTGTTTGTACTGCTCACTGTCTGCCTTACCTTCTATGGTGCTCTCAAAATTAGCTCTGGATCTTTTTGTGGATGTGGAATTTCCCAGTACTTTTCTTTGCTGAATGTTGATTATGGGGCTTGTAATGTGGGAAAACTTTTTCTGTAGTTGGCAGGGTGAATTACTGCAGCGTAGAGATGAATGCCATCTGGAAACTGGGAGATGTCTACTGCAGTCCTGTGCTATTCTGTGAGCTGGAGGTAAGGAGCTTATTTGGTGTCTGAAGGGATTTGTGAATTCCGCTGCTCTCTGATCCTTAGGAACATCATTACATTAGCGATAAATATATGTACATATGCTACTGTCTTGCATAAGTGTCAGAGACCAGACTCTTTCTACAAGAACAGTAAAGGTACAGGAGTCTGACTGTCCTTGAAATGAGTCTTCTCGATTACCTGCTCCTTCCTGTGCTACTTGAAAGCCTCGGGAAGCCAAGTCTAAATTAACAAAGACTTCTCTGATATGCAAAGCCTTGGCACACTTGTTCCTTGAGGCATTTTCTCTTCCTGGGAGCCCCTGAGCTGTTATTTGCCATGTCACTCTCTTGCACATGTAATGCTTCCTTTTAGCCAGGCTTTGTTGCTTCACAAACTGTTTTGCCATCTGATATACCACTCTTTCCAATTACCTGCTTGGTCTGAAAAGCTAGAGAGAATTTGGCATTCAGTGGTAGCACACTTCACTTTTCTGTGTACTCATTATTCCACCCTCAGAGACTGCCTTCCTACCAGCAGGTAATATTTGTGCCCTTGGCAACCCCTTCAGGGTTTTCAGCTGACAATGCTGTACCTTCCCTAACATTAGGGGAGCAAATGGGCCTCTTTGGGAATTTCTGTAGCTAGCAGATCTGTACCATACTTAATGCCGGTTCCAGTTCTTTCTTTTATTGCAGCTAAGCACTGCTTTTGTTCTTTTCTATTGGTTAAATAATTTCTCCATTTTTGTTTCCAGTTGGAAGGGATACGAGTTGCCACTGCTCAGCGACTTCTCCGGATTTTACAGATCTGTGCTGGTCACGTACCAGGAGTTTCTGCCTTGTTCTTTAGCACACTGATGAGGAACTCTGCTGATGACTAGCTTCTCATTGTGAGAATTCAGCCAGATTCATCAGTTTTTTCACTTCGGGCATTCAAGCTGCTGTAGTCGGAATCACATTGGGAAGCGTTTTTGCCTGACTTGTCATGACCGCTCATCCAGAGCTGTTCCTAGTTGCTAATCTCTCAAGAAAAGCTTGATTCCTGTTCCGTGGATAAGGTATAGGTGCTGGAGGGAGGGCAGTTTGAACTGGGGATTCCTATCCATTATTACGTTTGAATCCTGTTTCATTATCAAGTTTGAGTTTCACACACTTTGCCGGTGGCCAGGAGCCACGTGTTTTACTGAGAGAATATCAGAAGAACAGGCCACTATCCCAAATGCCACATGTCGTGGTTGAGTATCTTAGTTTCAGTGTCCCTGAAGTACTAGAGAACAGGCAGCAGGCTCCTGCTTCCTTTCGGTTGAAATACAGCACCTTGGACTAATGTGAAACCTTGCTGCTAGGCTTTGTCTCCCCACCAAGAGAATAATAGAGAAGGAAGGCTGTCCTGCAGCTTCTAGATAGACTGCAGTTGGCAGTTAATGATCCAGCTGTGTGAACATCTGCCCAGTGAAGGGCTCAGTATTTCCATGCCTGGTACCTAACTGGGAAGAAAGAGACTGAAAAAGATAATCTAGCATTTTAGCTTTGCCTTAGATTTTTAAACAAAAAGGCTCCATCTCTCAAGCCCAGGATAACAAGCAACTCTAGTCTTTGCTCTTGATTTGGCATCTGTGGGCTTCTCTGCTCCAAGTTGGTCCCTGCAGACCAAGAAATAATCCTCCAGAGAGGTCAAAACTTCTCTGAGTCAGGAAATGAAGAGGTGAAAGGGCTGTAACTGAGAGTGTAGCAGCACTTAGTGTGTTACAGCCATGGCAGGCAGAGCACAGGAGGAGAAACATGCAGCTGCTAGTGGAAATCAATCTTTGTTCTCAAAGTAAAGAGCCACAGAATAGCTTTTCTCTCTCTTGTGCTCTCAAAGAGCCAAATCTAAGATTAGGTGACGTTGCTGGCCTCCAGCAAGCCTCTGCAAATTGGGCAGTTCAGCTCCAGAGAGCTGCAGGAGTGCACTTGTCCCTCCAGCATCTGTAGGGCTGAGGCTCTGCACTCCGCAGCTGATCAGAGATGAAACACAGCAGACTGGACTATAGCATCATACAGAAAACGGTGTTGCCTCTTGTAAGGTGGGCATATGCCATGTATAATCGCTTAACTAATAGGTTCTTATAAGCAGTAATTCATGCTTTATTCTTACTGCAAGTCAATAGTGTGTTTTGGAGTTCTAAGTTAATAAAATGTATAATACTTTACGATTAGTTGTATGCTGTTTGTTTAGGTATGTGGCATGGGCTCTAAAACCTGGGAATGCTTGCCCCAGTTTGCCCTGGCAGCGAGACTGGTCCTTGCTGGCAGTTTGTACTTTCAGTTAGGTGGTGGCTTGCAGTCACCGTTTCAGCCACGTGGTGGTGGCAAAAGCTTTCCCAAATCCAATCCTTCCTGTATACCGAGTTGAGTCAGAATACAGTGTTTCTTGAAAGGCTGGGATGCTTCTTACTCGGAATTGCATGCCAGGTAGAAATGAAGCCTAGAGAGAATGTGTTAAGCTCCCCTCTGGTTTAATTTATTTACTCCCTAATAGTCTGCTTTAATGTTCCTAGGTGCAGAGCTCTAGCTGTGTGTGCTGTTTCGCTTAGCTTGTTTCTGACATCTGTCTGTGAGCAGGAAAAAGCAGAAAGCAGCACTGCAGGCTTAATCAGCTGTGAGTGTTGGCAGTCCTTGCAAAGACAGCTCAGCAAGGCACAAAGCCTGTATCCTTGCTCAGAGGACACACAAATCCTAGCTCCAGTTGTATTGTTGCTGGCGGGGGAGGGCTAGGTTGTTTGTCAGCTGGAACAAAAGGAGCTAAAGCATTCAGCTGTGTTATGGTGCCCAGAAGGGCTGGACTCTGGCTAAAACCCAAAGGAGAAAGACATGTGCAAACTCTTGTGGCTGTGTAAGAAGCTTAATGGGCATGCCCTACTTTCAGCTAGCTTTGTGATCCTGAAGGTACCAGCCAGGACTTTGCCACCAGAGAGGGGCAATCATGCTGAGAAACAAGTTTCTCTGTTGGTTATGCTGTCTCAGCCTCGCTCTCGCTTTGGGTCCCTCAAAATAAATGAGACCATGGTTTAGAATAGACTGGTTTCGATTTGCTCTTGATGTGCAGGTGCAGTTTGGGGGAGGGAAGGAAGGGCTGCGGCATGAAATGAGCCAGTCTCTCGTGTCCTCTGCAACCGCTGTAAGGTAAGGAGACTCTTCCGTGTCCTAGGTTGCTCTCCAGTTGCCTCTAATAACTGTTGGACTCGGGTAAAATCCCTTGGGCCTCAAGAGTAATTTCGCTGCGCTTTCTTAACTGGTGAAAACGAAACTTTCTTTGGTTCACCCAGAATGCTTTGTAGCAACCCACACGTGCTACTGTCCATTCTTGCACCTTCAAACACAGGGTTTTTTTCCACTGCTGTGTTTCAGATGCGGTATTTCTTTCCTTCTACTACTTTCAAAGAAGAAAGATGCTGTTTGTACTTCCTACAGGTGGCCAAATCCCAGCTGGTACAAAATAAAATCTAGTTCCTTAAGAGCAGCATCTCGCTTCACCTTGGGGCAAATATTTTTCTTACTCTTAGGAAAAAGTCTTTACTAGAACTGGCAGGGGAAGTGGAGCGTATCTAAGAATATGACACTCTGTCTCAGGTCCATCATGTTTTACAACCAAAAGTAGTTGGGACACATCTAAAGCTACATCTTCAGCTATGTAAATACCTCTAGGAACTGTCAGCTATTAGTTTAGACAGGCCATAACAGTGCC
Source organism: Anarhynchus alexandrinus (assembly GCA_008711295.1). Lineage (NCBI taxonomy): Eukaryota > Metazoa > Chordata > Aves > Charadriiformes > Charadriidae > Anarhynchus > Anarhynchus alexandrinus. The sequence continues at coordinate 1,242,293 of VUYV01000214.1, read as the reverse complement.
CCTACCAGAGAAGACAAGGCAGCTGAGGATATCTTTCATCTGGATGGAGTAGCCAGGGCTAATGTTTGATAAAGGTCTTGTGAAAGTAGTACTTGGATTGGGATCAGAGGCATGGAAGGCCTGAAGCTGAATTAAGGCTAGTGACTCAGGTTCTGTTGTGTTTAAACATCGTGAAAGAGCTTGCCAAGCTGGCTGAAATCTAAACTAACAGAAATATTTTGGAGTTACATACTTTCTCTTCCTCTCTCTGTTGCCTCAGTTCCCTCTCCCTGTGGAGATTTACAAAGAGAAATTCTCTCTGTGGCAAAAGTACCCGTGAGCATTGCTGGTTTGACTGTTTCAGTTTGTGGACGTGTTTCTGTTTGTCAGCTATGTCAGCAAAATTAGTGTAAAAGCGGTTTAATTAGTCTAGAAGACCTTGCACCAGTTGCACTGGCGTAAGCTTCGGTCATGCCATGTTTTTTTTTCTGGTGAAACTGAATGAGGCTGTAATAGGATGTCTTCTGCTACGGCAGGTTGACCCAACAGGATTTTGCCTTCAGTCCAGTCACTTGAAGATGATTTTTGTATCCTCAGCCTGCTAGCTGAGCAGCTCACAGACATAGCCTGTGAGAGATTTCAGCACAAATCAGCTTGGTTGGCATTACCTGTTGGGATTATAGCTGTCTGCTATCCCAGGTTTTACAAGGCAAAGGGTTTTTTTATTGGCTTTGCCACACCAGCAGTTAAATCAGACCAACTTTTAAGCGTGGTAAGACATGATATGCTTGGTCTGTGCTAACAGGAGAGAAAGTCTGTGTACTGATATGGTGCTTGTAGTAAAAGATTTCTCTGTCCTGGAACAAAGATCAGCAATAAATCCAGACCCTGGGGATTTATCTGTCCCTCCAAACCTTGAAACTGGTGGTAGAGGTTTAGATTCAAGGCCACCATATTTGCTTTGGGGACTGGTTAAAACTGAATGTCTCTGGTTGCCAAGACCTGTAGTTCGAAGGGACTGGCTGGGTTAGGTCAGTGGTGGTGCTTAGCAGCTGTGGTCACGCTTTAAGAGCTGCTTGGTAGCTCTCATCATGACCACTGTCCACAGCAGCAGTGAACAAGAAGGGACTTCTCTGCTCTGCTGCCTGCGGCTGACCTGCAGAGTTGTGGCAGAGGTACCTGCTCTGCTGGCAAAAGCAAGGGATACTTTCTTCTGTGGGGTTTTTTAACTTGACTCGATTTCACAGGAGCACTGGGCTTTGCTTTGGCCAGATTCCAGCTGCTCTGTCTCCATTCAACTGGCCCAGATCCCCTGGCAGTCTCCTCTGCGCACTGAGTGTTCTTCACTTCCCACCCTAAGCTGGTGTGCAGTGTTGCTGTGGGCTGCTGAACAACTGCCACTTTCCATTCAGTGACCAGCTGTCCTTCACTAGTGGGGAAAAGTGATTTATATGCAAGAGAAAGCAATAGCTGGCACAGCCCAGAGCTGGGAGCCAGAAACGCTGGGCTCGTTTCGCCTCTGTGGCCAATTTCTTGCATGACCCTGGGCACGTGTGTTAAAATTCACTGTGCCTCGCTTGCTCTGCCTCTACAGTCCGAGCTGCCTCCGCTGGAGGGGTGTGATGAGGGTGAATTGACATTGCTTTGGGGTCACAAATTTGGAATTGGGTGGAAACATTCACAAGAAACCATTTTTTCCTAATTAGAAGAGTTTAATATTTACCTGAGTTCTGGGGGAGGAGGGTTTGGTGGGACCTGCCTGCCGGGCACCTCCTAAGATCAGCCACGTTTCGTGCTGCTTACCTGCCTGACTCTGCTGCAGGCAGGCAGGCAGGCAGGGAGGCTGCCTGAAACTGGGCTGTGATCCTTCTCATAAGGCGTTGCGGCATGGTTGGGTTTTGTTGTGAACTGGAACAAAACCACCCTTTGAAACATGGAAATTCCCCGCTCAGTACAATTATCCTTGAATTGGCCGGTGGGAGAAATCAAAGTCTCTGGATCTCTTCCTCGCTGTTAAATATTAATACGGCGCGGCGATGCTAGGCAGGATGGCGTCCCCTCGGGTCGGCTCTGCGCAGAAGGGGCCGTCTTGGCTGTGAAGAACCGGTGTGCGAGAGAGGATGGGCGCAGGGGACTCGGGAGTGATGTGACTTGTTTGGACTCCTTGGCAGCTGAGTAGCGCGGGCTCCCAGCCCGTGCTGGGCCACGTTTCCCTTGCCAGGGGCTCCTTGTGCCGGAGCTGACACGTGCCACGATGCTGACAACTCTCATCCCCTTGAGCTCGCCGTGTGGTGGGGTGTTCTGCGAGGAGCCAGGAAAGGCGCTGTGCTCGTCCCCCTGCCCCGCCACCTCCTTTGCCGAGGGAAGTCAGTGGTGTGTGAAAGAGAGCCTGTGTTTTACATACATGCAGGCTGCCTCCCCGCCGCCGGCCCAGGTGCAGCTGCGGGCTGGGTGCGAGACCCCCGGGGCCTCTGCACGTCACGGGAAGGAGCACTGAGGTGGGGTGAGGACAAAAACAAAGAGAGAAGCCACCTCCCCTTGGGAAACCTGGCCTTGGTGCACAGAGGCTGCTCTGTCCTTTGGGTCCTGCCACCCTCTCCACACTACGACAAGCTGTGCCAGGGCCAGCTGAAGCACCCGTGCTTGAGAGCAGTCCACATGCGAAAGCAAGACAGAGGCACACTGGTGAGCACTCGGAAAAACCTAAAAAGCCCAGCTAGCATTAAACATACTAAGGGGGCTTCCCCCGTTTTCTGGCAGCTTGAAGTATTTTCCTTTCCTGTCTTTCTATGGAAGCTCTCCAGTCCCACCGTGTGCCCACCCTGCAGTGACAGGGTGACGGTGCTGTGCTGCGGCTGGGCCTGCTTTTCTCCTGCCCTGCTGGCCATGTTGTCACAGCGCTCGGGTTGACAAAACACCTCGGGTACTTACAGAGGGTCTGCAGTTCTTGAGGCACTATCAGTGTCTGCACTGGTCAGCTCAAAGCTCTCCTGAACCTCCGTGCTGGCTGCTCTCCTAAGTTCGACAGCAGTGTTGGCATTGCCCCAGTATGAACATTCATTTCCCCACCACCACCACCACTGCTACGTTTCCTTTTCTTCCTCTTCCAGAGATGACAGATGTGAAGCCAGGGCTGCATTTGACTCAGCTCGGTACGTAACAACCTGTGGCTCGTGCTGCAGCGGCGCACCTCTCTTCAAAGCAATGTGCCAGCATCAACTAATTAATCCTCATTCCCCTGTGGGACCGGGGGGTGACTCAGTGCCTCGTGCTGTTATGCCAAGGAGCAGAGGATCAAAGGCATTGGAGCTGGGGAAGCCCTGGGATAGCGCAGTGTCCCTCTGTGCCTGCACACCGGGCACCTGTGAAGGCTCGGTCTTGCACACTTTTCTCCAGGGCTCCTTTTTAACTACACTGAGATGGGCTAAAAGCTCTCCTACCTTAGAGATGGGGCTGGAGCTGCCTTCACCTTGTTCTGCAGGGAGTATTTTTACTACCTGGTGTTCCCTTTTGATCTTTTCCATCCTGTTGCTCCTTTGTTATAACCCGACTTGGCCATCCTGAGCAATTCTCCCTCCTGTTCTCACCTATAGGTCCTTCAGGTCTCTCCAGCATCCCTGCCTGGCTGTGCTGAGCAGCGGGTGTGTGCGTCCGCATAAAAGGCAGAGGCAGGGAGGTTTAGGCACCATGAAATAGAGCTGTGGCGGCGGTGGTGGTGCATGTCCCTCTCGGGCTTTGTGACCCCTAAGGAGCTGCACTCCAGGCCGTCCTGCCGTGACATGGTGGCCCTGAAGTAGTGCAAATGAACCCCAACACCTGGCCTTGGGCTGCCCCAGCATCTATCATGCTGCCGCGTGTGAGCTGCTCCCGGGGAAGGGAAGGGGAGCTGCTTGTGCGCAGATGTTGCATAATACTGACCTAGTTCGAACACAAGTTTGAGGGCTGAGAAATGTTTGCCCAACCCGCGGGGAAGAGAAAACCCCTCCGGGGTGAGGGCTGCTTCACCGCATCCTCTGCTCTGTGTTACGAAGGAGATGAAACGTGAAGCGTGTGCTTTCTCCAGAACCCGGCTCTTCCCTCTTTCCCAGGTTGCACGTGGAGCATCACCTGCGCGAGTCCCCTCTGCGTGTGCGTGAGCTGTGGTTTGGCTGAGCTCAGCCACTGCATGGGACTAATACGTAGTGATGGTGTCCTATAAATTATATAGTCGGTATGTTCGCCATCTGCTCTGCGCTGAAAGCTGAGTGTGATTGAGACCTTCCCCCCTTCCCAAAGCTTGACTCTCTTGCCAAGCTTGAAATGTGTGCGGATCTCCTGTAAGTGGTTCTGATTGAATCAGGTAAACAGGGAATTTTTTAAGCAGGCTGCAATGTTCCTTGCACCCGAAGTGAGAGCTGAAGTATAGGCCAGCATCCTATTACCATGAGACGATGAGTAAAAAGCGAGTCTGATTTCATGCTAATTAGGTTCTAAAGGGAGCGAATCTTGATTGCAGTGGTCATATCAAAGAATCAAAATAGTAATGCAAAAAGCAAAGGAAACCCCAGAGTGATTCATATGAGTAGGGGAAATAAAGACAGTCATGGAGGAAGAAGGAGTTTGAGGGGAACTGAATTGCTCTGCTGCCCAAAAGCAGAGGGGATTTGAATCAGATTATCCTCATTAGATGTCTCTTTAAAGCATCATCAAGCTAAATGAATGGTCCGGGGGAGAGCTTGCAGGCATGGTGTCTGTGATTATCACCAGGGATTTACAGTCCTAGTTATCTAGCTTAGAGACAAGATTATTAGGGGGTATAAAGCTGTATCTGCCCTCAGCCTCTAATGTGCGTTTTTAGGTTGGGTGATGGGAGATGCTGCGTTGCTGCACGGTCCTTTGGAAGCCTGCCTCCATCCTCCAGTGGTCCAGCCCTCCGCCGCGCTGTGGGTGCAGCATGGAGGGGTTAAGGCAAGCGTGAGCCAGGGAGCTGTGCTGGCTCAGAGATGTTCCCTGGGGGTGGGCAGGCAGCCTCCCCATCAGACTGTGGCAGAGGGCAGGACCTGCCCTATGGGTGCTCTCACTGAGATGGGAAATGAGGAAAGGGATCTTGGAGTGGGGGATTATGTCTGCCTGCCTCGGCAGTACCGCTCACCCTCCCCCCAGCGTCTCCTTTCCTGTGGCAGCCCGTGCTGGTGCAACTCATCCTTCTTCCAGCCAGAGCCTTTAAGGCCCTGAAAGCTCAGAACTCAGCGGGGCTGTTACAGGGGGAGCCCCTGCGAGCTGTGGGGACGACCCTCTCTTCGAAAGGGAATCAATGGACTTTGCCCACAGGTTCCTTGGAGGCTGGGGGTGAGCGCAGCACAGGGCTGCTGGCAGTCCCTCTCCACACCCCCCCAGCTCTGCACCCGCAGCTGCCCATCGCCCTTCCTTTCTTCCCCTTCCTCACCCGATGCATCGCTCCCCTGTTGCTTCTCCGGGCTTTGGCAGGATGGCTAAGGCATCACGCCCAGATGCTGACCAGGAGAGGAGGGACGTGGGCCAAATCCTTCTGTCACTTCTCTCCTACATCACATCCTTAACGAGGCTATTGAAATTCATAATGTTAATCTGCATTTAAGCCGGCATTTTTGCACCAGGCGGGGACCCAAAGGTCTGTGAGAAGCTGGGGAACGGTGTGGAGATACTGACAAGCACAGCAATGCCACCGCAGACTAATGAAACACTGTCACGGAGGTGCTTCAGCTGGAGAGGGAGGAGAGGGGAGGCTGTCAGCGGGAGCCTTGCAGCCGACAGCGCGGCAGTGACGAGCTCGCTGCCGGAGGCAGCCGGCCAGCGGCGGGGCCCGCTTCGGCTCAGTGGAAACGCGCTTCCTTGCTTCTCATCCCGGTTTGGGGCTGCACTCATGTCCAAACACGTGCCACTCATTCCTCCCGCAGCACTGCAGTCCCTCTCAATGCTCTGGGGCTCAAACCAGCTTGAGTTTGGCATCTGACCGGCCACGCAGCCTACAGTCAAAATCCCTGTATTCCCTTGGCTCAGCCACTCGCGGGGCATCGTTCGGCGGTGACAAACAGAAAAGTCGGAGCTCGCCAGTGGTGGGGGTGAGGGTGGCTCACCTTGCACCTACAGCCACTGCCTGTGCCCAGGGTGGTGGGAGGTTGCAGGGCAGCCACAAAAGCTAGCTCAGGGACCCACTTCTGGAGTAGCGGTTAGTACTGGAACCCATGCAGCATCCTGTACCCTTACTCTTGCTTAGGCAGTGGCAACCTGCAGGTGCCACAGGATTTTTTTGGGGGGTGTTTTGGAGTGTTCTGTTCCCTGTTTGAGCTGTGCTTTAAGTTATCCAGACACGCCGCTGGTTTTAAGCATCTCCATTAGGATGGCTCCCTTGGCCAGCACTGAGGAGCGTGACTGCGGAGCAGCCGTGCTGGGGCTGGGCTGCAGTGGTGGGGGGCCGTGGGGTGTGTGTGTGCAGGGAAGAAGGGTGGTCGGATGGCAGGCAGCAAATTGCGACAAATGAGCGCAGTCAGGACAAACATAATTTCTTCTGTGTTAGAATCGCTCACAAGGACCTTCCTATTTTCTCAGGTTGCCTTCTCGTTCAAATGTATTCACCAAACCACTCCCGCGCGTGAGCCAGAGCTGCAGCTCTCCCGCGAGCGGTTCATTGTAACGAAGCACTATGCAAAATGTTATTGGGGCTGCTTAGTTTAGTTTTGACTTCCAGGCTGCCCCAACTGGTTTCCTGTCCCTTGGTGCTGGGGCAAGCTGCACAGGGTGAGGGCTCAAAGGGAGACAGCCCCTCGTCTTCAGCAGGCTTTGATTTTTGCCTCTGGAGTTGTCTGCTGGAGACCTCCGTGGCCCGAGAGTGCAGCAGTGGGGCGCCTGGCTGCAAGTGTCGGGGAGGTTTCTGCGCTCAGCCTGGCGTCCCAGGGAGGTTTCTGCCCTGGCGTACGCATGCCTGAACCAGCTGAACCCACCTGCTTGGAGGTTTGTAACGCGGCGGTGCATTTCCCTCAGCCATTTGTTTCTGTTTCGGTGCTGGAGGTGCTGCCTGGCCCTGCCAGGGCACGTGAACGCTCCCTAACCAGCCGCAGGCAAAGCTCAGGGGGCACTTGGCCTCCACTACCCACCCAAGGGGGTCACTGCGAGCTCCCACACATCCTTAGGGTGGGGATGGGGGCAGCATCCCGGCCACAGGCAGAGCGGGCAGCAGGATTTGCTCGCGGGGAAGTCCAAGCAGAAGAGCCGGGCTCAGCTAATGGTGTGTTGCTCATGATGGGGTGGGGGGGGGCTTGTGAGAGCCCAGGCAGTGTCCGGGGGTGCAAGCCTCGCTAAGAGAGTCCCCAGACACTCTGCAGAGCAGCAAGAGCAGCAAGAGCAGCCAGCACACCGGCTGGAAACACCCCTCGCTCCTCCCCTCCTACCTGCTCCTGGCAGGGGAGGTCAAGGGCTCAGCTCTCCCAGGGCAGGACCAGGGATGGGGAGTTCCCCCATGTCCTCAGTGCTGCTGTGTCCCTGTTGGGCTCCCTGGAGCAGGGAGGGGGAATGGGTAGAGGGAGCTTGAGCCCAGGCAGTGCTGACCCACCACCCTCCCTCTGCAACCCTGGAGGGGTCTTCAAAGGGCACCCCACTGTAGAAGCCTAATTTGGGTGCTCGGCATCACCCCTGGAGGGGTACAAGTCCCCTTGCAGAGGGAGTCAAGGACACTTGCTCGTTTTTCCTTAACTTAATGGGCAAGCACAGCTGCAGAGGCCTTTAAACCAGAAGGAGAGGAGACAAACCATGTTCAGCAGAGCTGTTGCCACCGGGGGATGCCACCTGCACTCCCCATGCAGGTCATTGAGAAGTGCCACAAAAATCCTTGGTAAGAAGCAGAGCACCTGTGGAGGGGTCCATGTTTAGGACATTGGTGAATCTCTCGAAGCCTTCATTTTCCCACCTTATTCCTAAAACCTTCCCAGGTTTTGTCCCTAAGCCCAGCTGGCTTTGAGAAAGCAGAGCAAAGGGTGCCATGCGGGGGCATCCCGGTGTATCCCAAGGAGGAGGTTTGTGTTGGAGCCCTGAGAAACCAGGTCCCGAGATCCATAGTGGGACCTTTCAGGAGGGAGCGCTTCCCACCAGCTGGGGCAGAGGTGCAGGAACGGGGCTCAGGAGTGAGGTGCCGAATGTGCTGTGGGGGTTGGCTCCAGCCAAAGCCTTCCAGCAGCACCATCTGGATGCGGATCAGACATCAGGCTGTGCCGAGGTGTTCCCGGGGCATTGGGTGCATCCTGTCAGATGCCTGTCCCAAGGTAACTGGGTCTGCTTGATAAACACCTCGCGGCTTCTCTGATCGACAAGCCTTTGGGTTTCCGGTGCACACGAGGACAAGGTGAACTTTCGGTGGATATTTTCTGCTACGAGTGGTTCTGCAAGCGTGTGCATGAGTCACTTCACCCACCTCTGACACCAGAGGAACCGCTCATACGAGTCCGGTTGCTCATGTGTGCACGACCACCCACAGGACACCGCCGTCCCTCCCCGCTCCCGGGATCACCGACGCTGCCCTGTCCCTTGCTGGGCTCTCCGCAGGGATCCCAGCAGCTGAACTCAGCCAAAGCCGGTCCTCCCAGTGCACGGTTGGAGCAAACAGCACTGGAAATCGAGCTCTCTGAACTCCAGGATTAAGATATAATTTTTAAATAGCTCGTTTGATATCTCTGCCGGTTTATTTGTTTAATAAAAGCACTTAGTTAGCCGGAGTCCCAGGCTCCTGAGGCTTTCATTTCTCTGCAGAGGAGATAAGAAAAGCGCATTTCCTTATCCAGTGAGTCATTTTTTCTGCTCTTTAATTATGCATTTGTGCTATTATCAAGCGTATTCAGCTCTTAGATGCAAACAGTTCAAACTACTCGCCAAGCTTTAACTTTCGCTGCTCCAGAAACGATGAACAGCCGTTACTTACGAAGGGCAGGGGAGACAAAGATGGGGGAGATGAAGAGGGGGACGGCTGATGCCCGGAACCGGCTGGGCAGCCTGGGCCGTGCTGGTGAGCAGGCACACGCTGGGGAAGTCAGCGGGGATTTTCTCCATGAGTAAGCGTTCTCATGTGTGAATTCAAACACTGTTTTCTTGGACCAGGAGGAAGAAGACGGGCCGGGAAGGGAGCGTGGAAGAGCTGCAGAGGGGGGATAAAAAGCACTTAGAAAATGGGAGGGGGATTGGGTAAGATCAATCGCGATGATGAGGCTGCAACATCCTTCCACACAACAGGACCTGGGAGCACTTCGTTTGCAGGAGGACATCACGGCTGCCGTCCCCGGGCTCCTCGCTATGCATGTGCAGCTTCAGTTTTTCACTCCAGGTACCGAAACGGGAGCCATCAGCTCCTGAGCTCTACCGTAAACCTCTCTCTCTGTGTTGAAAGCAACATGTAGGTACCACGGTTTGGGCTTTCCCTGGTGCATATATTTGACTGGAGGGGTCACAGAGTTAATCTGTGAGCGTGGTACAGCAGATGCTAGGACCCATTTCCCCCCCACCCCGCATTAAGCTGAGAGGGGACGGAGAGGGGCAGGGTGACAGTGCTATGGGGGCACCCACGGGAACAGGGGCTGGGGGTCGCCGAGAGACAACTGGCGCAAGGGAAGCATGGGGGCAGGGGGTGGGATTTCAGGGGAGAGGGTGAGAGAGCGATGATAGAGCAGCATCCTCCTTTGGGAAAAGGAGACCAGCAGGTGGAAACACCCCGGGGCAGGAGGAACAGCGAAGCCTTTGGAACAGTGAGCTGTTTCAGGGGCGCGTGCCCTGACAGGGCACTGCTTGTTTTGTGGGGGTCCTCTGCCACTGTGTGTGGCACCAGCTCACAAAGCAAAACATTGTCTGCTCCCTAGTCCCTACCCTTACGCTTCTGCGAGCTGCCTGCCAAGGACAGCGAGCACTCTGGGTGCCCTCTCCTCCCTGGAGCTCGGATGTGGCCTGGAGCGAGCCTGAGCTTTTCTCCTGACCCCTCAGCCCTCCCTGCTGTGGCTTTCTGCCCCCCCCTGAGATCCCCCCAGTGTACCCAGCTGCTGGACGCATGCCGCTCTTGCTCCCAGGCTTGCCCCACAGCCCCACTCCTTGCCCGGGGCACAGAGAGGCAGGGAGCCTGGTGGGGTGGGATACCGAGAGATGTTCTCCCCCAGAAGCCACCTGCACAGAGGTGACCGCAGCACGTTCAGCGCAAGCATGGAGGCAGAGGGTGCCGAGCTGGCCGTGCCGCTCGTGGCTTCAGATTTTGGGGCCACGCTGAGAGAGAGGGAAGTGCTTGGCGTGCCCCCACTCACATGGGGATTTTTACTTTGACTAAGACAGAGGGGGAATTACTGAGTCACAGGCACAGGAATGGCGGCCGGGCTCTCACGGCTCCTCCGAGGAGCCCGCAGCCCCCCGGCGCTTGGCACGGCCATCCCTGCCAGTAGAGTGCGGGGTGCTCCCCGGCGGCCAGGCGTGGGTGCGAGGGGCAAGGGAGCGAGCGGCTGGGCACGCCGGCTGGAAAGGGAAGTGAAATCGCGGCAGGCGTGGAACCGGCAGGCAGCGACCGGTTTTGGTCGGGACTTTCACTCGCCCGGAGCCCAGCGGCACCCGGCGGGGAGGGCTGAGGTGGTGCTGGGGCTGCTTCGGCACTGCCCGAGTGCAAAGCCATCCTCTGGGGATGCGGCGGGCAGGGAGGGAGACACGGCCGGGGGCTGGGAGGGCCCCGCCGTAGGGCAGCTCCTGCCCTGTGGGGCATGGGGTGCTGGAGAGCCATGCTTGGGCTGCGACCTGGTGTGAGGAGCTGGTGCCTGCATCCCTCCCAGTACTTCAGGGGATGAGGTGCAGAGGCTGTGGGCTCAGCTTGCCCAAAAGCAATGGGAGAGGGACAGTGTATCCAGGGACCAAGTCCTCTGGCCTGTCTCAGAGGAGCTCGGTTGCTCAGTGGGGACACCTGGTACTCTGTCACCTCGAGCCAGACTGTCCTTTGGCTTTTCTCCTCCTCCCCTCCCAGCCTCAGTCCAGCACAGAAGTGGCAGAGACCTTGCTGGAAAGAGCTGGGAGGCCATAGCTGCTGCAAGCATGAGAATCCAGCAGTAAAGCCCCATTAGTGCTCTCCTGGCCAGGGCAGGTCTCCTGTGCTGCTTCCTTCAGGTGAGAGCAAGCCAGCAACTGTGGCTGGTCCCTTTCTTTCCTACGGGGTGAAGGAAAATAGGATGTGACTTTTGTTTGTCAAGGACAGAGAGGAGCCATCTGCAGCACTGAAATCCATCACTTATCCACTTCACATCTCAAGCATCGGGCTTTGATGTATGGGGACTGGTCACAGAAGGTTTCTCCTGCTCACGATCAGGAACAACTAAAACCATTAAGAGTTTATTTAGTCCCTTCCAAGTGTATGGGGACTGGACGTGCTTGGTGTGACCTGCTTTGTCCATGCCCGGGGCAGTTACTGAGCAGAGCCACATCTGAATCCCGGAGAATGAGACATGGTGCCAAGGAGCTGGGAGGGTCCTTGTCACCGGTCTAGGTCTGGGATAGAGAGGATGGAGAGACCAAGGTGATGGAGAGCACCATCATTAGTAGGGATGGAGTACACAAAACTATTGGTCTGCCTGTGCAGCAATCACTAACAGGCTGTGTCCTGGGGGCAGTGGGAGCTTTTAAAAGGGAAAACCTCGGTGCCCTTGCACTTTTTTCTCCTCTGGCCCTTTTCTTCATTTTCCATCCAAGCCAGATCTGTGGCCCTGGGACATGGTCTTGTAAAGATCTGGGCACAGGAAAGTATCCTGTCGGCACCCGAGGATGCTGAGGATGCTTTTCACTGGCCGGCGAGGGAGGGTGCGGGCTGAGAGACGTGCCTGGGCTGGGAGCGATGTATGGGTGGGCTGGGGAAGGGTGAGGGCCAAGGAGGTGACACTATTGGGCTGGGGCACCGTGCCGCTGGGCATAGGGTACTGTGTGGCTGGGGCACGCCAGGGGTTGTGTGGATTTTGGAAGTGTATTTTGGAGGAGAGGGGTAGTTTGAGGGCGCGTTGCACGGGCAGGCAGGGGTAGGGCTTGAGTGCTCGCTCTCCTCCTCCTTGGTGAAGATCCGCCCCAGGGCAAGCACAGCGATCGCGAGCCCCAGGGGAGACGACGCAGCTTGACAGACTGTATCTCCCTCTGCCACGGGCCCTGAGGCACTGCGATTTCACACTCGGGCGGCCCCTTCGCTGCCGCGCCATGCGGGAGCCAGGCTCTCGCTCCCACTCCGCCATGTCCTCCTCAGGAAAAGCCGCCGTTTCCTCCTCCTGCCTCTCCTCCCAGTGCTTCGACCCCCTGACCAGGTCCTGTGTCCAGTGCTCCGACTTATTCAAGGAGAACGCAAGTAAGGGGACAAGGGCAGCCATGGACCAAGCTCCCTGGGGCTCAGCGGTGGTGGGCCAAGGGGGTTGGGGGCATACCAGGGGTGGGCAGGTGGAGGGGACTTTTTCCTGCGGATGGTGATGGAAGTGGCGATGGAGAATGGAGCGCTGCCTTCACCTGGAGGAGTAGGAGAGAAGAGGGCAGCCAGTTCCAGTGAAGGGAATGCGGTGCGGGGAGAAGAGGGATGATCCAGCCCGGTGTGGGGGTCCAGCCTCCCCCAGGGTTGACCATGGGGAAGAGTAGGACGCCCTCATCTCCCACCAGCCAGGAACAGCGGTGGGTGGGAGAAGGGTCCTGGTGAGGCTTGGGGATGGTTTGCTGTGCGCGGCAGGTGAAGAGTGATGAAAAGCCACTCTCCTTCCCCGCCATTGCAGCCCTGAGGCCAGCCGGCTGGATGGGAAATGCTGCTGCCCTCCTTCCCTCGCCCCAGCTCTTCCCCTCCTGACACTGCCGGTGTTTCACCCCACAGCAGAGCCCGCCCGCATGGCGCCAACCTCCACCCTGGCGCCCACCCTCCCTTCGGTGGACCTGCCTACCACCCTCCTGATCTTCGGGGTTCCAGCGGTGGTGGGGCTCATCCTGGCTCTGGCTGCCCTCTGGGGCTTCCTGGCCTGCAAGGTGGGCAAGCAGAGGAGGAAGAGGAAGGCGGCAGACGAGGAGGCTGAAGGTAGGGGACCTCTTGTTCTCCCTGTCACAGCATCCCAAGGCTCTCAGGGCAGGGGGGATTGCTTGCCGCCGGCTCCCCCAAGGCACATCCTTGTTGAGACTGGCTCCTCCACCTTGACATGGGCTCCATGGGCACCCCAGGGCATTTTGGGGCAGCTGAGTTGCCCCCTGAGTGGTGACAGTGTCCTGTGGCCCCTGGGAACCCACACCTGCACCTGGCTTCCAGCAGGACCCTGCTGAACTGTTCCTCCTTTTGCCAGGTGTCCCTGTGTCTTCGCTTGCTTAAAGCACTCGCTGGCACCGTCCCCTCTCCATGGGGGACACGGACAGAGCACCAGAAAGTTGCCTGTTCCTCTTGCTCAACAGCTGGAGGGCCATGGACGGAGCAGGGTCTGCAGGGATGACGGTGGACAAATAGCGGTCCTGTGTTGACTGCCCAGCCTGGCACTGCCATTTGGGATGCCCAGTGCCCTCCAATGTGTGCCCCAAAGACCCCAATGGTGTCGGGGCCAGCCCTGTTGGCAGGGTGCCGGACCACCACATGGGGTCATCCCCAAAGGCATCAAATATAGGGCTGGGGGGTGAGGGACATGGCTGAACCTTTCCTGGCTGGGTATTTCCAGGGGAGGGTGAGGCCACGGTGCCCTGTGATGGCTCATCTTGTTGGGGCATCAGCCGGGGGCCGGGCAGCCACTTCGTCCCCCAGGGACACCTGCCCCAGCGCTGACTCAACCCTGGCCATTCTTCTCGGAAATGGTGTCATCTGGCTTCACCCTTCCCCATCCCCTGGCAGGGGATATGGCTCCCTGGGGGATGCTGACACCCACCATCACCCCACCGCCAGGGTGGGCGCCCTCAGGGGTGGTGGGGCCGGGGGCAGCCGGTCCTTGCACCCTGGCATGCTCACACACTGCTGGCAGTGCCAGCCGGGTGACTCAGGCTGGGGGGGGGCATTACCTGGGGCCTTTCTGCTAAACTGAGTGCAGCTGTGACAGCCCGTGACACACACGCCTGGGAAAAATACCAAGAACAAAAGAGGATGGAGAAATCCAGTGGCAAGAGAGGTCCGGCCACGATGGAGGGCGTTGGAGGCACCTCTCAGCTACTCCCCTGCCACGTGCCCTGGTCCCTGTCCCCACTATCCCCTTGGGCTGCACCCCAACAAGCCCACCACTGTGGCACTGGATGCGTGGAAAGTCACAGGAGGCTTGGGGCCGGCGGCATGCGCCTGTGTTCGAAGCGTGTAAACAAGTCTATTTTTAAGTGGGAGGCGGTTGGGGAGGGCACGCCGCCGAGGGCCGGGCTGCTCTGCCGCTGGTAGGGTTTAGCGAGAGGGCTTGAAGCGCAAGGGCAAGTTTCTGCCTCTCCCTGTTGTTTTTTAGGGGGGGGGGGGAACCCCATCATTTGTAAGCAGGAGAGGTGCGGTGGGGACCTTGCAGGCTACTCCTGGTCCAGCTCCATCTTTGCCCCCATCCGTGTGTTCCCAGGGACAGGACCCTCTCCTGGGACCCACCTGGCCCCACTTTGTGAGCCCCATAACCCCCTTTTTTTGCCTTCTCCCAGCAAACATGGATGCCACCAGCCCCCTGCCCAGCCCAGGCTGCCAGGACCCTGCTGTGCCAGAGGGAGATGCCATCCTGGACCCAGCTCCATGCCCGCATCATAACGGAGGCCTGAAGATGCCGGGGCCTCCTGGGAAAGCCAGTGCAAAGCGGAGGCCGTGCTGCCGGGGTGATGCCGACGGTGACATCGTCCTGCTCTCTACTGTGTACCCCCGGCATGAGGAGTGCAACCACAGCTTCCCACTGCCCGCCACTGAGCTGGGGGCCACAGCCCTGGTCACCACCAAAACCACCCAGAACTGTGCCAGCGAGGAGAGAGCCTGAGGATGGGGGGAAACGGGGCTGGAGCGCTTCAGCTGCTCCCTGTGGACACCCAGAGCCTGTCCCCGGGGTCAGGCAAAGCCTTGCATAGACTTGAGCTGGCTGAGGACCAGGTTTTGCCTCGAGCAAGATCAGCCTTCTAGGATCACTGCCCTTTTCCGCTTTCCCATTTGCACCAAGTCCCAAGTTGGACCTGTAAGCGCTGGTGGAAGCTGAAGTGGATCACACCGAGTTACACCGAACTGCCGACAGCAGCCCCAGCCGTGCCATTGGGGTGAGGCAGAGGAGATGTGGCCGGTGAGGACGGAGCATGGCGGGGGCTGCTGTGCCATTTGTGAGGCTGCAGTTGCGCCAGGATGGGTCTGCTGCTGGATGGGCGATTTCTGGGGACACGGGGCTGGAATAGCAGAAAGAAAGGACAAAAAGGAAGATGGAGAGGGAAGCAGGGAGTTACATTAGGATCAAGTTCCACACTGCTGCCATTAGCTCAATTTTTGTTACTGACCTCAATAACAGGAGGCTCGGGGCCATATGGAGCAAGGCGCATCCAGCATCTGCTCCATTCCCAGTCCTGCCCCCTCCTCTTCTGCACGCTGTAATATCCAGGTCTCTCCTCCCTCTGGGTGCTCTCACGTGGTGGCAGGCATCCACCGGCGGTCATGGGAATCCCCTCCACAGGCGGGTACCCAGGGGATGGGGAACAAGTCCATCTTCCCAAGCAGGGCACAAGGGAGGAAAAAAATCTGTCTTTGCTCTGACCTACAATCACTGGAGTCAGGGAGGACCAGGGGCAGGCAAAGGAGACTGCTGGTCTAGAGATGCTCCATGAGCTTGTCATTGCAGCCTCAGACAACCGTCACTTCAGCTCACAGTGGCTGCAGAAACACCTCATGTCACTCGGGATGACAGGGCTCCCGGTGATGGATGTTTCCACGCCATGCAAAACCAGGCAGGGAGTGATGCGAGCGTAGGCGGGATGACTTAATTTATGTGAGTGTCTTCAAGGCTTTGCCTGTGTACCAGAGCTGGCCGGAGGTGCTGGTGCAAGGCATTTCTCTGTAGATGGTCTTGCTCACCTACCCGCAAGTGGCTTTACTGAGCAGGAAGGGCTCTGCTTCGGAAATGAGCTCATTAGTGTGGGATTGCTGTTCCCGAGTAATTACAGCAGCCGGTCCCCCTGGCTGAACAAAGCCTGGCCAATGGCTTGGGTGAGAAACACTGCTGGCCCCGGAGGAGGTGGTTAGGCAATGAGATGTGCCTTGGGGGGAGGAGGGGCATATATGCATGAAGTGCCATCTTGGTGACAGCCCAGGTGATCTCTTCCTTCGGCGAGGTGGCCTCCTCACCCGGGAAGCTTCGGGACTGAGCAGAGGTGGCCTAGCAAAGTGTGGGAGCACTGCTGCCAAGCGCCAATGGGCCACCAAGGGCCACAGCTCATGGGAGGGTCACCCAGTGGCACTGTGAGGAGGGTACGTCCCTCTGATGAGAGGAAGGTGACCCTCCACCCAAGCCTGAGCTCTCTTCTGGCCTGCAGGACCAGACACTGCTGTTGAAAGATGACTCTCCCTCTTCTCCCCTGCTGTGGCACTGGAGCCATGGCATCCGTCCCATAAGGGGAACCACAGGAGCTGCCTCAGGTGCCAAGGCCCACATTCCTCACCACAACTCCTCTTCCAGACCTAAACACGCTGGTGGAGGTGAGCTTTCATCCAGCTGAGACTCCACATGACCCAGGATGGGATGGGTCCTTGTCTCAGCCTCAGGGCTGGGGATGGCAGAGGGGCTGTCCACGTGCCCAGAGACTGTACCTTGGGGCTCCAGGCACCCGTGGCTCACCAGCAGGAGCTGTGGAGGCTCCAGTGCTGGACTCCCAGTTATCTGCAGCAGCCATGCTGCCCATCACAGGAGGAGCATCCCTGCAGCATGAATCGGGCATCTCCTCATCCCCGTGCTCCGCACCCAGCCCTGTGAAGTGACTTTGAGCAGCCTTTGTGCATCTGGAGCGGGGAAATGAGCCGAAGCCAGGCCAGGGGACGTTCTGGCACTGGAAGAAGGACTGCTCGTGAGAAGCAGAGCAACCTGCTTCATGGGAGATGGGGGCGAGAGGGAAAGGGAGCAGGACTGTCGGGCTCCTCTCCCGATTCCTGCCCGGTGACTGCTGTAACTCAACCCTGCAGATGCGCTGCCCACTTCAACCAGCACAGCAAAAAAGAAAGACCAAAGAAGAAGAAAGAAGAAAAAGAAAGTCCTATACAAATCCCATTGAAAAAGCCCCTCTTTCTGCTCAGGTAAGGCTTCTGCTCTCATTTCTGCTAGAGCTTCAGCCAGGCGTCTCCTCTATGGGACACTGCCCACATCTGCAGTTCGTAGAAGCAGCATTTCGATCCACATTGGATTCCTCAGCCGGCGCGTGCCCCTCGGATCCCCTCTCTCTTATGGTGTGCGGGGCATCTTCCCCATGTCCTGCCTGCCCAACTGTCAGCATGGTGGGGCAGTGGTGCCCCCCTGCCCGGCCTGCCTGGGCCTGGGGGAGATTTGCAATCCACTCTGTGCGTACTTCTCTGTCCTTATGTACAGGGCAGGGGGCTGTCCATCTTGTAGACAACTACATGGAGAGCAGAGGGAATGCAGATGAAA
The DNA here is from genome assembly GCA_008711295.1 of Anarhynchus alexandrinus. Lineage (NCBI taxonomy): Eukaryota > Metazoa > Chordata > Aves > Charadriiformes > Charadriidae > Anarhynchus > Anarhynchus alexandrinus. The sequence continues at coordinate 1,224,747 of VUYV01000214.1, read as the reverse complement.
AATATGGTTATAAAAATTAAAGAATAAAGTGAACCCACTGCCAATGCTCGCTCAGAGGTCTGTATGGGGAGATGCCTTCTTGATCCCCGTTGCTCTGGCTTCAGGGGTCTCCTCTGTGGTGGTCCAAGGGGGTACAGCAGGACCTTGTACAGCAGGACCTTGAGCTGGAGAGGCTCCCTCTGCTCCAGCTTCACTGGCACGTCCCCTGCACACAGCCACCTGCTCGGCCAGGGACAACCTGAGCCTGGTCACCTCCATCCCTGCCACGGCCCCCCCGGGAGCTGGCTGATGGAATGGGGAGAAGGGCAAGTGGTTTGGGGTGGGGGGTGTTGCCCATCTTTGAATTTCCACAGCAGTTTCTCACTTCCCCCTGCGAGGCAGGAGCTGTGCTTCCTCCCCGGCCCGGCGCCCGCCCCACACAGCTGCCTAGAAAGGCTGGCGAGGCAGGGCTTCACCTGGCCGCAGGGGTGCAGGGTTTCGGACCGAGCCAGGGGAAAGTCTGAGGAAACCCCAGGGCAAGAGGAAGGAACCAGGGCTAAAACCCTCCTCGCTGCAAAACCACCTCGGGCATATCCCTAGCCATTTCATCCCCACCAACCCCCCCTATGATAGAGGTCACAGGGGTCTTTGAGCTCCTGCAAGTCCCACCAATGACACTATTGGTAAAGGATGGAAGCTTTAGTGTCCCTTGGGACGGAGGTGGTTTTCATCCCTGGTCCTAAAGGCAGGAGCCAGCTGGCCAACAGACCGTGGTGGCACAGGGAGGGGAGGCACCAAGAGTACCCTGGCCAAGGGTCTTCTTCTGCAGCCACTGGTCGTGTCTGCCAAACCCTCCTCAATCCCACAAGCTCCCCAGCCTCCCAAAGTCCTCGGCTTTCCTCCACCATCCTCCCCACCCGGGTCCTTATACTTCACTTTCTCCTCGCTCATCCTGTTGCTGGTTCACCCACCAGTCTAGTGACTTAAACCCACTAAGTCTCCTGATAGTTCACCAACGGGCCCAGCTACTCCAGCTCAGAGCACCCCCCCATGGACCCCCACATACCCAGTTTGCCCCTCCATGGGCTTTTTGTGGATGCTGAAACTTGACAGCAGGCAGGGTAAGGTGTGCACCATTTTATCCCGTGCATGAAGCAATACTCCGATGGCCGACGTCCAACAGGGACCGCCTGTCTTTGGGTACAGCATCCGATCCCCCCACTTGCTGCAAGAAGACCGGGGTTGCATGGCCACCCCATCACCGACTTGTGGGGCACAGATCTCGTCTTGCCCTACAGGAGCCTTCCCCCACCCCCCGCTTCCAAGGGCCAGCCATGGCAGAGGGATACGTAGGTGCCTCTACAATTCCCCGGGGGACACCCATGGGAGGCCGTGGGTGACAATGAGAGGCCAGCAGGCCCCGGGTGCCTGCCACGAGGTGGCACTGACACCGCACGCTGGCCTGCATGGCTGCAGCGCCGCAGGGGATCTGCGTGGGAGGATGAATGCCCAAATGCAGCAAGGGGAGCCAGGGAAGGCCATGCAGGCTGGTGGCCAGTCCCACTTTGGTCAGACAAAAGGGTGACAGCTGGGCTTGATTCCGTCCGGCCATGCAGCCCATCACCATGGCCTCTGGGCTACCCAGGAGAAGTGGTCATTGGTGGCTGGACACCTGTGGGCAGGGCAGGCACGGAGCAGTGGGACAACCAGAGGCAGAGCGGGATGCAGCGAGCTGCTGCTCCTTCCCCCACCAGCACTGAGCACCTCTACCATCGTCCCGCTCCCCAGAGCAGCCCATCTCTGGTGGTGTCAGGCCTCCCTGGGGACTCCCCGGGACTCAGACCTGCCAGTCGGCACTTCCCTTCCCCATCCCCTCCCCATCAGCCTCTACCAAAAAAACCCTACCTTGCTACCTGCCAAGCTCCCCAGCAGGAAAAGGCCCCGGGCTGGGGAGAAGAGGCCGCCCGGTCCCTTGCACGAGGCTGTCAGGGGACCACAGCCTTCCTGATGCCGCTCATCAGCATCCCTCCCTAATCGCTACCCACTGCCTAATGACAGTAATTAGGAAGAGCGAAGCTGCCTGGGGACTGGAAGCGCTGACAGACTTGGGGGAGCCAGATGGTGTTCGCACTTAAGGAAAGATTTTTGAAAGAAAAAAAAAAAAAAGGGAAAAAAAAATACCACTCGGCTTCTATCAGCCTCCCCTTCCTTCACTTCGTGTCAGGATCGCTTCGGTCCACGGGCACGCCAGGGAGATGCTGAGAGGTGGCACCAGCTGCCTTCATCTCCCCACACCCCCAGGTGTTTTAGGGTGCTGGGGGAGTGGTGGGAGGGGGCACAGGGCCCGCCCGGGTGCCCGGCACAGAGGGGGTTTCCTCGCTGCCTTTGTGGGCCAATGCTCTCCCCCGGGGCCGCCCCCGCTGCTCCCCGCTTTGCTGGCCGTGCTCGGCGAGCTGTTTCCCAAGGGGATAAGAGGTTGGGGTTGGGGGGGGCAGCCAAAAACTGCCTGAGGGGCTGCGGTGAGCGGGCAGCAGTTCCCCTGGCAGAAACAGGGCTGCCCCTGTTTTCGGAAGGCGAAGGGACAGCCCCACACTTTCCCCGGCACCGAGGAGCAAGGCCACCACCCCAGGGTTTGCAGGGGAGCACCCAAAACCCAACCTTGGGGACCAAAGTGGTTGGGCAGGGACAGCGATGCTCTCAGCTTCTCCTCCCTGGAGAAACCCCACCTGCAACCAAACCCCTCCAAACCCTTCACCCTGCTCCTTCCCCCAGCCTGAGGGCAATGTCACCTGCCTCCAGAGCCACCCGCCAGGCTGTGGGTGCACCCANACCAAACCCCTCCAAACCCTTCACCCTGCTCCTTCCCCCCAGCCTCGGGGCAATGCCACCTGCCTCCAGAGCCACCGGCCAGGCTGTGGGTGCACCCGGGGCTGGGGGGGGACATGGCTGGGTATGAGGGAAACCCCCCTCCTGCCCCTGGCAGCTGCCCCAAATGCTCTCAGAGTGCCTGGGCCTTCACCCCACACCATTGCACCCCAGGGATGTGGGGACAGGGACATGCCAGGCAGGGAGGATGCTCAGCCTGGTGTCAGCATGGCTCCGCTCCAGGGATGCTCCAAAAGGAGGACCCAAGGCAGGCGTGGGGCAAACCTGCACGTCCCCTGGGCTTCGGGGGGGTGACTTCCCCCCCTTCCACAGCAAGTGGGATCATTTTAAAACCACTCTTCATCCCAGTCCTAGCTAGCAAGGGGAGGGGGAGAGCCCTGCTGAGTGACACAAACCCTGTCTGACACCTGAAGTGATCTGTGGTGACAGGCAGATTGCATGGGGAGAGCCTCTGTGCTCCTGTTGAAGCGCCATCATGACAGGGACCAACCCCCCACCACCGCCGGGGGACACCTCCGAGGGATGCAGGGCTCTCCTCCTGCCGGCAGCTTGGCTGCCCCACTGTGCCGTTCCCGAAGGGCTTTGGAAGTGGACATGGGATGTGGAAGACCCCCCCCAAAAGTGAGGGTCCACTTTTGGACCCCCTCCAAAAGAGATCAGTCACCCAGGTGGTGAGGTGGCTGGTGCTGGAGCTGGAGCACATGGCGTAGCCCGTCCTGCTACGAGCCCGCGTTGCATCCTCCTCTCTTCCACCCACTTTATTCTATTTTCCCTTTTTTTTCCCCCCCTTTTTCTGAGCATGGGGCTGTGCCGGGAGCCCAGGGTGCAGCCGGAGGGGTGCAGGGGGAGGGGGGTCACCAGCAGCGGGGTGCCACTGGGGCAAAGCCCCATGTCCTTCACCCATCGGCTCCGGTGTCGGCTGGCTGCCGCTCACCGGCTGCTGTCAGGAGCTATTCTGAGCCCGGATCGATGGGCGAGCGCAGGGGTTTGGGGGACAGCCACGGGAGGCACATTGGGAGGAGGGCTGTGGGAAGGGAAGAGCAGGTGGGATTTTTCAGGAGATTTCCCCATCCTTCCCCTCCCCAGCACCACCACCCGCCATCCTGAAAGGTTTCAATGATGCAGATGTCTTTCTCATTTCCTTCCCTACCAGGGTTGCAGTCTGACTGGGTCCTGCTACCCCGATGCCACTTCCTGATTTGAGAGGCGCCGGCATTTTGCGGAGCGGTGAAACTCCGGGATGAAGGCACCTGCAGCCAAAAGCTGTGGCCGAGACCAAGCTCAGGATGACAATTTAAATAGCAGTCTACGGTGGGGGTGCCACGCAAAAAAGCATCTTCTTTTTCCTCCGAAAAAACTCCGCGGTTCTTATTCTTTGGTGATAATAATATTATTGGTAAGAATTTACAAAGCTGTTAATTCCTTTATGAAGTTATGGTAATTTTGGCTTTAAATGCAGCACTGGTAAATTTGAGTATTAGATAAATTCAAGTATTTGAATAATTTTTCTTTTTTTTTTTTTAATGCTGTTTTCCCTAGCTAAGAGGTTCGCCTTCTCTGTGAGCATCCCCAGGGGTGACAGGCGGTGAGCACCCGCAGGGGTGTCTGCCAAGGACCACAGCCCTCTCGGGGGTGGGGGGCAGTCCCCTTCCCCAGAGCAGAACAGGGGCAAAGGACAGGCGCAGGAGGGACAACCATGGCTGGTTACCCTCGCTGACCCCTCGTGGCCACCACTGCCCTCCCCTGAGGGTGGCCCTGGCTTACTTGCAGTGGGAGACGCTGGANCTCAAGCCCCAGCCCCTCAGGCCTGCCCCCTTCACTCCTCTCCTGCCAAATTCCCTTTTGTCTCTGCTCCCCCTCCTCACCGCTAATATCAAAATGAAATCTATAAATGCTGCTGGGGTGACACATTTCCCAGTGTATTCCTGGTAACAGTCTCTCTGGGTTTCTGGTTTGCTATTCAGCTCCTCAATTATTTATCTCCGCAAGGAAACGGGGAAACAAACTCAGCGAAGCAAACTTCGTGCCCTGTAGTGACATCGTGAGTTATTAAAAAAAATAATAAAAATTCCCCAGTGAGTCACTTAAGATGTACTTAATCAGCTCTAACCACAGAGACGGTAGTCATGCCTAGCTGGTTACTGCCAGCATCGGCCGGGGAGGGCCAGCGGCAGGGCTGAAGCCAGTTCCCCCCGCGGCATTTCCCAACAGAGGTATTTGGGGGGAGCCTTGGGTGGATGGTAAACCCTGAATGCCCTCGTTTACAGTTTAAGGTGGTTGGGGGGCAATTGTCATCTTCCTGTAACCCGCACACGTCTGGGGTAGGGCAATGCAGCGATGTGGAGGTTATAGAGACTGTGGTGGGATGCGAGGGATGGAAGGATGCAGGGGATTCGGGCGGTGCAGGGGGATGCAGAGGGATGTAGGGGGATGCAGAGGGATGTGGGGGACGTGGTAGGAGGTGGGGAATGCAGGGCACGCAGGGGGATGCAGTGGATGGAGGGTTGCAGGAGATGGAGGGGATTAGGGGGATGCAGGGGATACAGGGGGTGTGCGGGGATGTCCACGTGCGTGGGCACATTGTGCCAGGGGGCTGCTGAGAGCGCTTTGCAGGGACTTGGAGAGCAGCAGCGTGTGTGCCAGGCCAGTTCCTCGGGAGCCCTGCTGACCTGTCCCCAGCACTCCCCTGCCCACCCGAGCCCCATCCCAGCTCTGATGCGGAATGGCCATGGGGGCAGCAGCAACAGGACTCCCTAAACAGCACCTCCCTGTGATGGTGGGTGTCCACCACAACCAACTGGGCACTGACCAGTTTAGGAGAGACCCCCTTGCCACTGGGGGGTCGCTTTCTGTGGGATCCTACCTCTACCCGCCACTTCTTGTACCATGGCCAGGCCTCTCTGTTCCCTCAGCCACAGGAACCCACTGGGACATGTCCCATGTCCCCGCTACCATCCTGGAGAGTGGCAGTGGCAATGCAGGAGATGTCTAAAGGCTGCGCAGGGAGTGTGTATGGCCCAGTATGGGCAGGGTCCAGCAGAGAGAAACTGGGAGGGGGGAACTGCTAGCCTGGGAGGTGTCAAGAGAAGTCTGTCTTTAGCCCATCCCTTGCTTTCAGCCCAAATCCAGAGCCATCCGCGGCTAAAATGCTCGTGCCTAAATTGTGATGTATTTCGACCTCGAGCTTATGTGTGCTGTGGAAGGGGAAGTGTTGAAACCTGTCTTGCTTCAAGGGATGCTCTGATCCACCCTCCTCTCCCCACTGAGGGCACCCACAAGGCCCAGCACAGACCCCAGCTGTCACCCCACAGCTCCCCAGCAGCTTAGCAATGCCCAGCCCTCCCACCTCTCCGGTCCTCTGCCCCAGGAGCCACCGGCCAGCGAATGCTCACTTGGGCAACACTTAACCCCTCGCTCCGCCGCCCCCGGAGCCCCACGCAGTAGGCGAGCTACTCTCCTCGCATGCCGCCGGCACGCCGGGCTCCGCTTCAGCTTGAACGCCAGGAAAAGCAAAGGGCATAATTTTAGGAGAAGCGTGTGAAATGTGTTCTGGCAGATCAGCCGAAGAGCTCTCCAGCGAAAGGAAAGCATTAACATTTGCAAAAGGTCCTTGCAACAAAGCAAAAAAAAATTCCCAGCAGGCAAATCCAGCGGTGTCCAGCAACCCAGATGTGGTGATGTACAAGCTCCGGGATGCAGACAGGGATGGGACAGGTCCAGTGGTTTGGGAATGGTCTGGGATTGTCCTGGGAAGGAAACACCCCTGGGCAGGAGTGTTATGTTAGTGGGATGAAATGGTGGAGGCAATCAGAGTGGGAGGGACCGCCGGGTCCTGACTGAGATCGACACCACACAGAGGTGCAAGTAGATGGGTTTAGATTTGCTTGGGACAGGATCTCCCTCAGGTTTGAGCTCCTTTTTTCCGGCCAGCCCCTCTCCCCCACATGATGGATTCACAGAGAAAGGAGGGGAAAAAAAAAACACCCTGAAGCCTGCAGCCTGTGATTCATCCTTACTATATTTGCACTTATTATTAGAAAGACGAAAATATAGCCAGAGCTGGAATTACAGATTTAGTAAGCAGGACTGCCTATTTCAGCATATACTGCTTTTCCCAATAACTCTGATGCTCCAGGAGACCAACTTACACCCTCACTGGCATTAAGGCATTGCCCCATACAGTCTGGTAATACATCTGGGTGGATATATTAAGCAAGCAAGTCCTTCAGGGATGGCAATGTTTGGGTTCCTGGTGGTGCTCGCTCAGCACACCGCACCACCGGCCGGCACTCACAAACCTCTGCCTCAAAATTCAGCTCACCCAGATTTTGGAGATATATCGGTCCGTGAAAGCCATAGGCAGGAGAGATTTGTTTGCTCTCTGCTTTACAAACCTTCTCCAAGCCTGGCAGGGAGCCTGTGCCGAGGGGGAAGGCGGGGAGACCCTGAGCTTGCCGGCTCCTTGCAGTAACTCGCCCCATTGCCCCGAGCCCCAAGCTTTTTATGAACAAATTATTAAAAATAATACCCGCAAGGGCTGAGTGCCGCCTTCTTGAACCCAGGGTTCTTGGTGACCATGCCCAGCCCTGCACCAGCCCTCATCCCTGTGCGTGGCTGGTGGGCTCTGCACCCAGCAGGGAGGGAAAGTGGCTGATGTCTCCCCACGACACCTCTCTGCGCTACCCCACGCGAGGAGATCTGCTGCCCTCTGTGAGCCCGGGGCAGCCTGCCCGAAGGCCACAGCATCCTCCTGCACTGGTTTCTCCTCCCCCCTGAACTGCTAAGTTGTGGTCAAGCAGCTGGGGTGTCTGCTTGCTTGGCTTAAGACCTTTTGGTTTGCTAAGAAACCGGGTTTGTTCAATATTGTGCTGCCTGCGAAAGGCGTTTTCCGAGGCTTAATAAGGCAGCAGCCGCTGTGTGAAGCAAATAAACTACCAGGTACCAGGTGTGGTCGCCGATCTCCAGCATCTCGCTCGCAAAGCATCGGTGTGCCGAGCCTGCCCCAAGCGCAAAAGCTCTCAAGTACGCCAGCGTGGAGGGGCCGGGAAGGCAGCACCACATCTCCACCGCCAACCTGGAAATTCGGGTGTGTTTCCCTGTGAGATGCCAATGCGGTGACAGCAGCAGCTTAGGCCGGGGAGGTGTGCAGGGCCCCGGGACCTGTCCCTCTGGCCACCGCAGCCCACGCAGGGATGTGACCCCAACGGGGGTGAGCAGTGCAGCGACAAGGACATTTCGGCAGCAGTGCGGTGACCCGCGTGGCCAAAGTTTGCAGGGAACATGTCCTTGCGTGATGCTTTCCTCCTTTTGTTGGCAGTAAGGGAGAGTCACTGCTTTGGGGGTGTGTGTGTGGATTTTGGGATTGCTCTGTCCCCAAGGATGGAAAGGGAGTGTGCCAGGCAGCCGGCTCTTGGGACCGCAAGTGGCAGGAGGCTCTGAGCAGAGGAGGTCATGTCATGATTGTGTTTGCTGTGAGAGGCACCGGGGGAGTCCACCTTTGGGATTGCAAAATACTGGGTGACCCCAACTGCTCACCGGAGAGGTAATGGCACCCCTATTTCTGTCCCTGGCCTCATCGGGAACATGTGGGAGGTATTTTTATCCTCCTGCCGGCTCCCTTAGTCACCGGCGCTTGCTTTAAATGGGTCAAGAGGGAATAAAGACACCGCAGCCCTTGCTCCCTCGCTGCCTGTCTTGGAGCACATTTACCAGCAGCAGTGGCTCTCCCTCCTCTCGCTCTCCATCCCAGCCAAGTGCTGCCATGGACCCGGAGACCCAGGAGAGATCTCCGCCACTCGGGCAGTGTCGGCTGCAATTAATTCCTCATTAAAAGCCCGGTGGCAAGGCAGCCTCGCTGCAGAGGTGCCGTGCGTCAGGACAGCACAGGCTCTCTCCCTGGATGGTGGGGAGGAAGCTGTCCGCCCTCACGTGCCAGGGCAGATGGATGCACGGGGGAAAGGGGCAGCAGGAGAACTGCATCCATCCAGAGTCCACAAACACGTGGGTACAGGGTGACAAGTGTGGCCCCACTGAGTCATTTCAGGAAAGAGATAAGGTGCGCTGGCAGAGCCCACAAGATTTGCATCTCTTGCCAGCAAGGCTGTACCAGTATTTGACATCAATGACCCCAAAACAACAGTGACCGTCCTGGGACATGGTGCCACTCACTGCTGCAAGTCCCGGTGTGCTCTGCCACATGCTCTTGCACACCTTGTGATCATCATGCCAGCACGGCTCAGGTGAGCCTGCCTGGGCACCATGTTTCACAGGCTGGCATCTGGCTACACCTCCGGTTTCCACCTGGGAACAGCAGGAAACCTCGGAGGTTTGGAGCTGGGGCTCTGCCCGAGCATCTCCTCCCGCCATGGCTCCAGCCCCCCTGCCCTGGCGCAAGCCTGGCTGGCTCTGCGAGCAGTGCATCCCTCTTCCAGTGGCGATACTAGCTGGTCACCAGGGCAGGACATTTTAAAGTGTTGGCTCATGAAGGGTGACAACAGAGTTCCACATCTGCCCGCGCTCGGTGTTTTGAGGGTGCTTTTTCCACAGCGGTTGCCTTTGTGGCTGCCACCCAGTTTGGAGGGGACAAAGCCAGCTTCCAAGGTGACCTCAAGAGATGAGCAAGGGGCGAGCTGCAGCACCCAGGGGAGATTTGGGCCTAATCCTTGTGACATCTTATTCCCAGAGAGAGAGAAAAACAGCAGGAGACAAGCCGGGTGCGGGGAGGGGGGGGCAGGGAACGATGGCTGACAGAACCAGGCAGTCGCCTCCATCACGTTTAAGGGAGTTCATTTTCCTCCTGTCTCCTCAGATCTGTCCTCCCACTGCGCTTGCACAGAGCCACGCGGCATGGCTGCCCCAGGGAAGAGGCAAGGGGAGGGGGACGGGCTCATCGGGAGACATCCCGGAGAGGAGCCACAGCTCCAGGCACATCGTGTGGATGGGGGGTGCATCCCCCAGTGTGAGCTGGATGGACAGCAGGGGGACAACAGCCTGCCCAAGACCCCTGCCACATGCAGGGGATGTGGGATGGGTGCTGGCAGCCCGGCTCACCCACTCCGGTGGGAAAGCATCTTTGCTGTAGGAGGAGACCGCAAAGTCCTCCCAGGCCACCAGCAGCCGTCCCAGTGGGCACCAGGAACAGTGCTACCCTCAGGCACCTCAAGGAAGGAGCCAGGCCTGCGGAAAGCCAAAAACTGGCATAAAGATGGTGAGATTAAAACAAAAAAAAAAAAAGGGAAAAAGGAAAGTTTTGGGACTTTTCTTGTTTCATCTCCAGCTCCTGAGCCTCCAGGCTACGCTCGTTTTACCTTTGCAAGTCTTTTCTCTGTGAGCTGGAGGACTAGAAACCCACTTCTTGCTCATGAAGGCAGAGCCCCCGGGGCACTTGTGTGGGTGGGCAACCTGGCAGGGCTTTTTGGGCTCCAGCCCCTTTGATTTCTAAAGCCACTGGAGTCCCCCTCGCATGGCCGGGGAGGGGGAAGTGGCACGAGAGCAGCAGCACGGGCAGTGCCCCTTGTGGGGGCATCCATCCCCCGAGGTAAAGCTGGTGCAACGGGAAAATGTCTCTGGCGATGATGTGGAGGATGGCAGAAGGGCCGCTCAGGTGTTGCTAATTTTTAAGACTGAGCTTTTTTTGTCTTTGCAATACGACTGCTCGGCAAGGCATGACATTTCCCTGCCGCTGCCGTCCCGGCTGCCCCTTCTCCCGCTGGTCCTGCTGCTCGCCGAGGGCAGGCTCATGGTGGCCACGCAGCCAGCAAGCTCTTGTTCAGGGCTGAAGGACAACCTGGAAATGTGAGCTAAACACCTAAACGTGAGCTCCGTGCTAAAACATCCCCTGCTGCTCCAAAGAGCCCTTTGGTAGGAGGCATCTCTGATGCACGTACCACTTCCCTGCTGAAGGATGGTGCAACTGTCTGGGGTTTTCCCTTTCACCTAAAGCATTGGAAATATTTTAGATAGAGCAGCCTCGAGCTGTCAACCCTCCCCATAAAACAGGGGCTCCAGTCTTCACTCAGGAGGGGCAAACTGGGGCAAGAGAGCTCCCACATTTCCAAATGCTTAGCGCTCTGCATCCTCCACACCTCCCAAAGTCAGGAGCCTAAAGTCTCGTCTCAGGCTCCCAAACACCAAAGGGAATAGAAATCAGGAGGTGCTTCTGGCTGGGCTGTGCTCAGCGACATGCCTGGGATAATGGGGCAGCTCTTGGGGCATGGCAGGGAGCTGTTTTCTGAGCCAGCTTTGCTCTGCCCAGGATCCGGTTCCCCCTTCCCACCTCCCAGGCAGGACCACAGGGAAGGGATCCTCCTGCTGAGCTCCTCTCCTGGTGCCCAGCTTGCTGCATGTCAGCCTCCACTTCCCCAGCAATGCCGGGGCCCACTGCTCCATCCACACCGGCTGCTCCATCCTTAAAAAGGATGGCAGCTGGGAGGTTTTATACCTATTTCAGACCTGGCCCAAGACTGCTGGGCTCTCCGTGCCACCGGCGGTAGAGGGGAAACTCACTGCTGGTGGGTGCCAAGTGCTTATTTTTCTCCTCGCATTTGCAATTACCGCTGTTGGTTGTGACAAATATTGGAAAGCTTTGAAAATTAGCAGGGCAGTCGCAACCCTGCATGCGCGCCCCTTGCTCCAGCAGCCCCAGCCCTGCATTTAAGCCCACTGCCAGCCAGGGCGTGAGCATCATCATCCTCTGCCTGCAAAGGGCCAATGGCGCACCCCGAAACACAGCGTGGGGAACAGAAAGCAAAGGGAGAGACCAATGCCAGTGTCACCAGGCGACTGCACGGGGTGTCCGTGGGCTCTCGTCACAAGATGAATGTCCATCAGTGAGATCCCTCTTTGGGGGGACATCGAGGACATCTCTCTCTGCAGCAACTATTAGACCGTGAACTAGTCCTCCAAGAGGAGCGATGGGCGAGGGTTAACACCTGCCCTGCACAAGGCCCTGGGAGACTCAAACGCAGCTCTCCCCCCGGGGGTCGCACGCCCTCCCTGCCTGCGGTACGTGAGCCGGCGCACGGGCGGCTTCACCGTCCCCTCCACTCGCGCCCCGCCAGCGGGGTCCCACGTGCGCGGGCGCGTGCCCCGGCCGCCTCGGCCGCCGCACTCGAGAGGTTGCAGAAGTGAGAGCAGACCTGTCACATCCTCCACCCTGAGCCCGCTCTGCTGCTTTGGCACGTTTTTAATGATGCTTGGCTTGCTCCAGCCTGAGATACTACCATAGCCACATATGTCTCGCTGTCTGGGTTTTCAGGTTTTCTCCTGTTCTTCTTAATTGAGTCCTATTCCTCCCGTTGCACATTTTCCCTCTTGCCCTCCCTTGGAGCTGCAGGTGGGTACTGAGCCCCTCGTCTGGTCTCGGCACTTTGCAAACCTCACATAGATCTTCTGAAATAACTTGTGGGGAGTCAGTCTCTCGCCTTCTTTTCCTTCCCTCCTTTTCCCCAAGAGTTTCCACTGATCCTCCTGCATCCCTGGTCACGGGAGTTTCTACTGCCACTCATCCCCCAGTCCCTTGCTTCCCTGCGGGGGGGGGAGGGGGGACGATGGCCTTCATGATGTGATTCATCTCAAAGATGCGGTTGATCTCAAAGCCGCTCGCTAATGTGCTCTCCTCTCACCTCTAGACCGCACTGAGCGGTGCCAGCCTTCCCCCTTCCTCACATTATACGGGATTTTTTTAATCCCCAGAAATATTTGCTTAAACTGACTGTCACCCTGCCAGCTCACAATGGCCTTATGCTCTATACGGTGGCTCACACGTGTCAAGGGATGGTCCCTTGCCACCTGGTGAGACAGGGAGGCAGGAGGGATGCAGGATCTCTGAGGCACAGGGATGACCCAGTCTCAATACTAAGGCTCTTCTGCTGTCATTAGAAATGGTGGCAACACTGGCAGCAAGAAAACTGCATTTTAAAATGAGTTCCAGGAAGGTATAGTGAACATTTTGCATTTATCCAGTGCACAGCAATGAGGAGTGGGATGGAAGGGGTGGCTGAGGCTCAGCAGCAGGGACTTTACACCCCTGGATATCACAGGCGATGCGCACATACATGGGTTCAAGGGAAGCCCAGACAAGCTCAGGAAGGAGAAATCCTTTGAGAAGTACCAAACCCAAGAGACAACCCCTGGGTCAGGAGTCCTCCAGCCCCAGGCTGCTGGAGGTGAGGAGATGGCTTCGGAAAGTCTCATTAAATGCTTGCCCTCCTACTGTCTCCTCAACATCTCCCTTTGGTCACGGTCAGAGATGCTTCCTGGGGCTAGACAACCCCTTGGTCTGACCCTTCATGCCTTCTGAGGGGCTCAAAGCCATGATGGCTTCAGCTGGCATCCCTGGGTGACAAACACAGGACTTGTTTCACCCAGAGCTCTGCTGCTGGTGGCATCTGTCCTTGTCCCCGGGCTGGGATTTGGGAGGCAGAAAGAAAATGCCATATTCAGTGGGAACACCAAGGTGACCCCTGATCGCTGCAGCGAGGCTCCTGCTGGCACGGCGCAGGGATGGTTCCTGCGGGGGGGAAAGCGACACGCTTGTTTTTTAGCCTCCCAAAAGGCAGGGGCTTATTGCACAGCGAAATGTCAGCGGGTTAATGACAGGAGACCAGAAGCAAATCCCTGACACTAATAGGATTGGGCCGTCTTCAGCAGGTCTCACTCGCAAAGGCGGATCAGGCCAAAACGAAGCTGGCTCGGGAGCCCGAAGGCTCCCAGTGGGCGAGGGAGCTCTGCCCGCAGCCAGCCCTCTGCCTCCTCTCTAATCCAGGAAAAAGAGACATCAAAGGGCGAGCGCATCCTCCCCGGGACCGCTTTCAGGAAGCCAAGGGCAAACGGAGCCCGCAGTCTGCCGATGGAGAGGGGAAGAGGCAGCTCAACACACGCCGGAGGAAGGTGATGGTCCCAAAGGCAGCACGCTGCTCTGTGCATAGGCGATGCGAGGGGGCAGCACATTCGCACCTCCACATTTTCTTTAGCTTCTCGCTCACCCTCCTCCTCTGCCATGTGAAAAGCAAACCTGATCTGCTGGGCACCCCCCCCTTCCCTTCCCTTCCCTTCCCTTCCCTTCCCTTCCCTTCCCTTCCCTTCCCTTCCCTTCCCTTCCCTTCCCTGGTATTAGTTAAGGACTTTTCCTGCCCAGTTCTGCTCACGAGTCTTTCCCGATGCCTGCCCGAAGCCCCTCTTTCTCAGGACACATCCCTGATTGCTTTTTCATGCCTTTGCCCCTCAAGGAAGGGCAGGAGCGGAAAGTCTGGGGACAGCCTTTGCTGGGAAAGGGTTATCATGAGAGGAAGGGGATGCTGTGCCCCTCCACCTCCCCTCCGGAGGAGGCTGTCCTCCAGCACTGGGCAGGGCAGGCAGAGGAGGAGGTGGACGTGCTCCTGCTGCCAACATCCCACTAGCCATCCTCTGTTTCCGTGTTGGAACGTTGTCCTTGTAGAAGAAAGGGAGATTTCATCTGCTTGCTGTGAGGTTTGCAGGCACTGGGCAACCCTGCTCAGATGCTAGCCGGCCGCTTTGGCCATCCTCCCCCACGCACGGGCAGACCGGCTGCTCCGGTACCTCCCTCCCTGGGGCTCCCCCATCCAGGGCACATCCACCCGACCTGTCCCTGAGATGGCCACCAGCACAGGGCCACGCAGCACACCCCTGCACCCCTCCGCCACGCATTGACACACGCACGCACCACTCCGCCGGGCGATTACATGCCGCCCCGCACCCATGCATACACACACACATACGTGCACCCCACCACGTGCACCCACATCCCCCACTGGATGCTCAGACACGCACACAACCTACACACACTCTTTCACATGGCTGCATCCCATTCCGTGGCTTATATTCCCCGTGTCCGCCCCAGCTTGTCAGCACTTACATCCCGCTACACCCGCCTGGCCCAGACCCATGCTGGTTGCGGGGTGATGAACCCCCTTACGTCCCCTGGTGCCCGGGGATGGGGAGGAGCAGCTGGTTTGCATGGAAGCATCCCACCGTGCCGTGCCGCCCTGCGGGCTCTGAGCCTCCCACGGCACCTGAGCGTACCTGGCAGCCGGCTGGCGCCTGTGCCAGAGCCCGCGCTTGGCACGGACACCCTTCCCGAGGAGAGGCTCTGCCCGCTGCTGCCGGTCTGCCGCCGGGACGGCGCGCTGCACGCTGCTCCCGGCCATATGGCCTCCTCTCGCTGACCCTGCCTTGGCCGCCGGAACAGGCGCCCTAAATCTGCTCCCCCTCCCGCCCCCAGCAAATGCCAACAGCTCACTCTGCCGCTACCACCATCTCAGGTTCTGAAGCAGGGGGGGGCGAAAGCGTTGGGTCCCTTTTGCTGCCACAGCCTGTTTTTTATTGCTCCACAGTTGGCAAAAGCACAGAATCATAGAATCGTCTGGGTTGGAAGGGACCCCCGGGGCCCGCGAGGTGCTGGGTACCGCCTGCCCGCGCAGGGGGAGCATTTACCAGCACAGCCCCAGCCACCGGCACGGTCTCCGGGATTCATCCTCAATGCAAAGGCCATATGCAGCCAGCCCCAGTGGGACCCTGGGGGTCGCAGCCGATGCTCGGGGGCCTCCGCGGCTGTACCTGGGGGCACGGGTGCCCTCTAACAGCGGCAGCTGGGGGGGAGCTCGGGCTGCCAGCCAGAGCCTGCTCACCCGTACCGCAGCGTAAATGAAAAATAAGCCCTTGCTTTGAGCTGATTTTCTCCTGATTCCTCTGGATGTCATTTGGGTTTGAATCCAGCCGCCTTTGGGAAGCTGGGAGCTTGCAAATCTCGACTTTTGAATGTTTGCAATTATGATCGTAATGGTAAAGGCACATATGCTTCTGTGTTTTCTATAAGCCGTTATGAGGCACAATTGCTCTTTTACAGCCATTTTACAGCCGGAGCATCAAGCACAGGCGGGGGAATAAAACCCGTGTGCACATTAGGCTGGAAATAGGGTGGCTGGGGGCCGCTCTGGGCCCTGCCACCACCGTGTCCCTGTGCCCCCCCAGTGCATTTAACTTTCCCCTGCTTTAGCTCTCTGTCACCGACACAAGAAGCCCAAGCTCTCCTTTGGGTTCCCTCATCCATTGAGCCTATAAGGATGTGCAGAGGGGAGCAGCATCTTAATGCACATTAGCCCAGCACCCGACCCTGGGGATCCCTTATCCCAGTCCCAGACAGTGGGTCCAGGAAAACTCAGGGCCTCCCAGCGGGATGTTGATGTCCAAACAAATTTCCCCCATAGTGAAGACAAATGCAAGGAGATCGTCTTCCCCAGTTCACCAGCTTAAGCAGCCAAAGTTTTGGAGGGGAGCAGGTTTCTCTGGGGTGTCCCAAGGGATGGTGGGAGGCTCAGGGGATGCCAGTACCCCACATACCCCCAGGGACGGTGGCAGGAGCTCTGCTTCTCCTCTGCCTCCAGGCAGGGGACGGTGTTTGCAGCACATGCTGGAAGCTCTTCCTGACAGCCTTCCTTCGCCTTCAGCTCTTCCCAGCTGACGATGTCAGGCGTTAGCTGCTGATTTGCAAGTGGCAAAACCCACCCCAGCAGCGCTCCTTGGCACACTGGCAGGAGGTGCCGGCTGGCAGAAGCCCTCCTGGCCCAGCACAGCCCTTCAGCATGGGGCATCCACCCCATACCCGCATCCTTTCCTCCGTTCACCCCTCAGCCTGGGGCCAGCTCAGTGCTGCACGGCAAAAATCACTTTTTGAGGCAAATGTCTCTGATTTCTCAGCTCTAGGAGGGGTTCCCTGCATAGCTTTGGGGCTCTGACCACCCACCACCGGCTTTTCCGGGGCTCTGATTGCACCCCAAAGCCTCCCACGCTCAGGGAGGCTCCTGTGGCTTTGCTTCCCCTTAGTGATGGTGATGGCTCTTTCCTCCTCCTCTTCCTCCTCATTGGGCAGGGGTCTGGCAGCTCTGCCTGGCTTGTACCCCCACAATCTGCAGGGATCTGGGTCTGTCGGGTTCTCTGGCCACAACAGATCGCCGTGCCCTGCCACAAACAATCTGTTTATAGTGTCAGCGCTCAGCATATCCCTCCCCACTCAGTGTTGAACCACCTGTATCCTATTTCTGCAGGCGCAGAGACACCCTTCTGTAGTTTGGGTGGCGTTGTCACCGCAGGGGATATTTCCATGGCATCATCCAAGGCTCTTGACCAAAGCTTCCTCTCCTAAATCCCCATCCCCAGAAGTGCCCGCAGACGCCTCAAGCACCTCCTTTGCTTTTTCTCCAGAGGTCCCTGCCAACCTGAATTTTCCTACGGGTCCTGCCACTGATTCCTGGGGATGTGAGAGATGTGGGTGCCAGGCTATAGGATTTCCCTCGCGTAGCTCCCTCCCTTTTGGGATGCGGCTAGTGGCCAGGGCGCTTATTTGATGAAGACGAGCTGACGGCTCAGCAGGGCTGACGGCTGCAGCCCCCGGTGCTGGCACCGCACAAAGCCAGCCCCTGTGGGGTCTTGCCCTGCATGCCAGGGACGTGCCGGAGGGGTGCTCCTCCACGCCGCACCCTTGGGTTCCGTTTCCTTCTGGGTTGATGCATGCAGCTAACGCTTGCGAGCAGCTTTCCCTCCCTCCCTCTTCCTCCCAGAGACCCTTCAAATCAGCTGCTTCACACTCAGTGAACATCCTCTCCTCCTTAAAACTCTTCCTTTTCTCTCAGGTCACGCCAGGCAACCATTTTCCAGCAAAGTCCCCGATTTTGGCCAGTTTTTCGCTCAGCCTGCTAACAGCCTGCTAAAGCCTCTGGGTCTCCGGGGTGGCTCTGCTCGTACGCACGTCGGGAGCGATCGCCCACTGCCTGGGAAATGATTGCTGGCATTACCTGGGCAGCCACCAAACTTTGCTTACGCAGCTTCTCTCAAGGCCAACACTGCTGCTGGCTATTAGCGCTAACGACCCCCATGCCTGCAACTTCCAGCCAATGGGGCCTTTCATCAGAGAGCCCCTCCGAGATTTGGGGAAATCATGGCTTTTGGAGACACGCGGTTTTCTTCCACCTCACTGGCTTTTTATTTCTTTCGGGAAGCTCTGGAGGCTGCAAGCTACCTCACCTAATGGATCTCTATTAGGTTGTGGCACTGGGGGCCGATCAGACGTGTCCCAGGCTCCAGCTGCTCTCCTTATCCATGTTTTCAATGTCTTTGGCTTTTGCCAGCCTCCAGATGGGAAGCGGCCGGTGGCCTGCAGGGCCTGGGCTTGGTGACCAGGGAGAGGATATTTTATCCCCTAAATCAATCCCGCAGCAAAACACACGAGCGTTTCACCCTCACTTGGGGGGGGGGGGAGGGGCGGGGAGCTGTTTGTTCAAAGCTCTGGCCCGAAACATCACATCAACACGATGCGCGGGGAGGATGATGATAGCACTTTTCATCCCCCTGTGTGGTACGTGGCCACGGCACTCTCCCACCCGAGCAACTCGTGACGGCCAACTCCAGCCTCACGTGCCCGCGGGAGGCTGCCCAAGCCCTCAGCTGCAGCAGTTGGCTCTGCAGGAGCTCCACTTTGGTGTGAGACCCCCAACCTGCCACCCGTGGTGGGGCGGGTAAGGGACAGTTCCTGGGGACAGGCTGGTTCATGGGCCTTCAGCGTTGGGCTGACGGAGGCACTGGTCAGAGGGAACTGTGCCTCCCCAACCCGTTTAATCTCACCTCCATCATGACAATGTCTATTTGTATCACTGCTTGCCTGGGGGCTGGGGTCTGCTGTGCTGGCACTGTGCAGCACAGAGGCAGCCCCGTCCCCCAAGTTGGGGTACCAACAGGGCATGTGCTGAGTACAGGGGCAGGATGAGGCTGTATCCAGCCTTGCTCTGCCGGAGTATGGAGCAGATTTCCTGCCCTTCCCTGCAGCAGGATGCAGAACTGTCAGGAGATGACGAGGCTGCAGCCACAGCTCACACATATGTCGCTGCCCCTCGCCTGGACCACCCTTGTCCTGGGCTGCACAACGTGCCAGTGACGGGCGAGGGACTTGATGGTGCCTCAGCGTCCCCCACCCTGCTCTCTCCACAACAGCCCCAGAGCAGGGAAAGCAAATCCTGCCCTTATGAGGAGAGGACCGGGCAGTGAGGATTAATACCATCGTTATGGGTGGTACCAGCCAGAGAGCAGAGCAGTAGGTGCACATCGCCCAGAGGGGTCCAGACTTTGAAGCCCAAACAAGGGGCCGGCCAGTGGCTTGCTAAAAATCATCCTGGCTCTGGCGAGGTCGCATTTCGGGGGTGGTGCCCCAGTAGCCCCCCACTTCACCCATCCTGCAGCTTTCCCTGTGCACAGCTCCCTGTGTGGGATGCTCTGATGCTCACACCGGGCTGGGGCTGCTGCTCTCCCCCTTTCTCCCCGTGGCCCCCAGCCGTGGGGCTGCAGGAGGGCACCCTACCACCACGGGGGCTGTCGATCCCCCCGCACATACCCGTCCTGCACCCCAAAGTGCCAGCCTGCCGCCCTGCACNGTGGGGCGGGTGCCACGCGTGTCCGGCCGCCCGCGGCGGCAGCCCGACGGGGAGGGCGGTCGTCCTGCCGCCCGGTGGCGGCGGGGAGCCTGGCAGAGGACTCGGTGAAGGACCTTCTCCGGTTTCCTCGGGAGGCTGGCAGGCGGCGGGGGAGCCGAGCCCCCCGCGCCTCGCTGGCCGCGCCGGCTCCTTCCCCCCGCCCTCCTCCTCCTCCTCCTCCTCCTCCTCCTCCTCCTTCTCCTCCTTCTCCTCCTCCCGCTCCTCCCGTCCTGCTCCGAAGGGCTTTCGCTGCTTTTCTCTTTTCCTTTCCTCCACTCTCTCCTCCGCCGAGCGCGGTGCCGGGAGGCGCGGGCAGAGGCGCGGGGATGGGGCGGCCGCCGGCCCCCCGCCCGCCCGCCCGCTCCCGCCGCCC
>VUYV01000214.1:1167082-1195560 GCA_008711295.1 Anarhynchus alexandrinus | reverse complement strand
TGGGTGGGGAGGGATGGGGGGCTCGCAGAGGGGCGTGGGCGGGACGAGCGCCCCAGTGCCACGGGGCTCCCCGGGGTCACTGTGCATGGCAGAGGCTCTGCAGCTCTTCTGCTGCCAGCCAATCAGCACCCAGGATCCCCCATGCAGCCACTGCACTCCTCAGCCAATCAGCACTCAGGATCCCCCATGCAGCCACTGCACTCCTCAGCCAATCAGTGCCCAGGATCCCCCATGCAGCCACTGCACTCCCCAGCCAATCAGAGCTCAGGATCCCCCATGGACCCATTGCACTCCTTAGCCAATCAGCACCCAGGATCCCGCACAGACCTGCAGCACTGCCCAGCCAATCAGAGCTCAGGATCCCCCCATGACCCACAGCACTGCCCAGCCAATCGGTGCCCGGGATCTCCCCAAACCCTACAGCACGCCCCCACCCAATCCGCGGCCAGGATCCCCTGCTGCATTCCCCAGCCAATCCATGGCCAAGATCCCCCCCACTCCCCAGCCAATCAGCACCCAGGATCCCTCCTGCAAGGCCCCACAGCCTCCCAGCCAAGCCCCCCCCCCGTGCCTCCCGCCATGCCAGCGGAGGGGGGGCACCCCACGGGGGTGACGCCGCACCCCTGTCCCCACAGAGAGCGCCCCCGAGGACTTCTACAGGCGGTTCGGGGGGCCGGAGGTGCCCCCCGCCGGCGCCCTGCCCTTCCCGCCCGCCGAGGCCCCGGCCCTGCCCGGGGGCTGCCCCCCCCCCAAGGCCAAGGGCCCCAAGCTGCCGGGGGGCCCGGCCTTCCCGGGGGGCTGGGAGGGGGTCCCCCCCCGTGGCCCCCGCCGGCCCGGCCTGGCCACCCTGCGTTCTGAGGGGCCGCCTGAGGCCTTCGGGCCTGCCACCCCGCTGTACGGCCAGCCCCCCCGGCACCTCGCCACCAACAGCAAGACCGAGGTCACCGTCTGACAGCCGGCCGGCGCCATCGGGGACCGGGGCTGGGGCTGCCCCCCTCGCCTGACGGCCTCCCCCCGGGGGCGGCCCGCCCGCCAGAGCAAAGCATCGTCGGTCCTAACGTAAGCCGCGACAGCTGGCCATGGTGGGAGACACACCGTCCTTCCTCTCCCCGGGGATGGGGGCTGCCGGCTGCGCTTCACCATCGAGGAAGGCACCGTGGGCCAGGAGGCCGTCCCTCTCATTCGGGCAACAAGTTTCAGCCATTCTCAGCCCGCCCCATGAAGAGGCTGAGCCAGGGGCACAGAGGTGGAGCAGGGGGTGGGGGGCTGATGCCGGACAGACCACAGTCCCCAAGGAGGATGGTGGGGGGATGGACACATCTTGCTGGGGCCAGGCACTGCTACCTAACCCCTGCGAGCAGGAGGGGGAAGAGCAACGGACTCAAAGCACCATCCCGGCGCTGCTGGCAGAGCCCGAGCAGCCTCTTTCCCTCCCCAGCCTCCCCTTCCCCACTACCCCGGCCTCCACCTTGTCAATAAATAATACATTAAACTGTATGGCCTCGGTATGGATTGGCTGGGGGTCCCCGTGCTGCTCCCAAAAGCCCAGCCCCTTCCCCACGGGCAGCAGGGTGCAAAGCTCACTCCTCCGCAGGGTCTGGGGGATGTCCTCCATGGGGAACGTGGTGGGAACACAGCTTCCAGGGACAACTGCAAAACCCTTCAAGCAGCTACACAAAAAACCAAACAGATCTCTGCCTGAAGTTTAATGGTTCTGACAGTTTTACCAGGGGGAGCAGAGAAACAAAGAGAGGGAGCAGAACGACATTGTTCCAAGCAAGGTCAGGTAAAATGCTTTCCTCCTATATAGATGCTCCTAAAATTGCAGGCTTCTGGCCCAGCTCTACCTTGCGTGGTAGCCATCAGCCTCTTGGGTTGCTTCCAAAGGAGCACAGAGACACCACACTTGCTCCACCAAGGGACCATCTTTCATTGCAAGCCGTATAGCTCAATTTTCCAGGTTATCTGGACAAAGGACGGACAGCTTCCCAAAACGCTTGTGTGGTTAGAGATCTCTGAAGAACATTTCAGGCTCACCTATGCTTAAGAGCACCTGCTGGGTGGGATGAAGAGAGCTGAGATAAACGGGTCAGGCGGGAGGTGGTGGTAACGTTCGCCTTTATTAGGTAACAGATGCTCACGAGCCCTGGAACAGGGTTTTCAGACAGCAGATATGTTCCCTGGGGAACCCCCCCACCACCAGTTGCACCTCGTTTCACAAAGCATCCCTACTCCAAACTCCATGTGGATAAATAGACTTTCTTCACATAATCCATAAAACAATTTCCTCCCACCCGCAAACAACAACAAAAAAAGTTACAGTATATACACACACATATAAAAAAAGTTGTAGGGACAGATAGGCAGCGAATTTATGAACAGTGTAGAAAAAACAGGGCAAAGATCCCTTGCCCTGGAGGGGAGAGGAGTACCAGCAGTGCTAGGACCTTCCGTGGATCATGCCATTAGCCACCAGGGTTTCAGCCCAGCAGCCTCCCACCCCCAGCCCAGCCAGTCCCCCCTGCAGCCCAGCCCCCAGGACTCAGTCCACCATTAGTGACAAAGTGAAGCCTCAGCATCTCTGTTTTCCAAAAGTCTCGCTTCCTCTTTTACTAAAGCACAAAACTTCCCATGTGTTGGATGCCGATCTGGGGAAACGCGAAATAACTGGGAGGTTGCCACAGGTAAGGAGTTTCTGTATTTTAGGAAAAACCCACGACCAGGAAGCCAGTGCAAGAATCACTTAAGAGGAGAAAAAATAGAAGGATGTGATCTACTCCCCGAAATAGGATCACTGATAAGCTGTGAAACTTGGGATGGGCAACCAAAACCCACCCAAACCCAAGAGCTGTTCTGCATGCTTAGGATACCTGCTCATCGCAGACACGCGAGAGCAACCTCTGCCCCTCAAAGGATGAGCTCTCCTCCAGTTACACAGACTGCTGGCCATCGAGCCTGGGGGTCCACCAGCTATTCCCCAAATAAAGTCGGGGAGGGAGGGAAGTGTCTTCTGGTCCCCACGCTTTTGTCCACAGCTATGGCAAAGGGTCACTGCGAATGGGATTTTCTGGGGCACAGCTTTCTCCTGGTCCCAGTTTCCAACTTGTTGAAGCCAGGCAACTCTAGGGCTAGCATTACTTGTGCTCAGTTCCTGTAGCACATGAAATCCCCTAAGGACCCCACGCAGAGCGAGACAAGAAGCCCCCATCCTTTTCCCCTCAGTTTGGAAGGAGCTCAAGCTCTCATGCCCCTCTGCAAAAGCTGGACAGTCATAGAAGCTTCTTGCAAAACAGCCCAAGTTCCGATTTTGCAGGAGCCATCAGGCTGTAGGGGCCTGACTGGGACAGGATAGGATTGGGCTGCTGCCTGTATCCAAGTGCTTCTAGCTGCCGACACGAAGCACACGCCAGCTACATGCAGGGAGAAACAGCGATGCCTGCCCACCAAAGGCTCGTTTCCACATTTGCACCTGTGAGAGGGCAACTGCTTCGCACTTCTTTGGAGAGACGCAACAGGAAAGGCAGAGAGAAGGAGGGCAAACCGTTCCCTCCCTGTCCCCAATCCGCCTCCCCCTCTTGGAAAGTCACAGGAAATTCAACACCTGCAAGTCAAACTGCTCTCAATAGCCATGGTAACAGAGCTGGGAGACTCACACCCTGAGCCAGTGCCTCCCAGACCCTGCAGGAGCTCAGGAGCTGTTGAGCAGTTGGAGAAGGGAAGGAGAAACACCTAAGACAAGTTCTGGAACTGGGACTTGAGTAAAATAAAAAACTGTTTCTAAAAATTGTTTCTGCATCAACAAAAAGGCACCAGAGAAGCAGTCACCCATCACACAGGTTGCTGCAAGTCCACCTCTGCTGCCACCCGGCACCAGATGACCAGGGACTCCCCAGCCTTCTACGAGGCTCTGCTTATTGTAGGCTGCCCCAACCCCAACCCCCTGCCAAAAAAAAAAAACCAAACAACAGAGGCAGCCCTGATCACAGGAAGAAAATGCGTGAAGTAGAGAAGGGAAATCTGCTGCATCGTTCCCTACATATTTGTAAAGCCACAAACACTCCTATAAAAAAACCTGTATAAAAACCGTAGAGAAATTTGCTGGGCAGTACTGGCCCCAAGCAATACTCCCAGAGCACCTCTGTAAGTTGGGTCCAGCGGGCTCCAGTTTCCTGACACACAGCTCAAGGAAAGCCGGTGCCTTCGCCCTCTCTCCCAGGAATGGCCCCAGACCCCAGCAGCCCCATGGGGCAAGGCTCGAGCAGATCCCCTGCCCTCCCCAGAGGTTTCTTTCTGCAGAGGCGTTTGGGAAGGGAACAAAATGCCCCTGAGGACAGACACGGGATGCGCTGCTTCTCTATGCCTTGGGCTTGTGGGCTTCTCCCCCCAGCAGGGACGGGGGCTCCGGGTCGGGGCAGCGCTTCCCAACAGCCCCAGGCACAGTCACAAAAACCACAACTAGAGAGATTTCTGCTGCAGCGTCCGTGAACAAGTGAGGGGGCTAATAAAGCTAAACCTGGGGCAAGTTAAAAAAACAAAACAAAACAAAAACAAAACCCTCCCTCCCTCTCCCACCCCATCGCAATCCCACCGGCACAGCCCTAAACCTAGCATTTTTTTTTTGTTTTAAGCTCAAGAAGGGAAGTCCAGGCTGACTGTCGACCGGGCTGTCTTTGCACAAGGCGGCCCCACGCCGGCGTTAGGAGGCGGCGATGGCCGTGCCCCCGCTCAGCTTGACGATCATCTGCTGGCAGTCATTGCAGGACCGCTTGTCCCCCACCTTCTCCAGGGTGCGGGCAGCCTCAGCCAGCAGGACCGCTCGCTGGCCCGGGGAGGAGAGGAAGGAGAGGGGGAGATGGCGACAGGCTAACAGGATGGCCGTGGCTCGCTCCCTCTGGCCCGGCAGGGTGTCCAGTTCACCTATGTGCAAAGAGGAGAGAGAAACCTCATGATGAAGCTACCACCTGCATGATGAAACCCCACCATGCGGGCCCTTGACTGGCACCAGTTAGCACAGGCATCCCTGGCTGGCGTCCCCCAGGATGTGCCAAGAGCGAGGGGCACCCTGCAGAGCCCCAAGCAGCTGCTTTAGGCTGGCAGGGGAGAACAGTCTGAGCTGGAATCAGGCAGGAGCTGGCTATCCTGTCTTCTACACAGACGATCCCTTTAACTTCACTTCCTAGGACTCATCCCAGCACAGACATCTACCTATTTTCTTAACCCCCTCAAGGTATTTTATAGCCAGCACTATGTCTCTTTACTTACGTGACATTAGGATTCCTGGCTTCTGCCTTTGCATCGACCACCCTGAACTCCAGCCTGCCAAGTTTTGCTCACGCGTGGCTGCACGAAGGCAGACATTTTCCAACCTGTTTGCCGACACCTCCAGCCCAGAGCTGGCATCTCACTTCAACCAACTTGTACAGTGCATCACCGTGAGCTATAGGCTGATGGGAGCTCGTTATCCTGAGCCTCAGACACGGGGAAGATGCTGTCGGCTGCAGCTATGCCCCCCCCACCTTGCCCGAGCGCTGCCCCCTCCCAGCCCCACTGGCCATGGGTCGCTGCCCAGGCCCCCAGGGCAGACCTTGCTTGCTGCTCTGGGGCGTGCGTCGCCTCAAGCTGTGCTCCAGCAGCTGGTGGGTGCGGGTAGGGCTGGCACCCGCCATCAGGCGCACGGTGGCCTCGTGGAGGAAGACCTGGAAGGGAAGGCAGAGGACCGGGGGTGAGAGGCGAGCTGGCTTGGGGGTGATGCTGCGGCTGAACTCATGTCATCCCTCAGCCACCGCGTTTCGAGAGCGGAGTGCTGATGTCTCTGACAACAACAGACCCACTTCTCNCCCCCCCCGGAGCTAGAGAAATTGCAGGAAAGGGCAAAAAAAAAAAAGGGAAAAAAAAAAAAAAAAAGAGCATTTGACACATAACTATGAACGGCCCGGAAAGGGGGAAGAACAAGAGCAGGAACAGGGTGGAAAATGGGAGAGCAAACCCTGGCACTGTGGCCTCGGCGGGCGTCTCACTCCGGGCTGCTGGTGCAGCACTCTGGTAACAGCATCAAACTTTGAAATCCAGAGTCTGGACAATAGCAGGACTACTCTCTTGTGCAAGTATTAGTCTACACTTCCTCTAAAGAGGTTTAAAACTAGATAGACTAAACAGAACAGAAGGGTGGGGGGAAACCCCCAGAGAAGCACCTGGTGCTCTACAGGTGCAGAAGGCATCTGACCCCCCAGCTACCCACAGAGCCAACATGGCTGAGGAAGCCTCCCTGGAGGGACCGACCCCGTCTGAAGGGGTTGAGGGACAGGATGCCATGGTATTTCCTTGGTAATACAGACATGCTGATGGTTTTCTAGGTAGAAACGGAGGTGGACACCTCCCCACATGCACCAGACTCCCATGGGAACCTCCCTCATCACCCACCCAGAGAAAGCATGGAGGCTGCTAGTGGCAGACCATCCCACCCCAAGTGTCCAAACCGCTCAAGCCCACGCACACCCTATGTTTCCAAGGGCCACAGCTTTCCCATCACCCCCACCCCACCCCCGGGAAGGGGCTATAGCTAAGCCGGAGGTGGAGCGAGCAGAGGAGCCGAGCCATCACCTTGCGATAGGCGGGCCTGAAGCCGTGGGCCAGCTTGCGCAGGCTGCCGAGGTCGCGCTGGAAGCCCGTCAGCTCGGGGGCCGAGGCATGGTAGGTCTCACCCAGGGCCTGGCTGGCGTTCGCCTGCTTCTGCCACAGGCTGGTGCGGAGAGAGAGCAGCAAGTCACAGGCCAGCAGCTGGATCATCTGCAAGAGCCAGGGGGGCCCAGGCACACATGCTTATTAACACAACCCATCAGGCGAGTAACAGGCCATTTGCTACACAGCTGCCGACACGGCCCGCGGGAGGGCGGCCGTGGCACCTCCTGCCCACCCAGGGGGGCTTCCCCAGCCCGCCCAGCCCAGCCGCCCCCACCACGATGCACCCAAGGGAGCAGGACTTCGCCTTTTGCCCAAGCGGTGTCTCCAGGGCCCGGCGCCGAGAGGTCCAGCCTAAGGAACGAGCACCAGGCTGTGCCCACGGAGCGGCTGTCTCCTCCAGGAGAGCCAAAACCTCCGCAAGGATGACCCCGACCCCACCCCAGACAAGACGTGCCAAGGGGATATTGCACCCGCAATGCCCCAGCGTTCTGCAAAGGCTCTCTGGCCCAATCGGTGATAATAACTAGTGGGAAACAGCAAAGAAAGCCTTGCTACCTGCAGAGAAAAAAACACAGGCAGTCTTGACAGAGCCCACAGCAGCCACCCAAATCTCTTTCCCCCATCTGCTGCTGCCCCCTAGCATCGCTCGCCGTCCTATTTGCTCTTAGGGGACTGTACCCGCACTGCCGAAGCGGAGAGTGCCTCTGTACTGCACTGCAGAAACATTGCACAGTTACTGCCACAACATGCAATGCAACTACAATGCACTACAGCTGCCACCCAGGAGCGACAGAAGGGACTAGAACTGCGTCCCATATGCTATGCAGGGAAGCTCCAGCTTTAGGTAGTCCTGGAAAGAAGAGAAACAAGCCCCACGCAAACGCAGGAATAGCACGGCACAGTCCCACTTTTGCAGTAGAGGGTTCAAACACTCCTGAGTGCTGCCCAAAACACAGCAGACTCGACTTAATGAGGTCCCGCTTTACAGGTGTCAGCAACTTAATTTGGAGGACGGAGAGATGGGTGCTTTCCGTGGGCCAAATTCGAAGCAGTCAAAGCACCAGAAAGAGGTGACAGCTACTGGCAGAAGAGGAGCAAGAGCTCAGCTATCTGAGACCATGCCCAGGGAAACAATATTGTACTTGCAGCTCTGCTCCTCCATACAGCAGAGGCAGAAAGATGCCAACGCCCTTTGCAAGGAAAGGGAGGAAGTTTCCCTTCTACTCCCATCAGACATAGGATGGATGGAGAATGCAGATACAATGGGGAAGTGACACACTTGCAGCAAGACCAACTTTACACCCAAGACAAGACTATGTGTTATCCTGGGGCTTATAGCTCTTACGTTATTGAGGACGGTGCTGGAGACGCCGCTGCTCATGTTGAGGCTGTTCCATAAGTGACTGCTGGCCCTCTCGCAGTGACCCAGGGAGCTCTGCTGTCCATCTGCCTTCCCAGACAGTGAGGCCTGCATGGCTTTACACATGTAGAAGGTGGCTTTCACCAGGGCATTCCTGAAAGAGAAAGCAAGCGCTGCTTTCAAGCAGTACCATGTCATGCTGCCACAGGGCTGCGCCAGGAGCTGAGCTCAAGCAGCAACCAGCATCAGACTTCACCTTTCCATCTTCAAGAGCAGAGATATCATTTCTTAGAGACAAAAAAGATGAAAATTGTTCCTCACCTACACAGACTGGACAGAGAAATGGAAGGAAACTGGCTAAGCAGCCTTAATGCAAAAGAACCGAGATGGTCACACTAGCCTTTCCATTAGTGTGTGAGTTCTGTTGTTTGATTTTGGAAGGCAGGAGGCTGTGCACTTAGAACAAAGCTGGAAGACATCCCTAAAGAAGCAATTCTGACACTTCCAGTCCACAGTTCTAGTATCAGCCTGCAAGCCTTGATCTACACATCAATGTCTGAGCACAGTGCATTACTGCATCCCAGAACACAAGAGGCATGCGACTCCAGAGCACCGGTAGGGGTAGCCCACAGGACAGGGGTTGGGGGAAGAGCTGCTCCTGTTTAGAAGGAGCCGGGGTTTGAAAGTCGTACGAGGCCTACGCACTCTGACATCTCCAGGGATTTCGGCATGCGCTCCACTTCTGCGAAATGCGACCTCACAGCTGCATCGTCCCCTCTGAGCCAACCGATTGCCATAGCCACCGCTGCTGACCACCATCGGCACACCACATCAGGGCCTGTGAAACAGAATCACAAGCTGCAACCCAGGAGAGGACAGCCAGCTCCTTCCCGCTCGGAGAAACAGGCAGGTGTCACGTGCCCTTGACCATGCCTTCTGCCAAGCTCGACGCTAATGAGCCCAAACTGATCCCATGGGAATGCAGCTGTCTGGGTGAATGCTGAAATCTGCTGCAGGAACACAAAGGGACTTGCAAACACCCTGCATCTGACTGTAGAGTTTTGGGTGCTGAGTTTGTACCTTGTCAACAAGAACTTACCCCATCTACTTGTCCAGAAATCTGTTGATTTCCTTCCTGACAAGGATGTCCACTCACCACCCCAAAGAAACAACTTTATTTGTATATACCGTGCCTTGGCACTAATCGCCAGCAAGCTCGTAAATAAAACATCAGGTTCCCTGTAGCACTTCCTCCATTATTTAACGTCGCCTCAAAAACTTCTCAAAGTCTATCCAGGGCAAAAGGACATAGGCTCTGCTACTCTGAGCTGCCTTTAAATTTCATTACAATATTGACCCAAATACAGAGTTCCCCCTATACAAAAAAATCATCACTTGAAAAAGAAGTATCTAGTTTCCCTTCCACATTTTTAGGTACAGCACAGTCTGTGTCTACAGCTCCAGCAGCATCTCAGTGAGCTGCCAGGTGCTGTCTGTACCAACACCAAGCAAGACAAATACTCCAGCAGCCTGCTACCAGCCAAGCCCAGATGAGCGCACAGCTCGGAGGGAGTCTACAGCTCCTGTTAACCCACTAAAAATACCCCCAATGGACCAAACCAAGCGCCTCCCAATAGATGCCCAGAGCTTGTCTACAGCAGAGGTTGTAGGTCTCTGGAGATTGAGGAATATACATGACAGCTGCTGTGAAAGTGAGGTTAACCTGTATTTGGTCCAATAGGTAATTAAGTGGGAAAAAAAACCCTCCAGTACCTCAACTGCAACACTGTTATGCTGGTTTTATATGCTGCACCCTTCCTCTCACTTTGCATTGCCAGGAGCAAGCTCTCAGGTGAGGGCACAGAGTTCACCTTGGAATGTGCCCAACAATACAAACAACAGCGGTCCCACCCGGGCACTCAGCATTACAACACACAGCTGAATTTATGAGCCTTCCCAACCACCCTCTTCCAGTCCCAGCCACCGTACCACACTGTGGTGCGCTGCTGCTCAGCAATCAAGTCTCACTCCAAGCACTGCGTTTCTCCTTGCCTGGAGTTTGAGAGGTGGCAGGGAGAGAGGGCACACGTATCAGCAGCAGCTGGGAGAGCTTCGGTTCTGCCAGACTTACCCAGGGCGGACTTGAGTACAGAACTGCTGGCAAAGGGTGGGGCTCCACTTCCCATGGAGTCCAAGAAAGAGTTGAGCAATTTCAGGTACTCCACGGCACCGGAGAACTCGCTGAAACAAGAAGCAAGGTACACCTTCGCTATGCTGTCAAACAGGAGATACCAAAGCCTAAAGGCATTTCTCGTCAGTAACAAGGCATTTTTAAACAATGTTGACCCATGAAGCCAGGAGAAAGTTCAAGCTCTACCAGTAACACAACACTACCAAACCGAAGAGACCTCCCCGAGAGCAAAAGCGCACAGACAGATGCTCAGGGAGGAGCAGCCTCACATCTCCCCATGCAAGGAGACCAGCACAGAACTGGAGTCAACCCCAGCTATCTCACCTCACATACAGAGATACTGGACGTGACGCATGCTACACGTTGATTACAGGGTCCTTTTCTATCACTGCCTCCAAAAGAGGCTGAACAACATTTCTGTGACTATTTGCATAGATGCAAATACATATGAATGCAAGTGATAACATGTTCATAGCGTTGATCAGAGAAAGCACCATAGGCAGCAACGATCTAATTTCCTGGGGCATGCTACGGAGGAGTATCCATGAGCTCCTACCCCCAGGGGCAGGGGAAGGCTTGCTGTGTTACTAAAGCCAGTCCTTCCTACCAGGACACGGACTCCCACAAGTATACTGACTATCTGCCTCACTTATACAAATCCTGCTACCTTCTCCCATCGTCAACAGCAGCCTCTGATCACAAGCATTTGTACTGTGCAAGCAATCAGACTGAACTGCTGCTCATCCTCTGCAACAATGCTAGAAAACATCCTTCCCCATTTGGGGAAGGACTTTTTACGAGGGCATGTAGTGATAGGACAAGGGGGAATGGCTTCAAACTGGAAGAGGGCAGGTTTAGATTGAACATTAGGAAGAGGTTTTTCACTTTGAGGGTGCTAAGGCACTGGAACAGGTTGCCCAGAGAGGTTGTTGAGGCCCCAACCCTGGAGGTGTTCAAGGCCAGGCTGGACGTGGCCTTGGGCAGCCTGGTCTAGGGGAAGTGTCCCTGCCTATGGCGGGGGGTTGGAACTCAATGATCTTCAAGGTCCTTTCCAACCTAAACCATTCTATGATTCTATGAAAACAGACATGAGTTTGAAAATAAAGCTAAACGTGTACTATTTTCCTTATGTAGGTAGGGAAACTGGGTTATCTTCCCATGTGAGGCTTTTACCCACACTTTTTTGGGACAGGATCCTTACAGAGCTTCCCATGTATTTGTATAGCATTTGCCTGGCACCAGCTTATCTGGAGATCAGCTAGAAACAGCGCAGAATTGCTGGCAAAGGCTGGGGCTCTGCTTCCTGGGGAGTCCAGGAAAGAGCTGGATCCGGTTCAGTAGAAAATGCCGCTCCAGTTCCCACCTACTGGTCCCTTTCATTTGATCACAGAGCTTAGAGGCCAATGACCATTTCGGCCAACATCACCTCTCCCCCTCTTGCCACGTGTCAGTTTGATTTTTCACTGCTGGTAAATGTGGCACTTCGGTTAAAGGAACACTCTTACGCATAAGGCAGCGAGCCGGTGAGGTCACTCTCCAACATTCCAGACCTTCACGCTCTTAGAACTGTGGACGTTCTGCTCTATAGAAGCATCAGGTGCACACTAATTTTCCTGTTCCTGATCATTAAACTTTGTCACTAGAGAAAGCGCCATCCATCCAGTTCAGGAATCAACCAGAAATCCTTATCACACCCGTTGACAGTCAGAGTTTCACCTTTGACTTCAGAGGTTTTAATATGAAGAGGGAGAGCTCACCCAGGTAATAAGCTGCGGTGGTCAGACCAATGTTGTCATTTCAAGTCCTTAATAAGGACTAATTGCTCAATTTGCCCCAGAGCACTCAGTCAACAGTTCTGAGCTCTCCCTCAAAGCCTGAAGTTGCGGCAAGCGTCCCCAGCGCAACACACAAACTTACCACGGCTCCTCCTCCTCTTGTCCTGCTATCTCTTTCCTAGTCTGAGGCTTCACGAGTGAATCCACCGCTCGCTCTAGCAGGTTCTCACAGAACGCCTGATGAACTTGTGCAATAGGATCCGCTAGAGAGGAAGAAAAAAACCCAAACCATTCCACTTGCATACAGTGAAAAACATCTCCCGATACAACCAAGAAGAACAGTCAAAATGTAGGAGCAAGAGGAAGAGCAGCAGAGGTAAATTCTTGAGGAATTAATGCAAAGATTTCTAAACACTAAGTTTTCAGGGCCTTTTTAACCCTTTAATCCATTTACAAAGCTGCAGCCCTTGGCCAAACATCCCTCTGGCACTCCAGCCACAAACCTTGATCACCCCCAAAGTCACCCTCCCCAAGACATTCAGGGCCACATCCAGGTTGTGTTCCAGCATATAAAGACACAACCGGGATGACACACCACAGTATCCAGAGGGAAGAGAGCCAGCTTCTGCAGGCTGAGGAGACATCTCTCAGCTCTACAGCCCCTCTTGCCCATCAAGACCACAAGCAGGGTGGACATAGAAGAGCAAGCTCCCAAAGAAGACACCTGCTTAAAGCACTGGGAGGTCACGCACTCGGGACACAAGCAGCTCTCACCGGGGTTCCTTTGGGTGCAATACAGACTCTCCTTCGCAGCGGACTTCACCGTCCAGCTTCGCTCCACAAAAAACTTCTGTCCCAGGGGGTGGCACAGCCAACGCAACGAGTCAGGAATGGCACTCCGCTCTGAGCTGCACAGGCTTTGAGCCTGGCTTAGAAAGTAGCTCTGGGGAAAGGAGAGGCTAAGATTGAGAACAGCAGCCAGGGAAAGAGACACACCACCAAAGACAAAGGTCACACCATAATTACAGCTCATATCATAATTGCAGGCCATACTGTAATTGCAGCGCTAGCAGATGCCCTGAGCTATGGCAATGCCAGCTTGCAGACCTTCCTAGAGTTTTGCTTGGAGGGGTGATGGGAGAGGAGACAACTCACCGCCAGGAAGCCAAGCTTGCCTCCACAGCGAGTCTTCAAGCCAACCGCAGCCGTCAGGTGGATTTCTGCCATTGTGCTGGGTGGGATCTTTTCTTCTGCACACTCAGCCAGATTCACAGCACACAGGGCCATGTGCAAGCCCGAGTAAGCTGAGCTGGAGGGAAGTTTACCTGCACCAGAAGGGAAAGGAAAATGGTTAATTTTGAATGCAGTAGTACCAGCTGCTAAATACTTCCGTGATTTGCAGGGCTACTATCCTAAAGAGACAAGAAGAACCTGCTGACGTGAGAAGTTTACATTATTGTATGCCTACATTGTATTCAGGCAACAGAACAACCCTAACTGAGTCTTCCCTCCACAGATACCAAGGTTGGCATCCACAGCTTCGCTTCTGCGAGACAGCCTTGTATAGCTAAAGCAGTTAGGATAAAGTCATCAGCAAATTTTGTCTCACTATATTCATCGCTATCTTAAGATGGAGCTCCTTTGCAGTCCACACCTGTACCTACACAGACAGTATTAAGGACAAGTACTTATCCCTGGTGGCATGGCGGCTATTCACACAGCATGATTAGGCAGAAGGAAGTTTAGCTTGGATTTCTGATGTGCTTGGAGCCTATTAACGTTGCAAATTGGTCTGCCAAGGAAGTGGCAAAAACAACCATTCACAAGGAACATTCAAGCACTTCCTTAGTACATGTGCACACACCCAGGTTTTCAAAGCATATCAACACCAACTGGCAATCTGTGCTCTACACAGCTTCGGAAATTTAAATTCTTCCAGCAATTAACCCCAGCCCCTGCTTCCACATCACATTCCCAAGCGATAGGGATGAAACAAGCCCTTAAGAGCAGCAAAAAGTGACTGGACTCAGTCAACTGCTGTTTGGGAAAGACCCTCAGCAGGCTCAGGAACGTCAGGAACGCGTAACTCGAGATACTGCTGTTGCTTCGACCGTTCTTACAGAGCTCTTTTATTGCATGAACCTGTTGTGTTTTAGTAAGCAGCTCCTGAAATTTGTCAGGCTAATTCCTAACAGCAGCCCTCCCAGAAGAAGGGAGGCCATAGTGGTGTCCCTGTATCCCCCAGGATCAGCTATGAGCCTTCCTCATTCGGCAAAACGAGGACAGCAGATCTGCTGCCTCTGCTCCTACCTGTTATGTGGAGCTGATGGAGCTTGTGATACGCTAGAGCTGCATCCCGAGCGCTGGTCTTGGCCTCGTCCTCGAAGCCTGCAGTGGCTTCCCTTGCCCGCCACTGATGAGAAGTCCTCTTCAGCAGCCACCGCACCAGTGCCAGCTTCTGCAGGCTGTAGCGGATCACGTTCCAGGACAGGCTGCAGGCCAAGTCCAGGCGAGAAGCCGGCAGCGCTCGGCCGAGGACTGACAGGCAAGTCTGCAGGTTTGACGCAGCTGCAGCAAAATCCCCCTGCAAATAACGTGGCAAAAGGTTCAACAACAAAAAGCACCATCACAGAGACACTTCGGGACCTCCTTGGCACTGGGAGCAAGACAAACTCATGCGCAAGCTAGGACAAGACCTTTACTGGGACTATGTTGACCTCACACAGCCAAACATGAAGGCAATTTACACCAGCTTCAAATCTGGCCCTACACATCTCCTTCCACACACGGCTCAGACCCTGCACTGCCTGTGAGACACATTGGCACTAGGTGAAAGGGGCTTCCTGCCTTCTCAAACAACATGGAAGTTTCATGGTCCCCATATCAAAAGCTAAATGTTGCCTCAACAACGGAGAAGACTTCCAAGAGGCTGAAGGACAGCAGACAGACACAGCAGAGGCTGAATTCTGGACAAAACCCAAGACCTTGCTGCCAAAGACTGCTACAAGATGCAGCAGCAAGGAACAAGGACAAAAGTTAGAAGCCTCTTCCAACACTGACATCCATGCCTCACTAATTTCGGCTGAGGGAGGATGGCAATCTGCTCAAGACAACCTCACACCAGCTCCTCTGAAATCAGGCAGGATGATCCACTCGAGGAACACCTTGTTCTTGCAAGTGCTGAGCCACTGCCTCACTAGGCCACATTTACCCACTCCCCCTCCTAGAAGACGCATTTGATGCAAAACGACAAGGCAACTTTACCCGTGCCAAATCCAGGTCTGCTTGCTTGCGATGCCTCCAGAATGTGACTGATGACCTTGAGTGCAGCCGAGTCACCGGCTCTCCATGCACAAGGAGCTTTATGAACACGCTGAGTACAATCACTCCATTCACGAGCCACAGGATCAGCGTGGGCATCATCCAGCCAAACCAACCACCTGCATCTGCAATGGGCATCCCAGAAGGAAAGTTAAAAGTTAATCTGGACTCTGAAAGCTTAGTAACAGAATGAGCACAGACTCAGAAGGATGTCTTGCTACAGTTGCCACATGTGGTATCAACTTTTGCAAAGACTGCATTTCAGTCAGGAAACACCTGTATCAACAGTTCTTCATCTGAACTCCAAGCCACAACATTCCCAACCAAAGAAAAACGGTTATTTTTACAAGACTGATTTATAAAAACTGAGTCAGCTCTTAGAAAAATCAGAATACAAAGCGCTCCAGGAAAACTATCCAATGCACCCACAGGTATTCAATACCTCAGTGTCATTTTTCCTGTATTAATTAAGTTGACAAAGCAACACCGAGGAAGCACACTTACCAGTCAGGGAAATGACAGCATGCTTACAGAATCCCCTGTCCTCCCCTAAGCTACAGTACTCTAAACTATGAATATTATGGAATAAGCATATTGAACAAGCCAGTGGCAAGACCCTATAGCAACTGTGTTTCTGAAGCAATTCTTCACCTATGACTTCATTAGTAAGTTTTTTTTTTTAAAAAAAAATCACTTACCTTAAAAACAAATATAAAGTGAACATGCCTCAAAGATCAGTGAGGACAGGAGGACCCCTTACTCTGAACTACTTTTCAAGGGTCTATCCCGAAAGCCCAGGCTGTTGGGCTACAAGCAGGTGCCCCCTCTACCACAGCACGCTGAGCAAAGGCTGGTTTTGCTCAAGAAGAACGCGGGATGTGGATGTAAACTGGAACTGTGTCAAAGCACTCAGGACTGGCTCTCCTCCCACGCCCAGCCCTGTGGCTACCACCCCTCCCCAACCATTAAACAAAGGTTGCACAACTCCCTCAACACACAAACCCATCCTACTAGATCACACCAACAGTCCACCTCGTGACCTGCAGCCGTTGCAGCTGGAGATGGTCTTTAGGGAGACCTTGTAAGCCTGTCCCCTTTCTGTGGTCCAAACTATTCTAGTTCGTTACCTGACTCAATGGTCAGCACGTTCCTGCCAGAGCCATGGCGCACCAGGCTGTCAGGCTCCGGGGTTCTTCGGGCATCCAGGAGGGATGTCAGAGGATTGAAGGAAAGGCAAAGGAATGTGAGAGCACAGAGGAGTATTCGAGAGCGATCCACCATACCAAGGGCCACAGGAGGAGAGTCAGGCTCATCTTTAACCTTCAAAGGAATACAAGCGAAGAGAAAAGTTAAGAGGAGAAAAAAAATTGCTTACCATTCTATAGAATAAAAAATGCCTATGCCAAGGGAGGGGTAGGGAAGAAGGAGAAACAGAACATGTTTTAAAATTTGCTTTTAAGATCAAAATCAGCAAGAACTCCAGTGAAGCTTTCCTAGCTTAGTAAGATAAGACTGAAGTATTCGAGTGCCTACACCTTCCTTTTGCTCCCAGTCATTTCAGTTATCATTAACTGGATCCCTGGTTTAGGCTAGGATTAACCTTTAGTGCCCTTACTCTTGTGAGGATCTCCCAGAAGACCCACTACTTCGGTGATATCCACAGAACAAACCTGTCAGCTGAAGCCAGCTAACAGCCTTCTGTTACTGTGGTTACTTATGGTCTCATTAATCACAGCCGATGTCATCATCCATTTCCAAGTTCTCCTGCTTTATTCACTGGACATATATATCCCTGGAAAGCCATGGGCTCTTTGGGTCACGAACATGCACTGTAAGTCCACAGAGACTCTACGGGGGCTGAAGGCTAAGTACAGTTCTTCTAGCAGCTAAGGTATGGCTCAGATAATCCAGCTCAGGAAGCAGTCTCAATCATGTAAGAAAAGATAAAACACACCCCTGCGCCTTCCTCGTCCTTACAAAGGACCTCTGACCCCTACAGATCTGCTTGCCAGATGTCCGCTGGTTCCACTCTTGAGAATTAGGAGAATTTAAGTCCTGGCCCTTACATATCCCTGAAGTAGATGCCTTAAATTTGACAACTGAAG
Source organism: Anarhynchus alexandrinus (assembly GCA_008711295.1). Lineage (NCBI taxonomy): Eukaryota > Metazoa > Chordata > Aves > Charadriiformes > Charadriidae > Anarhynchus > Anarhynchus alexandrinus. The sequence goes on along the minus strand of VUYV01000214.1, from coordinate 1,178,127 downwards.
TCACAAATACCTTTGCGTCATCAAGCAGTGGGCTTCCTGGCTCTGAATCAATGGAATAGGGAGAGAAGCCAGCCTGGGACCCCGAATCAGAGGCTGGAGGAGACATCAGCAGCACGTTCTGGTTGAAGTCATCTATCTTCAGATCCACATCGTTGTCAACCAGACTGCTTAGGTCAATGCCCTTTAACAGCTCTGCAAAAATCAGAGAGCATTATGTACACGTTTCTCGATCCTGCATCCTGCCAGTGTCGCTCAGATTGGCTCTGTCACCTGGAGTAACACTGGCTACTATTGATGCAACGTGCATGTTATCTATCTCTGTTAAGGATAAGAAACTGCAAGAAGCATCCTACGTTCACGCTGACTGCCTCCCCCCTGCTGCACAGTCTCCACAACTTACTGTTTTTTTGGTTAGCCAGCTTCAGAACCATGTTCTCCTGCCTCAGCTTATGGTTGGCCTGCTGTAGGTATTTAATGTAATCAATGGCTTTTCTCAGGACTCCAGACTTGTGCATCTGCAAGGAATTAAGACGTACAGAAAGCAGTTTATATGAACAGTGTCAAAGGGTCACTCCTGCTTCTAGGGATACCACAACACTTTGTGTCATGTGGTGATATAAAGAAAACAGTGTAAAGGACCACTCAGCAGCTGCAGAGAAACTAATAGCGGGGCACACTCTGTGGGTCAGACTTTGAAAGACACACAAGGACTGGGGTCTCTCAAAGATCTTGTAAAAATAGCACAATGGAAACAAATTAACATCCAAATTACAACAGAGTTCACATCTAGGTTTCAGCCAGAAATAGTCCTTTGAAAGCACCATAGTTTTGAAATGAAGTGGCTCTCTTCTGGGATGGAACAAACTGCCGTTTGTTAACCATCGTTCACTGTTTAATTCTGAGATAAGTGGTTCTGTCTGTGCCTCAGTCCCTTGGCCATCCCTATGAAAATATTTGCTTCCAGCAGAGCTTACAAACATAAGCCCAAGGAACTATGAAGCCACTGCACATTACCAACACTTCTAAAATGAAAGCTTCCAGTTCCACCCAGCAACAGGAGGTGACTCCACTAGTGCACGTATTTGTACGGAGACCATGCAAGGTATCAAGAATACTATTCCCTGCTCTGCCAGCACGAGGTGAAGTGAATAGGACAACCCTGAAGACATGGTGCAAGAAAGTTTCTATTATTTGAGCAAGCAGGAGTTTTTACAACTCATATCTGAAGGAAACACATTGGAAAGCTCTGTAAATCCTCATCCCTGCTGCAGTCACACAGAAAAGGAGACATAAATTAAGCAAACTCTGGTTTGGCAGTTATCAAAACATCCACTTGGATATTCTACCTAGAAGGTCCATTTAAGTTAGACCTAACATAAGAACAAACACACAAGGTATAGCTTATTTTCAAGAAACAACACCACTAGCATAGTAAAACAATCATTTTAAAGGTGACCTTTCCTGAATACAGTTACCCAGCTTTCCATCACACAAGGGTTACCCAACAGTCTTATCCCAATACACGCGCGCATACTACTAACAGTCACATGTACCCAACTGCTTCATTTGGTAGAGCAATGAGCACCTGAACACAAAGTATTTATGACACTAGATATGCTCTTATTCCACATCTTTACCTTGGCATCTGTCCCCATGACAAGGTCCTTCAGCTCAATGATTTTGTCATTTATGGATGACCGGTAACGCTTTTCAATGATGTTGTGAGTTGTTCTCCTCTCTCCTTCTTTAGGTGGTTCTGGTTGCTTGACACCCCCAGGAACTTGTTTGATAGGCACCTTTTCTTGCCCCACCATCACCGGCATTGTGGTCAAAATGGTCCCATTGCTCCCAACGAGGGTCTACAATGACCATGCGCAACAAGTGTCACGAGCAATCAGCCAATTTATGTAAGGTTTATGATGGTCAAAGAAAAAGGAGTAAACAAAAGAATTATCAGGGAAAGTCGGTACAGCTCAGAAAAAGAAGAGACATGCCAATTTCCTCCCATCTTCCTTGGCTGGTACGAGCATTGGCACAGCAGCACGGGAAAAGTTTACTACTCTGCCTCCAACATTGGTCACTGCAGAATAAGATCTCTTGTTCTCCAAGAGCATCAACACTTTTCCACCGATACCACGTTCTGTTCCTCCACTAAATAGAGAAACAGACTGAGGCTCTTTGTTGCTCCTACAGTCCTTACACCCCAATTGTCCAAATCCACCTTTTCTGTGGACAAGTCATCAAATCAGCAACAAGCAATGCTATTTCCAAGCTGGTAATGGCAACGTTAGAAAAGATCCAACTATGGAAAAACAAACCTTGGCTTGAGCGATGCAGTTGATTCAAATTTGATTAAATGAAGAAAGAAAAAAAAATAGACCCTTAAGCTATAAAAATGCCTTAAGACAAGGAACTAAGGCAACCAGTGATATATACTGCCATGAAAGCTCAAACTTGGGCATATAGGTGTGTGGCAGACCACCTACACCAAACTAAAGCAGTATATACTCTGCGATAAAAAACAACGAATCCCACAAGAACAGTTGCTCAAAAGGGCTTCTAGACAGTTGTAGTAAAGAAGGTTTAGACTGCCTGACCCAGCAAAACAAGGCTGAGAAGAGTACACATGTTCTCTAAAGCACACCAAGGATCAGGGAAGTGGTTACGGAGTGGAAGAGTTATTTCTGTCAAAAGCCAGACTAACATAAATAAGAATAAACTAGCCGTGAGCAACTTTAGGAACATTTTCGACTCTGAAATAGTCTTCTAATTGGGATATTAGAAATTAATTTAGTTTCACTTCAAGCTGTAACTGGACAAATAAGGGAATTTAACTCCTACAAATTTCCTTGGCTAATTTCCACCAAACTTCAATGTGTTCAAAATGCTTCACAGATTGTATCTCACACGGACACAATCACATAAGCCTCTGTGTGAAAGTGTCACCTAAAAGCAAGCAGATTAATTGAAGATTTTAGCCTGGCTGCTAACAAGCATGCAAGAAGCCTACCGTGCTATGCAAAAGTCAAAACTTAAATCCAGACTTGCAAGTTTATCTTTCCCCCAGTAAATACTTGAACAGAGATATCTGTTCAGAATGTACAAGATCGTAATAAACGCATCTTTGGGGGCAGAAGTTTCACCGAGTTGATAAGAAGCGGAGGCCATGAAGCACAGCTGCCATGTCCAATGATTATACTGAATCCTCACCGGAAATGCCCTCTGAAAAGTAGCTCAATCATTTTTCACATTCAACATACTGCTATTAGACACTGCTGAGGGGAGAAAGTAAGTTCCACAGGTATTCTGACTGAGTTAGCTTTCAGTTTCAAGTAGCTTCCAGAGGTTAAAAACTGGATGGAATTTTTAGGTCATATTCCTCTCCTTGTAATACCAGAAGAAGGTAAACAGGAACGTGCCCTTGGTCTTTGCTTACTGACCATGGGAGGCTGCCAAAAAAGTACAATCTGTGTGTTTAGCCTTGGCAGAAACAGGGTATTACTCACTCTGGACATGTCTAGAGCAGCCCTCAAAACACCTCCCGTTTGCGCCACTGCAGAATACTGAAGCCCAAATCTCTTCCTTGCGTTAAGAGGAAAGGACATCAGTGAGGAGAGGGAAGGAAGAAGAACGTCCATACGGTACCTGCAGAGCCGTGGTCTGAATGGGAGCAGTGAGTGCTGTCAGCGCTGGGTTCTGTACTGCGGCCATAACGGGATTACCGTCCGCTTTCAGGGTTGTCAAGACAAGGGAGTCCGTTTTTATGATCTGAGGTTGGACCAGAACCTAGGGTGAAAAGGGTTACAGGTGAAGGGGAGAGTCGGCACATATTGCTCTGCTGATCTCAGCAGCCAGAGGTAAGCGATGACAGAGTTGTAACTTTACATCTCAGTGGATGGCAAAAGAGAAGGGCGAGTGTTTCTTTCACCATCCATCACCAGGATGGCTTCTGTCAGCCCCTGATGCAAACTCCGACCATGAGACAGTCTGAACAGCGCTGGAGGGAGGGGAGCGGAGGAACCACCAAGACACTGGTTTTCAAATCAGTCATCAGAAGTAAACAAGTAGGTAAAAATACAAAAGAGCTGATGGAAAAGCTCCCTCCCCCTCTCCAATTACACCTATAATTAGCTCTCTACATTAACTGGTTGAGTACTCAGAGTCTAACATGGCTAGGACTGCCTGCTTTGGCAGATACCTGTAGTAGCTTTCCCTTCCTCCAGTTTCACCGAAAGGATCTGTACCGTGAGTATCAAGCAGATCAAAACCAACTGGAAGTTATTTTGCCATAACACAGCTTGCTCTTAGTTTTTCAAATACGTCATTGACTCTCAAATACAGAAAGCGCTATAAATGGCACAGTACAACTGAACCAGAGCAACTTTGTCATATTGAGGGAGTCCCCCGGCCATAAATGTTTTTCTCTAACACAAAGACACACCAGACTTTTTCACTCTTGTGTATGTTTTAAAACAAAATCACATGACACCGTAGCAGCAAAAAGATCAAAGAAACTGTGGCAGAAGAATTTGAAGAAAACATTCCAGCATCAGGCGGCCCTTATAAGACGTGGTAGAGGTGGTGGACTTGCAAAGAAGTAAGCAAAAGTCAAAGAAAAGTCGTTTGAGTAAGGTTTCTGATTCAGTCTGGCAGCACCAAGTTACAAAAATATTTTAGACCAAGTTTAGTTATGCAGGTGTTTTAGTGAAAACGGTTTCTGAACGTTGCCCGCTACCTGAAGTCACATCACGGCCCACAACAGGGGCTCTCACGCATGACTTGCGTGAGGTAAAATGCTTCTGGAACACAGGCTGGCTAGAAAGACCTCTCACATAAAAACATTTGTGCCAAAGCAATCCTAGGCAGGAGCGCCAGCCCTACAAGCTTCACCACCTCTCCCTGGCAAGCCAGGAGGCCAGACCCACAAAGGCAATTTCTTCTTCTGCTGGATCCCTGTATTACTCCACCTTCTTACTTACTGGAACTTGCTGGACCTGTGGTGCAGCGACCGTCTGGACCGTGGCTGGCGTTAAGGTCTGGATGGTGCCGTTGGCAGCCTGCGTTAGCACTCGCTGGGCCTGCACAGTCTGCACTTGCTGCTGGATGGTAACCGGCTGGACCTGGGAGGACGTCACCAGGCTCTGGACTTGAGGCTGGAGAACTGAAAAGCAGAAGAGATGTCAGGAACAGCGCAGAGACACAGGTCTCCCTTCTGGAGCCTGCAAACGCTCGTAGCTTCACTCCTCTTCTACCCAGTGCTTCTCAGTAGGCAGCGTTCATCTAACACATCCCACACGTTGGGAAGCTTCCAGCTCCTTTGGTGCGTGCTGCAAGAGGATGCTGCACCTAGAATAGCAGCCTTCCAGGAGGCACAGAGGATCAGCTAAGAGACAATAAAGTCAAAAACCTTTGGTCTGAGAGCACAGGTCTCATTACTTCAGTGACATTATGCAGCACATCCAACCAGCACTTGCCCACTCCTGCCGATCTTGGTGGACCTTAGGATCCTATTTATCATGTAAAGAATCAACACCTGCTGAAGAGGATGAAGACAACCGGCATTCACAAAGGAAGATCCGGCCATCGTTAAATATCCCTACAAGTGTCTCTACTCAGGACAAGCACCACACTTCAGAGTTAGGTAGTTAAAATGTGCCTTCGTTCCAGGCTGTCACGTGGGACAGACTGGAGCTTCAGGACTGGATCCGCCTACTGCACCCATCAGTGGGAGGACAGGGTTGAGCACCACCATTTTTTAGACATACTTTTCTCAAGCCTCCCAAGACCCATAGGAGAGAAGGCTATAACAGAAGAGACTACCAAGAAGACAACTATCGCAAGAGGTCACAAGAAGACTTAAGATCTCATTTATGACAGTTTCTCACACTGCGCCAACTCCAAAGCCACATAGGCAGGAGAAGGGACGCCCCACAGGCAACACCATAAGAAAAGGATGGTCAGGCTTGTGGAGCCTGAGGATGCTTTTGGAGTTTGAACACCAACACCATTTATTACAAGTGCACCAGGCACACCCACAGCCTGAGCACCCCGACCGCTACCTTGGAAACTCGTGGCCGCATTCTGGTAGATCACCGGCTGCTGGATAATCCTGGTCTGGGGAGCAGAGCTGAACGTCGGCGTGATCATCACAGCCTGCTGCTGGAGCTGAGGCTGGAGCGGGGGCCGGGGCTGAAGGAGAGGGGCCGATCGCGGNTGGAGCTGCACTTGGCCGTACGGCCGCTGCAACTGCGGCTCCAGGGTCCCACCGCTGCTGCCACCACTGCCGCTGCTGCTGCTGCCCTGGAAGGTGCCACACAATTGATCCGAAAACAGATCTGGGAAGTCCCCTGCCTGGTTACTGACGAACTGCAGCATCTCTGTAAAACAGAAGAGAAGGCGTTCAATGCTGGTTTATTGCCCATATACTTTTTCACCCGCCATTAGGTCAAGACTCAAATGCTGGTGTGCATGCACAGAAGGGAGCTCTGGATCCTTCAAAACCTCCAGAGAACATATCACACCAACCTATCATCTCCAGAGAGACACCCAAGAAGTGGCCAGCGGCAGGGTGCTGCTGCTGCTGTTCTTCAGAGGGAAAGGCAGGACCCTCCTACAAGACCTTCCCAGACTGCAAGGTCCAAGCAAAGACTAGAACTCAAAGCCATCTCCAACACATTTAAAATCAGAGTCTCATTCCAGCACTGCTCCAATCTAATCCTTGCAGAAGGAAGAAACCAAGCACCTCCGCAATTTCAGCACTAACCATTCTCCCACCCAACTTTTAGGGTGCTTTCAAGCCCCCTATCCTTCCTGCCCCACTAAGCATCTGGAAAATAAAGAAATGGGAAAATAATTCATCTTAACTTTGTTTTGCTTTCAAGTGTTCCAGAAACTGGGAAAAACAAGTGAAGAAAACAACACTTTATAGAATTGTAGCAGGAGAAATCCACATATGTGTTTAAACCACCAGAATAACTTTTTTTGTTGGTTTTTTTTTTTGGCCTATTTATCCCCTGCCTGCAATCACTGCACAGCAGTTCCTCTCCATCCCACCTTCTCCAAGATTTTATCAGCCCACATCAAGCAGCTCCTACCACAACGCTATAGCTCTCCCCCACAGAGGAAAAAAATTCACAACCAAGAGATCATTGTTCATAAGCTAAGCTTCCTCTTCCCTCCGTCTAATCCAATTTAATCCAATTATGCACCTTAAGCTACCTGAATGCTTCCCCCAATCTGTATGCGGGCGGTGGCGTGAGGAGTCAAACATCCTTCCCCAGCTCAGGATCTGCCCATGCCACACCAGCTCTTCCATGGTTTTCTGAAAGTCTTATTTTTATTTCTATTCTGGAAGCAGGAAGACAAAGGGAGCAGACCCATAAACATAACGGAGGGCGTATAATTAAATAATAAATTCAGGTTTAGAAAGTAGAAAATAGATTCCTGAACTATAGAAAGAAAATACAGCAAAGGGCTCCTTACATCAGGAGCGCTCTCATCCACAAACCCGAAGGATGCTGCTGCTGTGGTTTATGAAGGGGGTTCAAAGAAGCAAACTTTTCACCAAATGTTGCTGTGGAAATTGTCCCAGCGATAAAAGGGCTATCAATCTGCTTCTCCGAAATGCCACCCACACACTATCCAATTAATTTGTCTGACACTCCCTAGACAGAGCAAAGGGATCGTCCTCCAAGCTGGTTGCTCCCTTAAGAAATGTTTCACCAGAGTTCTACGGTATTTCTATAATATTATGCCTCTTCTCTTCCGACAGCAATCTCTCCACACCCTCACACGTATTTAAGCATCGACCGTCACCACTGCTCTTGAGAACTCGAGTCTGTTGGACGGAGGAGCCTGGGAGGAGACGTGTCCTCCTGACCTATTTATAACCCAGCACTAAGTGGGGACACGCGGTTCCCCCGGCACGGAGCAGCGGCCGCCCCCGGGGACCAGCCGCACCAAACCTTTGTCTCCGCTTTTAACTACATGAATGAAAGATTTTTTTTATTATTTTTTTATGCAATGCCTCAGGAAACTTTCACAAAACATTCCCGGAGCAAGGAGGGCTGTTTAAAGATTAACACTTCTGCATAACATTTAGATGGATATTAAGCAGCTTTTCACCCTCCGACCGACTGCAGCTAAGACCATCCCGAATAACCCCCAACACTATAAAACTTGATAATCCCAACTACGTACTTCTCGGGCTCTTCATTCGATAGCACTGCTATTTCACTGCTGCAAGTGGGGAATAAACATAAATCGGATGAGATTTGCTCTGGAAGAGCAAATTCCAGTGTTAAGAGCCAAATTGTGTTTTAAAGAACATTGCGTTCGACACAGCAGATTTAGTATCTTATTAAAAAAAAAACCCTACTCTTGCTCTCACAAGTTAAATCACATTTTTATCACAGACTTAACTTCGACTAAATGCAAAAAGTTTGAAGATTAAAGAATTAGATCAAACCCACCTCTTTTAAAGCGCCCAAGAGCTTCCCTAGTAGCAAGACAAGAAAAATAAAGAGCAGAAGAAACAGCAACACCCAAACCCCAAATCTCTGCCTTTTAAAACACCTTCACCTACACAGAGAACAGAGCGAGTGTCTACGCTGACCAGGTGAAAGCTCGGGCGTTTTGGAGGACAGCTCTGGGTGATAAACTCATTGTCACCAGACCACCCGCACCTCAGGTGCCGAAGAGGCCACAGCCCCAAACTCGGAGCGAGACATTACAGCGGAAAACTATCCCGGCCCAGCCCAAGGCTAAAAAATGTCAACAAGGCGTTACAAAACAGACCCCACCGAGGAGGACTTCTGCTGCCCGTATCATCCCAGCGCCCGGACCCCTGGCAGAAAGGCAAGGGCTGGGGCTGTGGCCACAGCCGCCTCTGCCAGGCGGTGGCTCAGAGCCTGCACACCGGCTGCTCTGAGAAACGCAAAGGTGCTGAGATCCCAAACTCGACAGGAACAACCCCTTCACCCCAAACCCAGATGCGCTTCACACCCACGACCGACTCGGACCTCACTCTCCGGCGCTGCCCAGCCAGCAGCGAGGTGCTGGCGGAGGGGCTCGTGCTGGGGCAGGAGGTAGAGCCAGACACCTTCGGCTCAGCGTCGGGACCCCCCAAACCAGCATCACACCCCATCCTGGAGCACGGCCCCGGTGAGCACCGACATCCCAGAGCAGTCGGCGCATCCTCCACCATGGAAAATCTAATGCCGTGCAGGAGGCGGCGAGGGGTCCCTCAGCCGGAATGGGAAAGGAACGCTGAGACCCGCCAACAAGGAGACTTAAAAACTAAATCAAAAAACCCGTGCGGAATTTCAAACCCCGAGATGAATCCATGTTCAGAGCACACACACACAAAAAAAAAGCAAGATTGTCATATGCCTCCCCCGCCCCCAGGAAAAGGCGAAGCTCCTTCTCCGAAGTTACTCATCGCTCTGAATCACACCTCCCCGGGCACACCTCGGTTCAGAGCCGGCTGCGGCTCCGGCTCCATCACAATTCATCTCTCTTTCCGTGTGGATCCCGAGAAGTCATTACGTGGTGCTTACACACGAGCAAACACCACTTTCGATTAGCACCGGCAACTTTAGGTGTGATAACTAAGCCCTGCACGTTCTCACAAGGTATATTCTTCTTTTGCATATGATAAAGAAAAAATAAGGTATAAATCTTGCCCCTAGCTACACTGCAAATCAGTCGCAATTAGAAACGTAAAAGCACTAGTTTAATTTTATCCCCCAACTGCTAAAAAAGGATGCTTCAGGCACCGCCCCCCAAAGCCGGGCCGTGTTTGGGATTGCGGAGGAGGGGAGCTGAGCCAGGTCCCCGTCCCCAGCCTACGGCGGGGCTCATCGAGAAGTTACATTTTTAATGGGTTTTCAGCAGCCGTCTGGGAAACACTAAATGAGGCGATGCACACGGGCGCTTCGTTTTGCTGCACGTCAGTGGAAAAAGGGGATTGTCTCGTGGGCCTGAGCGCTGGCGTCGATGCGGTGAAGTTTTAGGATGACACAGGGGGGTAAAAATAAAAAGGGGGGGGGGCAATTTAAGCAGTTACACCTGTTTTGGTGGAGGAGGGCAAGGAGGCACAGCCTCCTCCCACAGGCACGAGTGGCAGCAGAGCTCCAGCAATCCCTTATCACTGACTGTAAGAGAACCACGAGGAAACACGAGGGGAACCCCAGGCAGCGCTGTCTGCCCCCTGGGTCTGAAGCAGGAGGAGAGGGGCAAGCTAATTACTTTCTCCAACCCTCTCCCGTGCCGGCAGCAGCCACGCGTGGGAGGAAAGGCTCGACGGCTGCGTGGGCTCGGACCCCCCACCCCACCCCCACACAGCTTCTTGCGGTAACTGCTTCGACGCCCCCCCGCCCCCTCCGGCGTGGGTCAGCCCCACGAAAGCCGCTCAAAAGCGGTCCCCAGGCGGGGCTGGTCATCGGCTGTCCGCGCCGCGCGAGGGGACACGCGTGGCCGCTCGCCAGGCGAGCGCTGCCCGCCGGGACGCGCCCCGCACGCCGCTTTTAACCCACCCGGGACGGGGGAGGCGTGGGGGGGATTCCCCGGTCACCCCCTACAACGCGCTAAAAACCCACACCGCGTGGGAGACGCACCCCCACGCAGCGGGGCCGAGCCGGTGCGGTCACCCTGCGCTCCCACTCCCCACGCGGGGGCGGGGGGACAACACCCCCCCCACGCAGCGGGACCCAAGAACCACCCCACCCACGCACTCTACCCCCCCACCCCCCGGGCACCAACCAGCACCCCCAGACCCAGGCGGGGAGGGATGACACCTCCCCCCGCCGCGCGTGGGGGGACCCACGCGAGGAGCCGGCTCCCCCGCCTCCCCCCCCCCTTCTTCCTCCTCCCCCTCCCTTTCCGCGGCGCCCACCGTCGATGTCGCCCAGGGTGAGCTCGTCGCCCAGCTCGGTCAGGCTCTCCATGTTCTCCACGCCCAGCTCGCCGCCCTCCATCGCGCAGGGCCCCGCCGCGCCCGGGCACACCGGCGCATCAACCCCCGCCGCTGCCGCCGCCGCTGCTGC